>JAGFNQ010002089.1:110038-233438 GCA_024364735.1 Boesenbergia rotunda | reverse complement strand
AATGATAAACCAGGAATTTTCTTCTCTGAAGAAGAGATTGCAGAGCTATCAGAGCCATTCAAGTACTGTTTGATTGGAAAATTTTCAGGTTTACGCCCAAGCTACGCTGTTGTTCTACAAGCATTCAGAAATCTAGGGTTATCAAGTCTGTATAATGTCCGGTTCTTAAGAGCGGGATACATTTTATACACTTAAACTCCAACGAAGACATGGCGAGATTGTGGACAAGAGGCGTTTGGATGATTGCAGGTATTCCATTGCGGATCTTTAAATGGTCCCCCTACTTCACGTATGAGGCAGAATCTTCCATTGTGCCAGTATGGATCCAATTACCAGACCTGCCAATACATCTTTTTAATAAGCAAAGTCTTTTTTCTATTGCTCGCATAGTAGGCAAACCAATCAAGTTAGATGAAGCTACCGCAGATGGATCAAGGCTCTCGATGGCAAGGGTTTGTATAGAAATTGATCTCTTAAAGCCAAGGATTGAAGAATTATGGATCGGGATAGGGTGCAGAGAAGAGGACTCAACATGTGGTGTTTGAAAAAATCCCTAAATACTGCCAACATTGTATGCATTTGGGCCACTCAATTGAGGGACTGTTATGTGTCAGGAAATAAACCTAAACCGGATTGGAAGGATGAAAAGGGGAAAAAAGCAGATACGAACATTAATCAGAGGGACTCAAATACAGATCTAAGAGTTGAAGAGCAAAGAATGGAGGCATATTAAGGGGCAAAAAGGTTGACTAATGGGGCTTTAACAGGCAACTGGAAAAAAGAAGCCTCCTAAAGGAACAAGAGGCTTGGGTGTGCATATTGCCGATAAACAAGTCTGGACTAAAAAGTTTGATATGAATAACCATAAAGTAGATGAAGTAAAAGTGAGAGGAAGGAATGATAATCAATTTCGGATGCTAAATGCTTTAGAAGAGGATGATCAAGATGATTTGAATATTTTAGAAGCTGGAGGGTCAAAGGAGGAAAGTAGCCTCTTAGATGAAAAAGCAATGAAGGCTATGGCTGCAGATGAGCTTAAAAGAAATCAGGAAAAATTACAAAATGAGGAGCAAGGAATTCTTGAAGATCCTATATTACCAAACCAGAAGGAAGCACAGAATGAAGAAGTTCAGGAATTCTTTGAAGATCCATTGTTATGGGAGAATACAGAGGGAGATGCTAGATACAAATCCTTCATGGTGGAAGCTAGTATTGATGAGGAAGGATCAGGGCAGTTAAGAAGATCTTCTTCTCTCCCACTGGATAAAAACAAGCTTTCCACCTTGATTAGTGATCCAGGTGAGTTTCAAAGAGTTACTAGAAGCAAAACTAAAATATTGCAGGCTTCCTCTTCGATGATTCCATAAGATGGCAGGTATGATTTGGAATATCAGAGGTATAGGTAACTTAGCTTCTCTTAGAAGAATTTTGTTTCTTAAAAAACGATACAATTTGGATTTCCTTGGAATTCTGGAACCATTCATAAACCTGGATGTAAATATCATGACAAGTAAACTGGGTTTTGATTCTATTATTTCAAATTGCTCAGGGAAGATCTGGTTTGCTCATAATTTTCACATAGCATGCAAGGTCTTGGTAGATCATGAGCAATTTCTCCATCTTTTATTAAAATCTGCATTATTTCCATCTGAAATAAGGCTTACGGTTGTATATGCAAAGTGTTCTAGGGTAGGCAGATATGACCTCTGGGAGAAACTGGATGTAATCAAACCAATTGGCGATGAGCTTTGGATGATTGGTGGGGACTTTAATGTCATTGCTAATGTGAATGAGCACTCAGCAGGGTGCATTAATAGAACTGGTGAAACAGAAGACTTCAACAATTTCATAATGCTCTCGGGCCTCCAAGATGCAGGATTTGTAGGGGATGTTTTCACATGGTCAAACAATAAAGTGTGGAAGCGATTGGATAGAATTATGCTTTCTCCATCATGGCAAGAGCGTGGCTTTTCAGTTAAGGTGGAACACTTAAGTAGGGCAGCTTCTGATCATTCCCCACTTCTGATTTCTTTCCCAAGCTTTGAGAGACCAATGGCTTCCTTTAGATTTCAAAGGATGTGGACAAGACATCAAGGGTTTCTCCAAACAGTAAGACTAAACTGGGACTTGCCTAGCTATGGATCAGGTTTGCTTAGATTGCAACATAAATTGAAAAGACTTAAAAACCATATGAAATGGTGGAACAAAGAGATCTTCGGGAATATCCATGACAATATTCAAAGAGCAGAAGATTTATTCTCTGAGGCCGAGAAGAAGCTTGATTTGAACCCATCTGATGAGAACATAGCTAACAGAAACAAATGTCAAGCTCAGTTATTCAAAACTATGCAAATGGAGGAAGATTTTTGGAGGCAAAAAGCAGCTGTCAAATGGATGAAGGAAGGAGATAAGAATACAAAATTTTTTCACTCTTTGGTGCAAAAAAGGAAGATGGCTAACAGAATTCAAAGGATATGGGACGAAGGCAATTGTCTAGATGAGTCTGAACAAATTAGAGCTTCGGGAGTTAAATTCTTTGAAAATCTATTAACTGGCGATAGCTTTGATGGTGATGCAGCAGATCTTTCGAATATTCCTATGCTAATTAACACTATGGAGAATGCAGAATTGTTAGCAATGCCTACCATGGAAGAAATTAAGAAAGTTATTGAAGAAATGGATCAAGATAGTGCAGCTGGCCCAGACGGATTCTCAGTCTTCTTTTATGTTTTCTGTTGGGATATTGTTAAAGATGATGTATACCATGCAATAATTGATTACTTTAAAGGAGAGTCTATACCAAAAGGGATGAACGCCACAACTATTGTATTGATTCCAAAAGTGGAAAATGCTCAGAGTTGGCAAAATTTCAGACCTATAAGCCTCTGTAATGTTTCTTATAAGATCATTTCTAAATGCCTGGCAAACAGATTGAGAAAGACCTTACACAAGGTTATTTCTCCAGCACAGAGTGGTTTTGTGGAGGGAAGGCTGATATCAGACAATATCCTTTTAGCTCAGGAACTAAATCACAAAATCAACTATCATGTGCGGGGAGGAAATCTGATCTTAAAATTAGACATGGCAAAAGCCTTTGATCGTGTTCAGTGGAGTTTATTATTCAGAATTATGTCAGCATTTGGTTTTTCTACAACATTTATCAGTCTCATTAGGGGATGTGTAGCCAACAGTTGGTTTTCGATTAATATCAATGGCCATCTTTCAGGTTTTTTTCAAGCAAAAAGGGGGCTCAGACAAGGTGATCCCATTTCTCCCTTCTTATTCATTATAGCTGCAGAATTTTTTTCTAGAGGACTGGAAGAAGTTTTTATCAAAAATCCCAGAATGTTTTATGCTACGGGATGCGATATGAAAGTTTCTCATTTAGCCTTCGCAGATGATATTATGATTTTCATGAATGGATCCATCAATTGTGTCAAAAAAATCAAGAACTTTCTTAATTCTTATGAGGCCCTTTCAGGTCAAGCCATAAGTGCAGGGAAAAGCTTGATATTTCCGTCAAGAAACATTACCGACACTCGCAGAATTTTAATTTCTGGGATTACAGGATTTTCAGAAGGTTCATGGCCGATAATCTATTTGGGCACCCCTATTTTCAGTGGAAAAAAAAAGACCACACATTATCTACCTTTGCTGGACAAAATAAGGAACAAGCTCCTCGGATGGAACATATCAAAGCTATCACATGGAGGTAGGCTAATACTGATTCAAAGTGTTCTTTGTTCCATGCCCTTATATATATTACAAGTGCTTCTTCCTCCTTTATCCATACTTCATAAGCTGGAGATGATATTGGCGAATTTTTTCTGGGGATCTTCGGCTCCAAAAAGGAAAATACATTGGATAGCGTGGAGGGAGATATGTCATCCGAAAATGGAAGGAGGATTAGGTATAAGAAGTTTGGCTGACTTTAGCACAGCAATGGCAATTAAGCTATGGTACAGATTTAGAGAGCAATCCACTCCATGGGCAATATATCTTGGAAAAATGTATTGTAAAAAAAGCCATCCAGTAGTTGTCCCAGCTAAAAGTAATGCCTCTTCATGTTGGAAAAGGATGTGCAAAATCCGCAATCTAGCAGAACCAAATATTGGCTGGGTACTGGGAGAAGGCAGAATCAACTTCTGGTTTGATAATTGGTTGGATTTTGGACCCCTGTTCCAGTCCTTTACGCTACCAAGGAAACCTGACACAATGATATCTGATCTCATGAATAACGGGGCTTGGAATTTGCATACCTTCATGTCTTTCATACCAGAAAATGTAATAGCAGAAATACATAATATTCCCATACAGCAGGAGTTATCTGATCTGATCGTATGGAAGCCCTCAAAGGATGGTACTTTCACATTAAAATCAGCATGGAATAGCTTGCGGCAGATCCAGCCTATGGACTCCTTTAACTCAGTTATATGGAGTGGTATACTCACTTCAAACATCTCTATCTTTGCATGGCGTTTTCAGAAACTAAGGCTCCCGGTGGATAACATTCTACAGCAAAGAGGTATCCATTTGGTCTCTCGATGTCAATGCTGTAATTCTTCAGAATCATGGGATCACTTATTCTTTTCGGGCCCAATAGCAAAAGAGGTATGGTATTATTTTTGCAATGCCTTTTCTTTAAACAGATTTCGTCCATGGGAGGTATGGAAATTTGGTCATAAATGGTCGAAATATGGACACATCAAAGAAGCTTTGCCCCTTCTAATTTTATGGCATCTATGGACTGCTAGGAACAACGCCAAGCATCGAGAAATTAAAATGGAAGGAAGGAAAATCTGTAAAGATATCATACATTATCTCCACATGGGGAAAATAGCTGGAACAATAAATCACAAGCATTGGAAAGGTTATATGTCTGTAGCAAGGGATTGGGGAATGGATTTCAAAACTCAAGCCAGAAATATAATTTCAGTTGTGTATTGGAGGAAGCCAAGGAGGGGAACTTTTAAATTGAACACGGACGGTTGCTCAAAGGGGAACCCAGGGATGGCATCATATGGAGCTATTCTCAGGGATCATACAGGCCACCTTGTAATAGCCAAATATGGTTCTCTAGGACTTGGCAGTAATATAATGGCGGAACTGTTGGCAATTCAATATGGTTTAGAGATGTGTGAGGAGCACAGCCTTTGGCCAGTTTGGCTTGAAACTGATTCTCAAGTTGCCTTGAAGATTATCCAATCCTCGAAGGTAGGATGGGAGTTTCGGAAATCAGTGTTAAGAACAAGATATTTGATCAAGGAACATGATGTTGTTTGTACGCATGTCTTTAGAGAAGCAAATGTTGCGGCTGATTATCTCGCAAACAAAGGCTTTGGCTTTAATGAAGAAAGATTACTGAAGGATTGGAAGGAAGATAAGTCTCTATATGGTATATGTAAGACTGATAAATTGGATTTACCATATATTAGATTGGCTTGTAAAGGACCACTCTAGTAAACTTACCCTCCGACCTTTACACATAGAGTCTATATGTTTTCTGAAAATTATCTGGCTGATTTCTGAATGATCTGCTTTATGGTTCCAAGGATCGTCTGATGAAAGCCTATTGAGTCCTGTATAGAATACGTTCTAGAAAGATTGGCTTGACTCCTTATGTCTTATGGTCTAATTTCCTCTCTATTGATGGTCTCTTCTCATAAAAATGGTGCTCTGGCTTACCTGGTTTCATGCTTCTAGGCTTTGCTTAGTCCTGATGGAATTCTTAAAGCTTCTGGAAATGATATAGTGATCAGCTTATGCTGCCTCAAAGCTGGAAAAATATGCGGTTAACCTGGGAATGGTTAATGAATCAAAGATGCTCATTGGATTTCTTGAATATATTATCTGAACTTATTTGCTGGTTTTCTTTATAAAGTATGTGGTCCTTTTAAAAATGATACTGGTTTTCTTTTGCTGGTGTTCTCAAAAGTATTCCCCTGTCTTTTGGCTTCTAAAGCTCTATATGTCTTGATGGTCTTCCTGGCTCTATCTGCTGATGGAGCTAAGGTATGGAGATTATGTATCAATTGTTCTTGGAATATCATATGCGCTGCAATTTGAATACAGAATCAGTCTCTGCTGGTTTCTCTGATAGAATCCTGGAATTAAAACTGTTGGCTTGATGAGGTTGAAAATGTGCTATCTCGGAGGGACGTGAATTAATTGGAAGATGGAAATTTGGCTTTGTTGGCCGTGAACTTGGATAGAACTCTATTTGGTTATGAATTCACATGCTATATTTTTTGAGCCCTGACAGAATTACAAGCCATGTTGCTGGTTTTGAAGAATAGGAATATACAGGTTTTTTGTTTTAGAAAATTTTATGGCTTTGAGTTACAATTTGTAAATCACAAATGAGTCCTTGTAATTCTATATTAGAAGGTCAGGTTTGGCCCCCTTCTAATATGGATTTTCTCCTTCTTGAAATAAGATCCTTCTTTTGTCAAAAAAAAAAAAAAGATAAATCTAAAGAAGAAGATTCATCAATGGAATAGGATTAGGAGGTTGAACCATGCTCAACATCCAAGGAGGAAATTCAAGAAGCTTTGACTGAGGAGAAAATTCAAGAGACCTCCACCTCAAGGATTGAGAGGGAGCGAAACTCATTGACTCCAGAAAAAAGAAGAAGTCTCTACCTCCAGATCGAGTGAAGAGTCATGTGCCACCCCTACAAGCAAAGGTATAACAATTTCAAGTTGCACAAATAAAGATCATATCATTTACTTTGAGTGTAAAAAAAAGGGGCACTACAAGAGTAAGTGTCCAAAATTGAGTAAGAAGAAGAGTCAAGTGGGAGGTCGACCTCGTGATACGAAAGGACAAGAAGCTGTTGATGCAGTCTGGTCCGATTGTTGTTTTGGTGTTGACAACGATTTAAGTTTGGTTGAATGAATTCGGATTAAGTCCAGGTGGATCGGGAGATCGCACGCTGGCATGGGAAAAGACCTAGTGGGACTAGGCACACCTAGTAAGACTAGGTGAAGTGGAAAAAACCTAGTGGGACTAGGCACACCTAGTGGGACTAGGTGAAGTGGAAAAGACCTAGTGGGACTAGGCATACCTAGTGGGACTAGGTGAAGTCCCGGTGAGTGAAGCTGGGCACGGAGTCTTGGTTCGGGGGACTGAGCACGAGTCAGAGAAGGCTAGGAAGCATGTTCTCTTGACTTATGGTGGAGTTGGCCTTGGCTGGATCGGTCTGGTGACCGATTAGGGAGTTGACACGAACTCCCTATCATGGATTAGGCTGGAGCCTGATAGGTCAGAGAGTGGCCTGATCGGTCACCAGACTGATCAGGGCACACCTTGATAGGTCTGGTGACCGATCAGGCGTGTAGTTCCTGCGAGTAGTGGCAAGCAGACTGCTGGTGACCGATCTAGTAACTGATCACGAGAAGTCGCGATCCCAGTTTTCTCACTGTGGACGATCAGGCTAGAGCCTGATCGGTCTAGGCGTACCCTGATCGGTCCGGTGACCGATCAGGGTGCTCTCTGATCGGTCTGGTGACCGATTAGTTGCTGATCACTTTAATTCAAATCGCTGTCACACACTCTGATCGCATCTATTTTCTCTGCGTTTCCTTGATACACTGCTGATATTGTTTGATACCCATTTGCTAAGCCTCTGATCAGTGTGCAGGTTAGACAAGAAGGATTCAAACACTCAAGGAGAGTCAACTGGTGTCTTTTGCTACATCAGGTTTAGCAATTTTGCATCGCAGGTTACAATGGGCGCTGCTGGCAACGGCTGGAAGCTGACCTGGGGCTGACTGGGGCTCGGCTGAGGAGAGCTCAGGGAGTCCAGGAGAGGTCAGGGTAGCTGGGTAGTTGCAGATGAGCAGCTGGGAGCTACAGAGGAGCGTCTGTGACCTGGCGTTGGGCAGCTGGGTTATGTGTTGGCTGGCGATGAAGAGAAAGGGAGTTCTCTGTTGCAGCAACTCTGATCATCTTTTGGCAATCACTGTGAATCAACAAGCTTGAGGATACACTCTGATACTTTGACTCTTGAAAGAGTTGAGCACTTGGAAGAGGAAAAGAGCTTGGCAAGTCCATCAGCAAGCAGACACGAAGAGCTGGGAGTTCTTGCGTGAGGTTTATGCTGAGTGGAGCTTGGTGTAGAGTTCTTGGGTTTCCTCTGTCCGAAGTGATCTGTAAGCTTTCTTGTTGCTGTCTCTGTGCTTTTATCTCATATCTATTGAGACATTGTGTGGAGAGGTTTCTCCACCGAGAAGGAGGATTCATCAATCCGGATTTTCGGGGCTTGATCTGCCGATGATCAAGGGATCACCCACCTTACGGGCACACCAAGGAGTAGGGACAAGTTATCCCCGAACCTTGTATATCGCCGCGTTAGCGATTTCGTTTGCTTTTCATTTCTGCATATTTCTATTTGTGCTGTTTGCTTCCGATGCTACTAATCTGATCATGCAGAAAACTTTCAAAAGAGCTAAGATTTGTGTCAGGCTACATTGACCCCCCCCCCTCTATAGCCATCCAAGCACCAACAAGTGGTATCAGATCTTGGGGCTCTGTTCAAGCGGCTTAACATCTGAGAGCTAACAAAGATGGCTTTGAGAGAAGGATTTAGCACCACTCGACCTCCTTTCTTCGACATCACTGATTTCCAATATTGGACGTCAAAAATGGAGTATTATCTCAAGATGAACATCAACACATGGTTTGCTGTCAAGGAGAGTTTTTCCCCTCCAAAGGATGATGAGGGAAAAGATCTAGACTTCTCCATGTGGTCGGCTGAGCAAACTTGCAAGGGGGAAGCCGATGCCAAAGTCGTGGTCACCTTGCAATGTGGGATGACCAAGGACCAACTAATCAAAGTTGGTCCCTTCACAAGTGCTAAAGACCTATGGAGCAAGCTCATTGAGCTCCATGAAGGCACTCATGAAACCCAGACAGCCAAGAAGGACCTCCTTCTCAGCCAACTTCAAAACCTTTCCATGGAAGAAAATGAAAAGGTAAGTGAACTCCATGGAAGATTCAAAGAGATCCTCAACGGCTTGCATTCCATCAATGAAAAGGTGGAAAACCGAGATCTTGTAAGGTATATCCTCAAATCTTTCCCTAGGAATACTTTGTCGTCATCCATGGTAGATGCCTACAAGGTATCCAAGGATCTTTCTTTTATTAAGTTAGAAGATCTATTTTGTGAAATGGAACTACATGAGATCTCTAACAAAAGTCCAAAGGAGAAAGGTATTGCTTTAGTGGTATGTGACAACAAGAAGAAGAAGAAGGAAAAAGAGGAGGAGAAGACTTACTGTCACATGGCACTAGAGGACTCGAGAGAAGAAAGTGATAACGAATCAAGGAGCTCCTCAACCGCGCCTTCATCATCATCGGATGATGAAGAGGTAATCTCTCCCGAGTTAGACAAGTGTTATAGAACAATAACATGCTTAACTAGTCTACTCAAAAAATCTAAGAATAAGATTAAATCATTAAGATTAGAAGTAGAGGAATTAACCTCTAAGGATGAG
The DNA here is from genome assembly GCA_024364735.1 of Boesenbergia rotunda. Taxonomy (NCBI): domain Eukaryota; kingdom Viridiplantae; phylum Streptophyta; class Magnoliopsida; order Zingiberales; family Zingiberaceae; genus Boesenbergia; species Boesenbergia rotunda. Next base: position 223,941 of record JAGFNQ010002089.1, on the reverse strand, counting down.
GTAATTGATGACTTGGATGTTAAAAATCTTGAGGATGAAAATAAGGGCTTGAAGAGCAAAATTGAAAATCTCAAGAATATTCTTGAGAAGTTTTCAACAAGCTCTAAAACATTAGATATGATTCTAAATTCGCAAAAAGCAGCTTACAACAAGGTTGGTTTGGATTACCAACCTAAAGAACCTAGTGTCATATCTTTAATGACTAGAACCCATTTTAGATCACAAAATAATTCTAGGGGTCAAAAGGATAGAAAGAAAAGGAGTAAGGCATGGGTGCCTAAGTCCTTCATTGTTGATGCCTTATGTCCCAAATTTGGGTACCTAAAACCTCTATATTTAGAATTGTATAGGCATTGGTTGAGGGGGAGCATCTATCAACATGGGTGGTTGATATTTGGTGCTCCAAAAACATGGTCATTCCTAGTTAGGGATGTGATTGTCATTTCCTCCATTTAATGGATATTTACTACCTATGAGGAATGGTTCTTCTTCATCTTGAATTTAGATGATTGGAGTTAAAACCAATAGAAATCATAAACTCCATATCCAATATAGATACTTGGAAATTGTTTCTCATGTGTTCCATTTTATTGGTGTCACTTGAAAATTCTCCCATTTGTAGTTGTATACATTTGGGACTATAATTTTTCAAGAGTACTCCAACATAGTTAAATCTATGGTTAAGACAAACCTAGATCTGTGACAAGTTGATCAAAATTTGGAAACATGTTATAAACATACATCAAACATGCAAACTGATCAAATTTGGAAAGTTGATTATATATTGATACTAATTTGATCCAAGAAAGCCAAAATTATCTTGTATGAGTTTTACAACTTTGATGTATTGTACCAATTTTGGTTTAGGACAGCATGTTAACCTAGTTTATGATATTTCAAAATTTAGTACTCAAGTTCCATGACGTGTTTGTTTCCCCACTGATCATGTTTTGATACAAACCTGTTTTTGATACTCAAGTTCAGGCTTATCACATACTGATCATGCTTTGATAGGGGTTAAAGTCTTGAATCTTGATACAAATTTGTTTTTGTTTTTGTTTCATAGAAAGTCTTGAATCTTGACGAGAATAAAACTTGGTTAAGGGAAATGAATGTTGTTTAATGGAACTATGTTATGAGTTGAATCTGATTGTATTAGGGTTTTGAGTTGAAACAAATCTATTTCTGAAACTGATCAGTTTCAGAAAATTGTCTGTGTCAAACCTGATCGGTCCACCAACCGATCAGGGATCCCTCTAATCAGTCTGGTGACCGATCAGATCAGGGAATTCCCTGTTTGGGTCAAAAACTCCTCAGTCCGATCCCATTTCACCGAATTGTATCAGTTTAATGATCATACTACAAACAAATTTGATACAAACCAATTATAATTGGAACATCCTAATCATACTTGGAGCAAATTTTATACTGATTCGATACAAACCCGTGTTGAAATTTTTGAAATTCATATGAACGGGTTGTTTGAATCATGTCTCTTGATCTCTTGCTCCTTGATGAGGGATAATTTTCAGTCAAGAAATCCAAACCCTAGTTCAGAAATTTTTTTAAAATATCGAATATCGATGAAGTCTACACCCCTGTTATGAAATTTCAATTGTTAATACAGTCTGATCTTGAACGAATCAGAGTTACAGAAATTTTTCTGAAAACTGATTGTTCATAGATAAATCAGAAATTTTTCTGTATCGATCATTAGTCTGATAAAGCTGCATTACTTACATGTCATATGAAACATATACATGTTTGACCATGATATTATTCTGTATATGTCTTCATGTACAATTTATAATTACCATTGATCATTTTGGGGAGAGACTCTCGGTTAAGGGGGAGGTATATTTAAACTTAATAATCATACCCTTTTCGATGTTTGACAAAGGGCGAGAGAATGGGTGATTAAGTTTAGGGCTGTGATATTGTAGGGGGAGGATCTTGATTCCCTTACGATAATTGAATGGACTTCAGTTGATCTAATACCTAAACTTAAATCGGATTGTCAAACATCAAAAAGGGGGAGATTGTTGATGCAGTCTGGCGCGATTGTTGTTTTGGTGTTGACAACGATTTAAGTTTGGTTGAATGAATTCGGATTAAGTCCAGGTGGATCGGGAGATCGTACGCTGATATGGGAAAAGACCTAGTGGGACTAGGTGAAGTGGAAAAGACCTAGTGGGACTAGACACACCTAGTGGGACTAGGTGAAGTGGAAAAGACCTAGTGGGACTAGGCACACCTAGTGGGACTAGGTGAAGTGGAAAAAACCTAGTGGGACTAGGCATACCTAGTGGGACTAGGTGAAGTCCCGGTGAGTGAAGCTGGGCACGGAGTCTTGGTCCAGAGGACTGAGCACGAGTCAGAGAAGGCTAGGAAGCCTGTTCTCTTGGCTTATGGTAGAGTTGGCCTTGGCTGGATCGGTCGGGTGACCGATCAAGGAGTTGGCACGAACTCCCTGTCGTGGATCGGTCTGGTGACCGATCCAGAGAGGGCTGATCGGTCTGGTGACCGATCAGGGAGAGAACAGAAACATTGTTTGGCTTCTGTTTGGCTCCTGATCGGTCTGGTGACCGATCAGGGAGAGCTTCCGATCGTTCTGGTGAATGATCAGAGAGATTTCAGAGCCTTTCTGTGAGGAATCATGATCGGTCAGGCTAACCGATCAAACGTCGCGAGTTCCTCTTTATGACCGATCAGGCTGGAGCTTGATAGGTCAGAGAGTGGCCTGATCGGTCATCAGACCGATCAGGGCACACCCTGATAGGTTTGGTGACCGATCAGGCGTGTAGTTCCTGCGGGTTGTGACAAGAAGACTGCTAGTGACCGATCTGGTGACCGATCACGAGAAGTCGCGATCCCAGTTTTCTCACTGTGGACCGATCAGGCTGGAGCCTGATCGGTCTGTGCTTACCCTGATCGGTCCGGTGACCGATCAGGGTGCTCTCTGATTGGTCTGGTGACCGATCAATAGCTAATCACTTTAATTCAAATCGTTGTTAGACGCTCTGATCGCATCTGTTTTCTCTGTGTTTCCTTGATACACTGCTGATATTGTTTGATACCCATTTGCTAAGCCTCTGATCAGTGTGCAGGTTAGACAAGAAGGATTTAAACACTAAAGGAGAGTCAACTGGTGTCTTTTGCTACATCAAGTTTGGCAGTTTTCCATCGCAGGTTACAACGGGCGCTGCTAGCAACGGCTGGAAGCTGACCTGGGGCTGACTGGGGCTCGGCTGAGGAGAGCTCATGGAGTCCAGGAGAGGTCAGGGTAGCTGGGCGGTTGCATATGAGCAGCTAGGAGCTGCAGAGGAGTGTCTGTGACCTGGCGTTGAGCAGCTGGGTTAAGTGTTGGCTAGCGATGAAGAGAAAGGGAGTTCTCTGTTGCAGCAACTCTGATCATCTTTTGGCAATCACTGTGAATCAACAAGCTTGAGGATACACTCTGATACTTTGACTCTTGAGAGAGTTGAGCGATTGGAAGAGGAAAAGAGCTTGGCAAGTCCTTCAGCGAGCAAACACGAAGAGCTAGGAGTTCTTGCGTGAGGTTTGTGCTGAGTGGAGCTTGGTGTAGAGTTCTTGGGTTTCCTCTGTCCGAAGTGCTCTGTCATCTTTCTTGTTGCTGTCTCTATGCTTTTATCTCATATCTGTTGAGACATTTTGTGGAGAGGTTTCTCCACTGAGAAGGAGGATTCATCAGTCCGGATTTTCGGGGCTTGATCTGCCAACGATCAAGGGATCACCCACCTTATGGGCACGCCAAGGAGTAGGGGCAAGTTGTCCCTGAACCTTGTATATCACCGTGTTAGTGATTTGGTTTGCTTTTTATTTCTGCATATTTCTGTTTGTGTTGTTTGCTTCCGCTGCTACTAATCTGATCACGCAGAAAACTTTCAAAAGAGCTAAGATTTGTGTCTGGCTATATTCACCCTCCCCCCTCTATAGCCATCCAAGCACCAACAGAAGCATAATGTGTGCTTCTCATGCAAACAAAAGGGACATTATCGAAACCAATGTCCAAAGGGAAAGAATCCAACTAAGACCAAAAGAAGGAGCTCAAACTAAGGGGAGACTCTAAGAATACTCTTAAGGTACCATTAGGTAATGATATTTATTTTAATCATAATAAAATGCATGCTAGAGATAAATTTTATCATTTTAATGTCATTTATCATGAAAATAGAAGACATGAAAAACCTATGAAGAACTATAGAGCTCTTTATGCTAGGACTACCAAACCTAAGGATAGGAAGGTAGAAAATAAGTTAGGAAAAAAAATGTAAGCTAGGGAGCTATATATATGCCTAAAAGGAAGAATGCCCAAGGCTTCCACATAAAATCAACCCTTGAGGAAATAATCATTGAGAATCAAGTTTTGAGGTCAAAACTTGAGAAATTAGAGAAATCCCTTAAAAGAATAGAAAATATTCTTAAGGGATCAAAGGATCAAAACCTAGAATTAGGAAATTAAGGACCCTCTAAGGGAAGAAAAGTTTGGGTTACAAACCTAAAGTCAAAGAGGGAGGACCATCATATCATAGAGTTCCATATTGGTATGGAACTAAACCTAGGTCTAGGAGTCAAATGAAAGTCACAAGGAAAGTCATCACTAAAGTTGACCAAGATAAGACAAATATGACTAAGGCTTCGGAAAAGCCTAAGAAAGTCATAAGGAAGGTATCAAGGAAAGTCATCCCTAGTGAATATCTAAAACACCCATGGAGCACCAATAGATTTTGGGTTTCTAAGAGTGTATTTGCCACCCTAGATGGATTTGGTTTTATTATTTACTCTTGAGGAGTAAAATTGTGCTAAACCATATTTTTGGAAGATTAAACTTGATAAAATTGATACAACTAGGATAGAATTCAAAGAAATGCCAAGTTGGGAGTTTTGACATTCTCTTTAAAGATTAGAGCAATTAGAGTTAGTTAGGCTTATCAATTAGGAAATAGTGCTTAGATAGAAAATCTAGGTTTTTTTTTTACGCTAATATGCCATAATTTGTATATCCTATCATATGTCATGACATCATGTTCTAACATTTATATTTTATCATCAAAATATCACATGTCATGTCATGCATGCATCATTTAGCCATAATGAATTTCCTTTAAAAATATTCATATGATACATGTCATGATCATTATCATACATTATTTAATTATAGTAAATTTAAGTACATTGACATTAATTGACATCCTAGGTAGATGATCAATATTTATAATGTCTAAGTAGAAATGCATGAACCCAAATTTAGGGATAACCAATTTGTACATCTCACAAGACCATAAGTTGACTTATATGTGTTTTAAGATAATGTAAGTGAGATGTTAGGTTAATGATTAAAACTCAAAGAGTTGATAAAGTGCATCTATTTAAGTTTTAATTTCATCCAAAATAAGAATTTAAGTGTGCTTCGTTTATTGAAAAAGTTAATGTACAAGTCATGTGCATTTAGCCCAAAAAATATGGTTGGAAATTAATTTGAAAAACTTTTTAAAACTATTTTGGAAAAGCTTGATGAAGACTATTTTTTGATAGCACTCATCATTGATGAATTGGATGCAAAATAGAGTGAAACATTAAAGTTTTTTTCAAGGTTTCTAATTTTGTGTCAATCATTGAAAATGAAAGTTATTTTCATAGAAAACTTTTTTTCCATGATAGTATATGTCGTAATTAATGACTACACAAAAATTCATGTATATTAGGATTTTGTAGAATTATTTAGGAGTTTCTAAAATTTGGTTTGAAATTGTTTTAAAAAAATCAGAAACTCTCAATCGATCAGGTAATCGATTGGGACATACGTCAATCAATTGGGTAATTGATTGGTAAAAATTTTCTGTAAGTACAGAAACTCACATAATCGATCAGTTGATCGATTAAGGGTAGTCGTAATCGATCAGTTGATCGATTAAGGCATGGGTTAATCGATTGTGACCCAATACCAATTGATTGGTATGACTGAAAGTGTCTGATTTCAATCAATTAATCTAATTTGAGTAACTTAACAATCCTTAACCCTTTAAAATACTTTTATAAGTATATTTGGGTGAATTTCATGATAAATTCAAAAGGGGAGATGGTTTTGGAAAAAAATATAGGGTTAAGAAGAGGTTTTGATTCAAGTTTTGAATTTTAAAACCTCATAACTTCACTTTGAGTTTTCCTAAAGGTTTAAGAACTCAAAAATCATTGTTGGTGCAATGATAGACTTTCGGGGAGAGTTTTTGATGTGTGTCAAAGGGGGAGAAATTGTAAGGCTAATATGGATTAATCCTACTTAAACATATTGTCAAACATCAAAAAGTGAGAGATTGTTAGTGCAATCTTTGTTAAGTTAGGGTTGACCTAGTTTGACTAGGCTTGGGTGAGCTCGTGTTTCGATATTTGACAATGATGTTTGAATATTATGTGAGTTAAGTGAGTTAATGTTGACTGAAGACTTGACTGGTGAAGTCCGGGTGGATCGGGGAGATCACATGCTGGCACGGAAAAAGTCCTAGTGGGATTAGGTACACCTGGGACTAGGCGAAATCCAGGTGGATCGAGGGAGATTGCACTGGCTCGAAAAAAAGTCTTAGTGAGACTAGACACACCTAATGGGACTAGGTGAAGTCTAGGTGGATCGGGGAGATTATACGCTAGCACGGAAAAAGACTTAGTGGAACTAGGCACACCTAGTGGGACTAGGTAAAGTCCAAGTGGATCAGGGAAATCGTATGTTGGCAAAGTGGAAGTCTACTGAGAGACTAGACCTAACTCGACAGTTAAGCGAACATAGTTAGGAACTGGGTTAAGTCCAAGTTGAGAACTTAGCATGAGCGAAGTCTCAATTAGGAACTAGGTAAGAGAAAGTCCAAATCGGTTAAAGGGTTAATCGGACACTTAATGAGGAAGTCCAAATAGGTCACGGTTGACTAGGGTTATGCAAGAGAACCCTAAACTTGTATTAGGGTGCCAATCGATTAAGATCGGGTTGTTGTCTCATGAGAACAGAAAGGACCTTATTGATTGGGTGATCGATTAAGGGGTCTGTCAATCGATTGAGTGATTGATTGGTGCAGGATTATCGCAAAAACAAAAACATGTTGAATCGATTTGGTAATCGATTCAGCATCCTCTTAATCAATTGGGCAATCGATTAAGGAGGACCGTAATCGATTACAATTGTATTGCACGAGAGCACAGAAAGGTATTGAATCGATTCAGCTCTTCTTAATCGATCGATTTAGCTTCGAAAACTAGTTGTTGAACGGTTAGATCTGACATGGTAATCGATTGGGTGAACCCTAGGTCAGGAATATATAGGGTTTTTATGCAGGTTTGAAGCAGCAGCTCTTCACACTTCTTCCTCTCCTATTGTCATTTCAAGAGAAGTCCTGAAGCATAGGTGATTCCAAGCTAGAAGAAAGTAAGAAAAACAAAGAGAGTTCATTTGTATAAATATTTTAAAATTTCTTTTATATTTTTTTGTTCTTGGTTGTATTTCTTCTAAGCTTGTATTAGGCTTCTCCGCCTCATCAAAGGAGATCTTTCATAGTGTATGAGAGAGTGATGAAGAGCGGATCCTTGATATAGTCATCTCAAGAAGGTGAATACCAAGTAAAATCTAAAGTGTTAACATTACTCAAGTTTTCGCTGCAATAAATCTTTATCGAATAAAAATCGAAGTTAATCAATTCTTCTCTAACTCGTCTACCGATCCTAACAATATCCAGGATTTTAAATTTAAGAAGGTTGTATATCAAGCCCAGGTGTTGTGAAAACTTTTGTTAAAATTTAAAAATATATTTATAATATTTTATATGTTTCTATTTTTTTTTTTCTAATTTCATTTCAAAATATAATGGGAGAGAATTATATATAAATATTTATTGATGCACTAGAAGCAGCCATTTATTCCATAATCATACGTTAATCATGCAAATATCGATCCTAATTTTAGTTAAATGAAATAGGGTAAACCGGCTGCCTGTCGGGACGAAACAAGCCAAAGTTCCTCTCGATTTCGTCCCCGCCCTTCTGATTCTCGTTGAACATGGCGAATATGTACGTCTCTATTGCGTTTCCGGACCTCCTCGGCGTTCCCCGGCCGACGTGTCGGATCAAATTCTGGTTAAAGTTCTGGCGTTGTCGATAGACGCAGCAAAGCCCCCCGCCGACGGCCACCCGCTCTCGGACACCACGATCCTCACGTTCGATCCCCCGACCTTCTCCGGCGCCGCGTAAGCGGCGTCCACTATCGCGTCGAAGAGGTTTTGGTACCCGAACTGGCCGTCCTGCACCACCACTCCACTAGACCGGAACAGAGCATAGTCCAGCGGGATCTGAGCGCTGTTGTCCCAGTAGCTGAAGTAGGAATACACGTTGAAGAGCAGCGGAGCTCCGTTCGAGTCCAAGAACTGCACTATCGCACGCATGGTCCGGCCCGAACGCGCCGTGCAAGGGAGGGGACGACTGGGAAAGGACGCGGGCGGAGACGGCGGTGGAGACGCGGATGCGGCTCTGGAGCCCGGCAGCATTGATCGCGTTCTGGATGTTCCGCATGGCCGGCAGGACGAACTGGGCCAGGCCCGGGTTCTCGGGGATGAGCTCGTTGCCGACGGCGACGTAATGGAAGGCGACGCCAGGGAAGGCGACGATGTTGCTCTGGACCCAGGAGGTGGCAGCGGAGGGATCAGAGGCGATGGATTGGACGTTGGCGTTGGGGACGCCGACGATGAGCTGGATGTTGGACCCGGAGAGCCCTTGCAAGGCGTCTTGGTCGGGCGAGTAGATGCGCATATTAGTGATGCCGTTGGAGCGGTAGAGGGCGACGACCTCAGAGGGCGAAGGGAGATTGTTGCCATCCCGACCGTAGCAGACGCCTATGCCATGAACACCTGCAAATTAAACCACAAAAAAAATCAAGGATTCTCATGTTCATACAAATTAAATATGAAATTCTCATGAAAAACAGTTGTCGATCGTTACGATAAATAAATAAATAAATAAGGCAGAGAGAAGAGAAAGATATATAGATCGTACGGTTTGGCACGGTGATAAGAGAGATTAAGACAATGGTGCAGATGGCGTAAATGGAGAGTTTATCCATGGCGATAAGACGATGGAGAGATATTTATTTATTGCTCTATGGATAATTTAAGTACAATCATATATATAGGGGCCTGGGCGTGGAAATTGGGGTGACTTTGTGACCTATTCTAATCTATGATCTACTCAAAATTTAATTTAGTTTAATTTAATGTGGAAATTAATTGCACGTTTTTGGAACCAGCTCTTTAATTATTGTGACATATGGCTTGGTGCATTGGTTATGACATGATTAGTGCAACTAGGAGGTTCAAGGTTCAATCCTTGCTTCCTCCCTTCTATATTTCAACTCCGCCTGTGACGACCTAGTCATGGCCGGTCCCAAGCCCGGATAAAGGAGGAGGGTTGCGTTAGGTTGCCAGCCAGCGTAAAAAAACTATGGCAAATACTCAATGAATGGATCCATTAAAGTATTATGCTAATGCTAGGATGTTCCCCGGAAGGAACGCGTTGCAGGGTCCAACTGTAACGTCTCGGCAAGGACCGCTACATCTCCAGAACCCGGGTGTAGTGCTAAATATGCAAGGGTTCGCGTTGCAGGGTCCGACTGTAACGTCTCGGCAAGGACCGCTACATCTCCATGAGAACTTGGGTGTAGTGTTAAATAGGCAAGAGTTCTCACACCATAGGTGGACTAAGAATAAACATTATAAGAAAAGTAATAGTCTCAGATTTGGAACATGGAATATAGGAACTCTCACTGGTAAAACAATGGAGGTAGTAGATACAATGATTAGGAGAAAAATTAGTATTTTGTGTGTGCAAGAGACAAAATGGGTAGGTGAGAAGGCAAAAATGATAGAGAACTCGGGTTTTAAGTTATGGTATACAGGAAAGAGTAAAACAAGAAATGGAGTGGGTATTTTTGTAGATAGTTCTTTAAAACATGAAGTTGTTGGTATAGTTAGAAAGGGGGATAGAATTATAGCTCTCAAGATAGTAGTGGCGAAAGAAGTTGTGAACGTAATTAGCATATATGCACCTCAAGTAGGATTAGATGAAGAAACTAAATCAAGATTTTGGAGCGATTTAGATGAGGTATTACAAAACATTCCGCCAAATGAAATGATTTTAATAGGAGGCGATCTAAATGGACATGTCGGAGCGAAAAATGAAGAATATGAGAGAGTACATGGGGGTTATGGGTTTGGAACAAGAAATGAAGAAGGAAAAACTATATTGGATTTTGCGATAGCATATGACCTTATACTAGCTAATACATTTTTTAAGAAAAAAGAAGAACACTTGATCACATTCAAAAGTGGGAATAATAAATCACAAATTGATTATTTTATGGTTAGGAAGAGAGATAGGAAGATTTGTAAAGATTGTAAGGTTATCCCTGGAGAAAGCTTAACTACCCAACATAGATTAGTAGTGTTAGATATACGCCTTAGTTATAATATCAATAGAGGAAAAATATACACGACTCCTAGAATTAAGTGGTGGAAGTTAAAGGATGGGAAGCAAAACATATTGAAGGAGAAGGTAGGAATACAAGCATTAGATGAAATATATAGCGACTCTAATACGACATGGGATAAGATGGTATCAAAGTTGAAAATAGTAGCTAAGGATGTACTCGGTGAGTCAAAGGGGCATGCACCACCAAGGAAGGAATCTTGGTGGTGGAATGAGAAAGTACAAGAGAAAGTGAAAGAAAAACGAATAGCTTATAAGGAATTATATATTTGTAAGAACGAGGAAAACTTAAAAAAATATACAATAGCCAAGAAAGAGGCTAAGAAAGCAGTGAATGAAGTAAAAAATAAAACTTTTGAACGATTATATCAAAATTTAGATACAAAAGAAGGGGAAAGAGACATTTATAAAATAGCTAAAGCAAGAGAAAGGAAAACAAGAGACCTTAGTCAAATAAGATGTATTAAAGATGAATGCGATAGAGTACTAGTAAATGATAGCGAAATAAAAGAGCGGTGGAAGATTTACTTTCATCAACTTTTTAATGAAAGTTTAGGGGACCAACTTGACTTAGGCAATTTAAGTATTTCAAATGAGTATAGAAATTTTAATTTTCATCGGAGAATTCAAACTTCAGAAGTAGAACAAGCTTTGAAAGGGATGCAAAATGGAAAGGCCGTGGGACCGGATGATATCCCAATAGAGGTATGGAAATATTTAGGGAAAAAAGATATTGAATGGCTTACAAAATTATTTAATTTAATATTGAAAACAAAAAAAATGCCTAATCAATGGAGGGTAAGTAGTCTAGTTCCCTTATATAAGAACAAAGGAGACATACAAAATTGTGCAAACTATAGGGGTATTAAATTAATGAGTCATACCATGAAACTTTGGGAAAGAGTAATAGAAAAAAGATTGAGGAAGGAGACCACGGTAACCGAAAATCAATTTGGGTTCATGCCTGGAAGGTCGACAATAGAAGCTATACATCTTCTTAGGCAATTAATTGAAAAATATCGGGAGCAAAAGAAAGATCTACACATGGTATTTATTGATTTAGAAAAAGCTTATGATAGGGTACCAAGAGAAATTATATGGAGAATTCTAGAAAAGAGAGGCGTTAGCGTAACATATATTGACCTAATTAAAGATATGTATGAAGATGTAACAACTAGAGTGAAGACTTCAGGTGGATTGACTGAAGCATTTCCAATAAGGATAGGGTTACATCAAGGATCAGCTTTAAGTCCCTATCTTTTTACACTAATCATGGATGAACTCACTAGGCACATTCAAGATACAGTGCCATGGTGCATGTTGTTTGCAGATGATATTGTTTTGATAGATGAGACACGTGAAGGAGTAAATGCTAAACTAGAATCTTGGCGGGAAACTCTAGAAATGAAAGGTTTTAGGCTTAGTAGAGTAAAGACTGAATATATGGAATTTAAGTTTAGCAATGCTAGACGTAGTGAAACAATTGTTAAGATAGGAGATGATGAGTTGTCTAAAATCGAGAACTTTAAGTATTTAGGATCGTTCTTGCAAAGTGATGGAGGAATTGAGAGAGATGTCTTACATAGAATACAAGCAGGATGGTTGAAATGGAGATTAGCATCGGGTGTCTTATGTGATCGTAAAGTACCTCTAAAACTTAAAGGGAAGTTCTACAAAACGGCAGTTAGACCTGCTATGTTATATGGTGCTGAATGTTGGGCTATGACTCGAGCACATGAGCAAAAGATGAAAGTTGCAGAGATGAGGATGTTAAGGTGGATGTGTGGACATACGAGGATGGATAGAATAAGGAATGAGAGTATTAGAGAGAAAGTCGGAGTTGCATCTATTGAAGAAAAACTTCGGGAGACACGTTTGAGATGGTACGGACATGTACTTAGAAGACCAATAAATGCCCCTGTTAGACGATGTGAAACTATGCTAAATACGCACATTAAAAGAGGGAGAGGAAGACCAAAAAAGACTTGGTTGGCAACAATAAAACAAGATAAATTTTATTTAAATCTAGATGATGATATAGTAGGGGATAGAACTCAATGGCGTAAAAGGATCCATATAGCCGACCCCACCTAGTGGGATAAGGCTTTGTTGTTGTTGTTGTTGTTGTTGTAGTTAGATCAATAGTGATGAAAATTAAATTGATAGGAAAAAAAAAATTAATAAGATTTTTTAAATCTCCGACAGAAGTTTTTTATCGGCCATCAGGATTCGCATCTCATTTAAAAAAAAAATTATAAAATATATTGTAATTAGAGATCGAATCGTGAATGTCTTAATAATAATTAATCATCTTTCTGTTATATCATAATTCGAGGGCAAAAATCAAATCGATAGAGATCTTTAGTGCGGCAGGGTCATGGACTTATCAATGCATTGACTGAATGGTAAGACTCTATAGAACAGACAATTTCTCATCATGTTATAGTATATTTCTCTAGTCGAATATATGAAGACTGATGTTGCATGCATGAGCTTAACTAATTGACGTACATAATTAGAGTTTGTGAAATATCAACAGCTGGCAAATATAAGAGACTGACTTCTAACAGCTAGAAAATTAATAAGAAAAACAATATTTTGAAATAGTAAAGAAGAGTAATTAATTAAAACAGAAATTTGGCCTATTCCAAACACGCTATGAGACTTCCATGGCAGCATTAATTATTGAAAGTAGGGGTGAATATTCGGTTCAAAATGAATCCAATCGAATCGAATCGAATAGATCAAAAATTGAATAAATCGATATTTTTCAAAATAATCGAACCGATCAAATTTTTTAATAAAAATCGAAAAAACCGAACCGATAAAATATCGGTTAATTCAGGTTTTAACCGAATTAACCGATTTAACCAAAATTTTAAAATTTTATTTGATTTTAATTAAAAAAATAAGATTTTATTTAATTTAATTATATTTTTAAATAAAAAATAATTAAATTAATATTCTTATTCGGTTAATTCGGTTTAACCGAATTATAAAATTCAAAACCAAAAATTGAACTGAATTAACCAAAAATCGAACCGAATTTTGAAAAAAAATCGAAAATCGAATTAACCGAATCGAATTTCAAAATTCGGTCGGTTCGATTTGATTAATTCGATTTTTTCAAATTTTTACTCGCCCCTAATTGAAATGTAATGAAGTCCGGAGCTGGACAACGTAATGAGACTTCCACGCCACGAACTCAAATCAAAGAATATAACTAATTATTTGAAATTAAAACGCTAGAAAAATAGTTAATTAATTCTACTCTTACTGTAATTTAAATAATCTTCTCTAATTTTTAATGTTTTTATTAAAGAAATTGAGAGAACGACACTTATCCAATAGGAATGTTAGGCTATAATTTTTACGTGAAATGTTTTCATATTATTTTTACTATATATTTATACTTTTAACGAAAAGCTAATTTTGTAGTATTATATATATTCAACACATTGATTTTTATTTTTTTTTTGAAAAATATAATTAATATAAATAAATGAAAAATTAAACTACTTTATTATTTTTTTATAATTAATTAATCTTTATATATCATGGGAGGTTTTGATTGATTTTACTTCAATGGATTGAACTAAGATATTGATTCAAGCAGCTCATGTGGTGTAAAATGATATCAATAAGGGCCTTGAATTCTCTAGAATTAGTTCAGATATCAACAAAAGAAACAGAAGTGGACGTAAAATGAATCGATAGCCAAGAAAGAGACAAATCCCTAACAAAATTAGATTTCTATTGCAGGTATCGTAAGGCTGATCGATGATGCATACTTGCGTACAAAAGTAAAAAAATAAGAGGACCCTTCTCAAGTGCTAATTAATAAAGTAAAAAATAATTTTAAATATATATCTCAATGAATTGAACTAAGGTATTAATTCAATCAGCTCCATGAGAAAAATATACATAAAAGGACAAAAATTATCTGGCTCCTTTTCTTAATCATCAAAATGTTTTTTTTAATATTTTAATCAAACCAATATTTCTTCTTTTTCTCTACAATGTCTTGAACTAAATAGAATGAAGTACCTTGAGACTGAGTGAGCAAACAAGTAGCGCATGCCCCTTGATGACGGAAGGATTGATAGATTAGAGAAGGTAAGTGAATTGATTAGAAAGGAGATGAATATTTTACCGATAACCAGTTAATTAGCACACTATTTGGGATGTTACTTCTAATTTTGCACTTCATCTCTCTACTTATATATAATTCCAATGTTTTCACGGAATAGACTGATAGTTAGTACATGGGTGATGCCACCATAAGATCAAAGGGTCAAAACCTGCCAGTATGCCCGCCCTCCTCATGTATTAGCCACGACATCGGGTTAGTAGCCCTCATGATTTACCTCATCCGTGTTAGTTCTGGGACGGTTGGCCATCCGTGTTGGTCCTGAGACGATTGACAGGGGCATTGAGGGCGAGCGAATCACCTTTTACCACCATAATATATAATCCCTATGATCAATTGCATCACCATATCGGAGCAACGATCTCATTGCGCTATGTTATCAGAACTTTATGAGAATTCTATCAATAATTACATATCAAAATTTAGGAGATATATATTCTTTTTTATCTCGTCACTCGAACTAGTGAAGTGTACCTCAATTGAGGCACCTGAGATCCTCTGTCCCCAACTCCATCTGTCCCTGTGTCTCACACTCGTCAGCGATGGGCGACGTGTTGTCCAATCGGCGATCGGGCACCATCGGCCACAACCGATTGTCGTTCCGAATCAAATGATACCTTAATCGGGATCACCGCAATTGCGATCTCACCAGATTCGATGGTGAATCCGACGAGATCGCAATTGCAATGATACCTGACGAGTTCACTGTACCTCCTAGGGTATAATTTGATTCGGGACGACAAAGATCGGATGACTCGCCGATGAGTGTGGGACATGGGGACGGAGAGAGTTGGGGACAGAGTATCCCTCCCCCAGTTGAGGTGAATACTATCTTTCTAGTCAAACAAATGTTAGGACAAATATGTGCTTCGATTACTTTGTCTCGATTTCGTGCTCGTCGTTCGAATGTACAGTGGAAAACTTAGAATCAAAACTAAATGTCACATGCATACACCACCATTGGTTTTACTTAGTTCACCGCCTCCAAAACAACTACGTCCAAGACTTAGTCCTGACAATTATCACCACTAATCTTTCTTCTTTTCGGATACCTTTGAGAGGATCTTACAACTTGTTTCCACACAATACAATAAAAATAAGTATACAAATACAAATGAAATCCAAAATGACATTAAAATGAAAACTTTATTTTGCTTAACACTTTATCGCTTAAGAATGTCTCTTAATGGTAGGACATGCAATAACACTTCATCTCCAACCTTACAAGAACTAGCTTGTTCAATCTTTCTCGAAATCCTCTTTTATAGGATTAATGTTGGGATAATTTTTGTATGTTATAACAATTAAATTCTTAGGGTTAAGTAGAGAAATAACCTTGAAGAATTTTACAGAAATTTTAAGATTTTTTTTTCTGAATTTTTCTTGAATCTGTTTTGGAGGTTGTGGGGGCAAATGAGATAGAAATGTGGTTTGTTTTAGACTCCTTAATTAATTAAGGAAAAATTATAGTTTTTTAAAACATTATTTTTTAACAAAGAGAGAGAAAAACTTTTCTTTTCTTTAAACACTAGAATAGAGCACTAATCCCCATTCAACGCCAACACCTATGCTCCTCATCGTCGATCGCAACCTCACCAAGCCACCGCCCGATCCACTCCCTCGTGCGACCATCTCCCATGTGCCATCTCATCTCCGACGCCAATCTTTCTCTCTTCTTCCACGGCGCCGCTCCGATCTCTTCATCCCAGATCCGACCGCACGTCACCCCTCCATTCCAATGTTAAAGCCGACCATCATTGGCAAGCAGGCAGCAGCAAGGTGATGATATGTAGGGTTCCTTCTTCACTCATGGCCTACCCCGATTCCCTTAATCGATGGATCGCTTGAGCGTAGCCGCTCAATTGGTTTCTGTGATCTTCATGGCCGCTAGCATCCTTGTGCCCTTTTTGGTCATCACACAGCTTGATCCACCACTGTTGTCGGCCATCCATTGCCTCTACTCTGATTTTTCAATTGATCGAGCGCCACACTATCGATTGAGCCAACCTCCATAGGTCAGGTTCTAGACCCCTATATTTGTTTTGTGCATTACAGTTTGGATCAGTAGAGTATACCTAATGCTTGAAATTGTTAGTGTGTTAGATGGATTTCCATGGTTGGTTTAGAGAAGGATCTATAGTTGCAAACCCTAATCTATTGAGCTTGTGGTTGGATTGATTCATGAGAGATTTGGAGTTGAGGTTGTTTTCCTACTGTGTGACACCAGTCAACAGTAAGGGGTAGGGATTTGAATTGGAGCTATGAGTGTGGTATAGTGTGATGAATTGCCACATGTTATAGAGTAGGGGGTTGGGTTAGTCCATTTAGGATGGCTCTTTGATCAAATTGATTGTAGTGGGTGATTGTTGTGTGGATCAAGGTTGGAGTTGTGGGGGTTCTACATTATGAGGGGATTATGAATGTTTCTTTCTTCTTTTGCCTAAATCTCGAATCTAGGATGGAATTAGTGATTGGTTTGGTTTAAGACACTAGGGTAATCTGTACTCTGATAGATTTTAGAATGATTGTGTCGGTTGAGTTCCATTCTATGGGTTAGTCCATTCGGGATGAATTTATGTGTAACTTGGTTCCTTTGATTGGGTAATATCTATTAGATCGTGTTCGGCAAGCTAGAGGGGAAGGGGGTGAATAGCGTTTCTTCGATTTTCTTCCTACAACCGTTAGTGCGCAAGCGGAATATACAAAATAAAACCAAACTAAAATAAGGAAGAAACACACCGATGTACGTGGTTCGGAGATGATGCTCCTACTCCACGGCTGCCCGTAAGGTGGGCGATCCCTAATCCGTCGGTGGATGATTCCCCAGAGCACCTCCGGCTAGATCTCATAGCTCCTTGTGGGTGGAGAAACCTCTCCACAACCTCTGGACAATATTTGAGCAAAGAAGGATACTAACAAGCTTTGACCAAGCAAGTTTCGCCAAGAGTAAACAGCTTGAAACGAGCTCCTTTAAAGGGAGCTTGAGCTAAAATGTGACCGTTCGACTGTCCCTGGGGTAGTCGACTGGTCCTCCCTGAATTCGAATTCTCATACTAACCTTTCGAATTCTAGCCACCCAGTCGATTGCCCCTAGGGCAGTCGACTGGTCCTTCCCTAAGCCTAAGGTTTCCCTTCCCGAATACATTTCTCTCCGCACTCGAACCCTTCCGGCTTTGTCCCCGAGTACAAACTCTCACACTCGGACCCTCACATCCTGGTCGACTCTTCAAATAACAGCCTCGATCTGTTGCCTTCACGCCTTCTTTATCTTTGGCTCCCGTCCCTCAGATGCGCATGCAAGCCCTCGGCTTGCCTCCATGCCATCCTTCACGTATGCCTCGAAGTCCGCGTCCCTCGGCTTAATGCCTCTGCTTTGTCTATGGTCCCTCGGATGCGCACACAAACCTCCAGCTTGCCTCCATGCCACCCTTCACCTGAAGACATCCAACCAAGTCTATGTGTACCTGCAAACCTACACAGTCACATACACATATTAGTCCAACAACAAACCCTAACTTAATCATATTGACACACACATCAAAACTCATTATCCTCCAGATCATATTTGGGTCGATTGCCCCAACAATCTCCCTCTTTTTGATGTGTGGAAATATGTTTAAGTTAGGTAAACAAAAACAACAATATCAATAGCAATTGAAAATTAAAGCATAGCAAACAAGAGGCAACCTCCCCCTTAATCTATATTCTCTCCCAATTTTCAATTCTCATAACCTACAACACCAAGTTAAGTTCTACCCAACTTAACATCACAAGTGTTTTCTCACGTCAAGTTAAACCTAACTTAACACTACACGTTCTCCCCCTTTGACACCATCAAAAAGATTGTCCCAAGCAATCCTACCCTTAGTGCCAAAAAGAACCCACTTTATTTCTGAAAAACCCCTTCAGAAATCACCAAACAGCCTTATAAGTCGACTGCCCTCTGTTATTCTCAACACACAGAGACATCAGTCGACTGCCCCCAAGGTAGTTGACTGATACAGTCCAATTCTAAAATCCCAGCCGAATTTCAGAAATCCCTAGAAATTCTAGAAAATTCAGAAAAATGTAAAATATTGTAAGCACATTTGTTAGGATATACTCTACCCTAGAAAAATATAGTTTCATGAAAAATATCAAATGTTCTTGACTTTTGGTACAAACTCTAATTTTCTCAAAAATTGGCATATTGTATCAACTTTGAAATCCATATATGAATTCATATGTTTGCCAATTCCAGCCATTACCATTTTACACATAGAATTACTTTCACTTCCCCCTTTTTCTCATATATTTTTAATATGACAAATCTCCCCCTCTTTTATCTTTAACCTTAGATACATATACATATACCTCCCTTTGTTGATGCAGTCTGACCCTGATTGTTGTTTTGGTGTTGACACCGATTTTAGTTTGGGTTGATGATTATGATTAAGTCCTGGTCGTGGACTAGATATACCTAGTGGGACTAGGTGTGAGAAAATCCTAGCTTGGAGGGCTAGGTGTGGAAAAGTACTAACCTGGAGGGTTAGGTGTGGAAAATTCTAGCTTGGAGGGCTAGGTGTGAAAAGTCCTAACCTGGAGGGTTAGGTGTGGAAAATCCTAGCTTGGAGGGCTAGGTGTAGAAAAGTCCTAACCTGGAGGGTTAGGTGTGGAAAATCCTAGCTTGGAGGGCTAGGTGTGAAAAGTTTTAACCTGGAGGGTTAGGTGTGAAAAAGTCCTGGCTTGGAGGGTCAGGTCCTAGCTTAGAGGGCTAGGTTGATGAAATCCCGGCTTGGAGGGCCAGGTCCTAGCTTGGAGGGCTAGGTTGGATGAAATCCTAGCTTGGAGGGTCAGGTCCTAGCTTGGAGGGCTAGGTTGGATGAACCCCTAGATTGGAGGGCTAGGTTGGAGTCCCTGGATCGGTCTGGTGACCGATCAGGGAGGTTGACGGTGCTCCTTTTGGGACCGGGTGCATGCTGACATGGATGCGGGTTCGTAATTTCAAAATTAATTACGTGCAGCGGAAGGTTTAGCATAAATAATTTCTCTAAATCATTTAACCACACATCTAAGCATGCAAGTTTATCTTGTGTAGACATGATCACATATTTGAAATTTTGCAGAAACATAAACTAATTTACGTATTACCTCGCGTAACTCGAAGGAAGGGACGAGATCCAACCGTAAGCGTCCCTTGGAAGCTCCGCCTCTATTCGCGTCCACGCCGAGTATCTTCGGGATGACTTCGCAAAGCCACGAGTTTCGTGTTCTTGAGAACTACTA
This sequence comes from Boesenbergia rotunda, assembly GCA_024364735.1. Lineage (NCBI taxonomy): Eukaryota > Viridiplantae > Streptophyta > Magnoliopsida > Zingiberales > Zingiberaceae > Boesenbergia > Boesenbergia rotunda. The sequence goes on along the minus strand of JAGFNQ010002089.1, from coordinate 203,990 downwards.
GATTCTCCGAGAACGCGACAAGAAAAACTAAGAGAGAAGTCGGAAGACTAACCACAAAAGGATGGCCGGAATCAAAATTCCGGCGAAGCAAAAGAAGAGGCTTGCGGCAAAAAGATCCTTGCGGCAAACTCTAATTCTAGCACCACCTTCTTCCGGCCAAGAGATGGTCGGAGCTTCCTTCTCTGGCAGCAGGTGGTGGTCGGCAGGGAAAGGGCAGGGGCGGCCGGCTGGTGCTCCTTCTTGGGGCTGGTTGGCGCACGACAAGAAGGGGAGAAGAGAAGGAGAGAAAGAGAGGGAGAGAGCCTATGCCTTCATCTCTACTATTATCACCCAAGCCTTGCCTTGGGTCCTTTATATAGTGGCCTCTCAACCATCAAGTCTCTCAAATATGGAATAACTTATTCCATCATGCCAAGTTTGATTTTATATCATGGTTAAAATCATATTTTAATTCATGATAAAAATCAATCAAGTCTCTTCTCTCCTATGGAATAAATTTCCTTATCATGGTAAATCAATTCATGATTGATTTTATAAAATAAACCAATCCATGGTTCATTTTTATTTCAATGAAAAATAAACCAAACCTTGGTTTATTATATATATAAAAATTTATATCATCCATAATTTTATAAAACAAACCACACTTGGTCTATTTTATAAATTGAACCAAAAACTTGGTTCTCTCCCTTTGTTGTGGCCGGCCAAGCAAAGAGGATGGAGACCCTCTTTGGTCGGCCCGTCCAAGCCAAGCCCCAATGAATTAAACTTATTTAATTCATCTATTAAGTCTTCAAAAGACTTAGCCATTTTACGCTTCCGATGCGTCTCTGAAAAATTCAGATTTGACATATCGTTTGGCTCAACCAAACTTAATCTCTTTTGATTGGAAAATCCAATTTTCAACTCGTTTTAAATCCCACGAATTACTCGTAGTGCGTGTGACTAAATAGGCTTTCGATTTATGTTGGCCGTCTATAATTAATCAATTATAGAACGATCATGAGTGACACCTAGTAGTACATCATGATCCCCAATTAATCGAAAGATCAACGGTTGACCTCAGAAACAATTCTGAAACCCTTCAGCAGCTATAATGAATCGTGCCCCATTTCCTTCACCATCTTATACCCACTTGGTACAGGACATGGTCTATGTGTGTCAGTCCCCACTAGGCTGACTACGTCACACCTAGCCCAAGTAACGTTTTCTCGTCCTACGGATTCTAATTACTCTCATGTATTTAAGAGATTCATACTCTGAACATGTCATGCTCTGGCCAGAGGCTTCGAGTAACAATCCGACGATAGGCCTCAGGTATACATCTCCTCGCAAGGAGTGGTGAATCCTTTGTAGGTTGTTCAAACATCTTCGGGCACTTCGGCTTATACCCAATCATCCTGGGTCCACACCTCCTTGGAGACGCTTGCTTAAGATGCCAAAGTATAAGTCTCCATGACCAAGATGACTTGAACACCGCAAGTCAAAGGAACATCGCACTTAAGCTGTAGTAAGAACTTCACTGACATATCTATATGTAGACTACCATATGAAGTTTTACAGCCAGTCACTCCAATGAACTAGTTCCCTTAACTAGCATTCATATTTATCTCCGGACATCTCAATGTCACCAGCTAGTGAGAATCAGCTGATTAGATAATAACCTATACTAGTCTCAACAAAATTGATAGTGTCCGTATTTATCAATTCATCGACTAGGGACAATTTCAATACTTCACAATTACACATCTAGAGATAATCACTAGTTGTGAATTCATCACAAATTCTCTCATGCTGTGAATTGTATTGCGGACATTCAGTAAATGAGTTTAAGATCTCAATCAAATACACAAACATATATACTCAAATAGTGAATATTCATTTATTAAAATAAATGATTACAATCATAAGGCGATTGCCTTAGGACACTTCTCTCATATCACTAATAATCTCCCACTTGGCCTAATGCCAATCGCTATGGTACCCAATACCACAGGCTCTAACATGACCCTCAAACTTGCTTTGAGGCAAGGCCTTAGTTAAAGGATTCGCTAAATTCCTTTCAGTGGGAATTTTCTCAATTTTTATATCATTCCTACTTATAATCTCTCTGATCAGATGATAGCGGCGAAGCACATGTTTGGATCGCTGATGAGACATTGGTTCCTTTGCTTGTGCAATATCTCCATTGTTGTCGCAGTAAACCGGTATTACTTCATCAATGGTTGGAACCACAACAAATTCTGAGATAAACTTCTTGATCCAGACTGCTTCCTTTGCTGCTTCCGAAGCTACAATATATTCCGCTTCCATGGTAGAATCCGCTACGGTGTCTTGCTTGGAACTCTTCCAACTTATTGTGACTCCATTCAAAATAAATACGTATTCAGACTGAGATTTGGAGTCATCCTTATCTGTCTGGAAACTGACATCTGTATACCCACGTATTACCATATCACCTTCTCCATATATTAGGAACACATCCTTAGTGTTTCTTAAGTACTTGCGGATTGTCTTGACAGCCGCCCAATGATCCATTCCTGGATCAGACTGGTATCTGCTTGTGACGCTCAGAGCATACGATACATCGGGCCTAGTACATAACATAGCATACATGATAGATCCTATCGCGAATGCATAAGGAATCTTATTCATGCAAATCCTCTCGTCTTCTGTGCGCGGACACATAGACTTCGAAAGGTTGATCCAATGCCTGATGGGAAGGTAATCATTCTTGGATTCCGACATGCTAAACCTTTCTAGCACTCGGTCTATATATGTAGACTGCGAAAGACCAAGCAACCGTTTTGATCTATCTCTATAGATTCTAATCCCAAGGATATAGGTTGCTTCTCCCAGGTCTTTCATGGAGAAAGTTTTGAACAACCAATTTTTAACTGACTGTAAGACTGATATATCGTTTCCTATAAGTAATATGTCATCGACATATAACACTAGGAATACGACTGCACTCCCACTAACCTTCTTGTACACACAAGGTTCGTCAGGATTTTGTGAGAAATCAAACTCTTTGATTGTCTCATCAAAACGGATGTTCCAGCTCCTGGATGCTTGCATTAGTCCATATATGGATCGTCAAAGCTTGCATACTTTGGTTTTATTAACCGATGTGAAACCTTCAGGTTGTATCATGTATACATCCTCAAGCAGGTTTCCATTAAGGAAAGCTGTTTTCACATCCATTTGCCATATCTCATAATCATAATGAGCTGCTATGGCCAGGAGCATCCGAATGGATTTAAGCATAGCTACTGGCGAATAGGTTTCGTCATAATCAATTTCTTGTTTCTGACGATATCCTTTTGTCACTAATCTAGTCTTAAAGGTAACAACATTACCTTCCATGTCAGTTTTCTTCTTGAAAACCCACTTGCACCCTATGGGCTTAATCCCTTCAGGTGGGTTAACCAAGTCCCATACTTGATTTTTGTACATGGAATCCGTTTCTGACTTCATAGCTTCAAGCCATTTATCCCTTTCTGAATTTTTCAGAATATCTTCATAACTGATAGGTTCGTCATCGTTAATGAGTAACACGTCGTTCGATTCACTTATGAGAAATCCGTATCTCTCTGGAATATTGCGTGTCCTATCAGACCTACGAAGAAGTGGTGTTGTTTTAGGTTCAACTGATAGCTCATCATTATGAGTTATTGGTTGTGGCTCTAGACTAGGTGTCTCTGTAATGTCTATTGGAGTTTCTTGAACTTCTTCAAGTTCAATGCTACCCCCACTGTTTTCTTGTAAAAGAAATTCTTTTTCTAGAAATACAGCATGTCTTGAAACAAACACCTTTTGTTCCAAGGGATGATAGAATTGGTAACCCTTCGTTTCCTTAGGGTATCCAATAAATAGACATTTATCAGACTTAGCATCCAATTTGTCTGATACAGTCCGCTTTACATAAGCAGGACAACCCCATATCTTTAGGTGAGATAAATGAGGTTTCTTACTATTCCACGTCTCATATGGAGTAGTAGAGACTACCTTGGTCGGGACTCTGTTTAGTAAGTAAACAGCTGTCTTAAGTGCATAGCCCCAAAAGGATTTTGGAAGAGTTGCATGATTCATCATATATCTAACTATGTCCATTAAGGTTTGGTTACGCCTCTCAGATACACCATTATGCTGTGGTGTATATGGCGGAGTCCATTGAGATAATATCCCATTATCCCTAAGATAATCTTGAAACTCTTGACTTAAGTATTCACCACCCCGATCGGATCGAAGTATCTTAATACTTTTGCCAAGCTATTTCTCTACTTCACTTTTGAACTCTTTGAATTTCTCAAAAGCTTCAGATTTGTGTTTCATTAAGAACAGATACCCGAATCGTGAGTGATCATCGATAAAGGTAATGAAGTAGCTATAGCCTCCTTGTGCAAGAGTTGACATTAGTCCACATACATCAGTATGTATTAGACCAAGCAATTCTCCCACTGGTTTACCTTTTTCGAAAAGGGTAATTTGGTCATCTTGCCTTTTCAGCATGATTCGCATGTATCAAATGAACCGGGTTAAAATGATTCCAGAATTCCACATCGGTGTAATTTAGTCATGCGTTTCTTACTTACATGGCCAAGACCACAATGCCACATATAGGAGTCTATTTGATTATCTATTCGAGCACATTTGTTGCTAACTTCGATATTGAAAACGTCACCGGATAAATCTAACGTGTAGATACCATTGCATAAAGGTTCCGGTCCCATAAAGAACACCATTTAAAGTTATGTAACATCAATTGTTACTAAAAGTTAAATGATAACTCTTTTCATTCAAGCATGAAATAGAAACAATGTTCTTTATTAACGAAGGAACAAAATAACAATTATCCAATTCTAAGACAAGTCCAGTAGGGAGCTTTAGCAAATATGTTCCGATGGCAACAACAGCAATCTTTGCTCCATTTCCAACTCACAAATTCGCTTCTCCCTTGACGAGTCTTCTTCTATTCCTTAGCCCCTGTATGTCATTACATATATGTGAGCTAACCCAGTATCAAGTACCCAGGTGTCCGAGGAAATAGAGTGACATTCAATAACGAAGATACCTGAAGAGGATGGGGCATCGGATGCCTTCTTCTTCAAGGACTCAAGATAAACCTTGCAGTTTCTTCGCTAGTGGCCCTCCTTGCCGCAGTGATGGCAAGTGCCTTTTGGTGCCTTTTCATTCTTTTTGGCCTTTTTTTTTCCTTCCCTTATTTTGTTCTTTGGTGTTCCTCTTAGAGTCTTTTTTTGAGGAACCAACTAACAGTACCGTCTTCTGATCCTGCTTTACAGAAGGCTCTACAGTCTTCAGCAGGTTAAGCAACTCAGGAATGGTAGTCTCCAGTTTGTTCATCCGATAGTTCATCACAAACTGTGAGTAACTCTTGGGCAAACAATGCAGAATTAAGTCAATACTTAGTTCGTGATCAATTGCAAATCCGAGTGTACCTAGTCGCTCAATGTGTTGGGACCGGGTGCATCTTGACATGGATGTGGGTTCGTAATTTCAAAATTAATTACGTGCAGCAGAAGGTTTAGCATAAATAATTTCTCTAAATCATTTAACCACACATCTAAGCATGCAAGTTTATCTTGTGTAGACATGATCATATATTTGAAATTTTGCAGAAACATAAACTAATTTACGTATTACCTCGCGTAACTTGAAGGAAGGGACGAGATCCAACCGTAAGCGTCCCTTGGAAGCTCCGCCTCTATTCGCGTCCACGCCGAGTATCTTCGGGATGACTTAGCAAAGCCACGAGTTTCGTGTTCTCGAGAACTACTAGATTCTCCGAGAACGCGACAAGAAAAAACCAAGAGAGAAGTCGGAAGACTAATAACAAAAGGATGGCCGGAATCAAAATTTCGGCGAAGCAAAAGAAGAGGCTTGCGGCAAAAAGGATCCTTGCGGCAAAAAGGATCCTTGCGGCAAACTCTAATTCCGGCAGCACCTTCTTCCGGCCAAGAGATGGCCGGAGCTTCCTTCTTCGGCAGCAGGTGGTGGTCGGCAGGGAAAGGGCAGGGCGGCCGGCTGGTGCTCTTTCTTGGGGCTGGTTGGCGCACGGCAAGAAGGGGAGAAGAGAAGGAGAGAAAGAGAGAGAGAGAGAGCCTATGCCTTCATCTCTATGATTCACACCCAAGCCTTGCCTTGGGTCCTTTATATAGTGGCCTCTTAACCATCAAGCCTCTCAAATATGGAATAACATATTTCATTATGCCAAGTTTGATTTTATATTATGGTTAAAATCATATTTTAATTCATGATAAAAATCTTCTCTCCTATGGAATAAATTTCCTGTTGGATCGTGAGAGCCGATAGAGGGGGTGAATATCGGAAATCGCTCTTTTTCAGAAAACTAAGAGTAAGTGCACAGCGGAAACAAAAATATGAGACACAGCAAAAAGACACAGTGATTTTTACTTGGTTCGGAGCCTGTGTCGACTCCTACTCCAAGGCCCACGGTCGTTGACCGTTTACTTTGGGCAATTCTATATTCGCGCAAAGAGGTTACAATAATTTCAATTACAAAGAGAGTGCAGTAAAATAATGACAAAATATTAAGCTCTTCGTTACCGACGTCCGGAGTGTATCGACTCTTTTCGGGGCAGTGGGACGTCGTCGGCTCGAGGTGAGGCATTTCTGAAGCAAGGCACGAGCGTAGAAGAGCGTGGAAGCTTTGGAATGAAGTTTATGTCTTGCTTGGGGTCGAGGGGGTGCTATTTATAGCACCTAGGGCGCCCTGGACGTCGGGGGCGCCCTGCCAAGTGTCATCCGATCCGCAGTTTGCTCGGTCAAGCTTTATCCCACCTAAATAGGGATGAAGTTTGACCTCTGGGGTGCCCTGGTCGCTGAGGGCGCCCTGGTTGACCCGGTCTTCTCGGCTGGATAGATTTGATCGGCCTCGCTGGCGTAGGCGCGAAGCGCCTTGGCTCCTGAGGGCGCCCTGGGCGCTGAGGGCGCCCTGGGCGCTGAGGGCGCCCTGGGCGCTGAGGGCGCCCTGGCTGCTGAGGGCGCCCTGGATGCAGAGGGCGCCTTCGGCCAGTGCTTAGCCGAACTCCTTTTTGCTTTACCTGTTTCTTGTTTACCTTGGAGGCGCCCTAGACACTCAGGGCGCCCTACTCAGTTGCTGCCTCACTCCTTTGAGGCTCTCTGAGCTGCAGACACACGTTCCTTTGGTCCTGCATCCAGGGTTAGTCCGAAAACAAAATAAAGCATTAATTTGTTAGTTTATACAGCCTTAGCTGTCTTGGTTCTGACTTTGGTCTCCAAAATGGAGCCCTAGGTCGAACCGACGCCTACTGTTCCCTCGACGGGGAACGCGTCCTCACCTACTCCTCTCGGGAGAATGTACCTGATGCCAACCGCTCCTTTGGTTGGACTTTTGCCTGACGGTCCTTTGTCAGGGCTTGGATGCCGAGCTGTCCTTCGCCCGGTGCCTAGCATTCCTTCGCTAGGGCTTTAGTCCCAGGCTGTCCTTCGCCTGGCGCCTAGCAGTCCTTCGCTAGGGCTTTGATGCTGGCAGTCCTTCGCCAGTTGCCTAGCAGTCCTTCACTAGGCCTTGAATGCTGGCAGTCCTTCGCCAGTTGCCTAGCAGTCCTTCGCCAGGGCTTGGATACTAGCAGTCCTTCGCCAGGTGCCTAGCAGTCCTTCGCTAGGGCTTTGATACTGGCAGTCCTTCGCCAGGTGCCTAGCAGTCCTTCGCTAGGGCTTTGATACTGGCAGTCCTTCGTCAGGTGCCTAGCAGTCCTTCGCTAGGGCTTTTTCTGCACACTCAGTGAACAACGTTAGATCACAAATAAACTTAACTTTGAATCCTTTGCCAATATCAAAACCAGGTTCGATATGGTGCTTCCTGCACCAACAATCTCCCCTTTTTGATTATGGCAACACAATTCAAAGTTAAGTAACAAAAGCTTTATAACTGTTTAAGAACATAATGTGAAAATGAAGTGTAGCAATTTTACACAATTCAATGTTAAGTAATAACTTTATAACATTTACTAACACATGGTAAAAAAAATTTTTATTTCTCATAAAAAACCTTTATTTCTTATACTCCCCCTAAAACTCTGAGTACTTGTGTTATAATACTTAACTTTGACCTTTCCTCCCCCTTTGACATATATCAAAAATAAACATGGCTGAACAATGTATCTAATAGGGAGGTTTGAGTTTTACCAAAAATAAGTTTTTGACATGGTGTTTCAAAAAAATAGTAAAAGAAGCCTAAATTTTGTGAAAAGCTAAAAAAATTACTTAGGCAAAATTTTGAATCCAAATTTCCCTAAAAAGTTTCAACTTTGAGAATTGGGAAAATTTTGTTTTAAAAGAATTTGCACACTTAGAAGAATATACTTGGAAATACAACAAAATCTTTAAGAATTTTCTAGACAAGTTTTTCACCAAAAAATTTTACTTAGGAACATTTACCAATATTTAAAAGTTTTTGCTCAGACAAATTTTGTTTACTAAGAAAAATTTTACTTAGGAAAAACATGTAGTTAAAAAATTTAACACACTTAGAATTTTTCTTTTTGAAAAGGAGAAAAAAAGTTCCTTTCTCTATTTCCCCCGTGGCTATATATATATCAATAAAGAAATATATTTTAAAATAAGTTTTAAGAGAAAGTTTGTGTATCAGAGCCTATGAGTTTAAAAAAAAACACTTAGTATAATTCTTGAAAGCATAGCAAAAAAAGGTTTAAATTCCATTTTTGAAATCGAAAAAAAATATTCGTACTTTGTAAACATTAGTACCTTGGAAAGTAATAGTACTTTTGAAAAATAGTAGTACTTTTGAAAGATGTTCTGCATATTTTGAAAAATATAAGCAAAAAGAATATAAGCAAAATTATAAGTACTTTTATTTTGAAAGAATATTTATTTATGTTTTCAACAGGATTTAAAAAGTGCAGTGCATGAAAACATATACTTTGAAAAATTATTTGTCAGTTTAATAATTCTTTTAATTTAATCTCCCCCTGAGCTTGACCCAGTCCTAGGAAGCTTGTTGACTACAAGCGATCTTCCTCTGAGTCATAAGGTTTGGCTCAAATTATAAGAATTATCTAATAATTTAAACAAATAGTTAGAATTAATTTCTTTCGATTTAGACTCCCCCTGAATTTGACACTTCCTTGGAGTCCTTGTAGATCATGAAGTAGTGGACCTTCCTCTATGTCTTTAGGGTTTACCAAAATCAAAAGAATAACTTTTAAAGTATGATAATTTTTAAGAAGATAATTTTTGAAAACACGACTTGAAATGATAGCACAGTTTTCGAAAATCATGATGATAATTATTTAAAGAGTAATATACGAGGTTTTTGAATCAAATTTTTGAAAACCTTATTTTGAGATGTTACTAAATTTTAGAGCATAAGGTTTTTGAAAGAAATCTATTTTTTTTTTGAAAAATATTAAAAGAAAACTCCCCCTGTATCCGACACAGTCTAACTTTTATCTAAATTCCTTAAGGGATTTTAGTGTTGACCAGGTTTGACTATGTTGACTAAGGTTGACTGTGTTGCCCAAGTTTTAATCAGTTGACTATGTTTGATTAACAAAAAAAACTTAGATTCTATTTAAAATGAGTCTATCATGAAATTCAATAATAAAGGGACGAAAAAGTAGGCACAGTAAACTGAATTAATTTGACAAATAGAGACAATTTTGAATAACTTTTGAAAGTATATTTTATTTGAAAGGGTAGTGAGTTATGCATTTAGGTCCTAGATGTCTCACCCAGTTCTACATGATCAAGCATGTTAACCTTAAGGGTTTTTGTGAGACAGGTTTTAGTAGAAGATTTATTTTGAAAAGACCATGAATAATTTTAAAAAGTTAAATTAATTTTTTTTAAACACAATTTAAATTTATTTTGAAAAGAGATATTTGAATCTAAAATTAACTGAAAATTTGTGTTAGATTCGAATTTAACAAAAAATAATTTGAATTTGAATTTCAAAAATTGGCTTCCAGGTCTTGGCGAGGCACTAGGCCTTCTTTGGCCGTAGCCTTATGGGATCATCCACCCTTTCCTTGACAAAGCCTTTTAATGAAATCATTTTCAAAATTATTCTTTGAAAAATTTCTGGTCTAACTAATTTGGCTAGTTCCGCCAAATTAGCTTCCCTAACGTACTATCATCTCACCTCCACCCAATACTATGTTGTTCAATTTTCAATTAACTAATTTAGTCCCAATCCTAATTCTAAGCAAAAAAAAATAAAACACATAATTAAAACAAACAATTGTCTAAGTAAGGTCACAATTGGAGTAATATTCCGGATTTTCGAAATCAGCAAGATTATGAATTAAATTTTCTAACTTATTGACCTTATGTTTTAGGGTTTCATTTTCTTGTTTCAATTTTCTGAAATTTGTTTTAATTAAGTTACATGAATCAATCACATTATTCAAGGTAAATAACGGATTTTCAAATACTGTAAATTTACCTTTGTTGATTGTTTGTTCGGCATTCTTGGTAGCTCTTTTATCTGTGCATTCACTTTGGTAATGCCCGAACTCCTGGCACTTGAAGCATTGAATGCGACTTTTGTTCTTTCGTGCTTTTGGAACTGATTCCTTTGTCGCCGGTGGTGTAGACCGAGTTTTACGAGTAGGGCACTGATTTTGGTAGTGCCCTATCTCCCTGCATGTGTAACAGATTACATGATTAAAATTTGAATTTACACTTTTACCTTTTGGTTCTTTATTGGGAATCTCCCCCTTGATTCTTGCCGCCTCAGATCTAGGCTCATCTTCTGATTCTGTGTCTGAGTTAGACTCGGGTACTGGTTGAAGCTCCTTCTTTGGTGGTTCTTTAGGAGTTTTCCCTGAAATAAAATTTACACCTTCCTCGACCATTATAGTATCTGTTTGATTATTTAATTCTAAATTTGAAAAGAATTCGAAATCGATTACCGTCTCAGTCAATTTGTCGTCTAATTCTGGTTCGATTTTGGATTCAGGTTCAGACTCTGACTCGGCTGTTTGTGCTTGGACTGAAAGGGCAAGATAATTTACCTGATCTTCTTCTTCATCTGAGATCTCTACATCGGAGCTCTTTTCGTGTAGGTTGAGTAGCTTCTCCCACATCTCTTTAGCACATCCAAATGAACCGACTAGCTTGAGTTGTTCGTTGGTTAAACCGCATTGTATGATTACTGTTGCCTTAGCATCAGTCTCGATCTTCCTTAGAGTTGGTTCATCCAATTTGTCCCAAGCGATCGATGTTCCATCTTTCGTGGGGAATCTGAACCCCGTTTGGATTATCGACCATAAATCTAGATTAGCCTTCAGGTGGGATTCCATTTGACTTCTCCAGGAGTTGAAATTTTCGCCAGAGAAGAGCGGTGGACGAATGCTATTCCATTCTTGATTGGCCATTAAAAATGATAGATCTTGCACACAAAAAGAAAAAATAGAAATGTACCAAGACTTGGTCTTGGATTAGTAGTGCAGGAGAGAGAAAAATATCCAAAAAAAATACTGCACGAGTTTTGAGGCTGAATAATAAAATATTAAGAAAAAGTTTTGACTAATTTTTGAAAATGGTGGCTTTATCAATTTTGATTAATGATGAAAAGGTAAGACTTTAATGTTGGGAGAAAATTTGCTCAACTTAATGTCGCACGATTTTCGAGAAAAATAATATTAAAATAATAATAAAAAAATTTTATGAAAATTTTCAAAAATTGGTTATTTTATCAATTCTGACTTAAATCCACCTACAGATATTTTTTATTTTAAAATAAAAGGCGGAAAAAATATCGAGTTGTGTTGATTAACTAGAAAGAAAGGAAATAAGATTAAAAATTTTGTAAATCTGAAAAACTCTCAAATTGGTGGTTGCACCAAATTTGAGCTTCCCCACTCTGATACCACTTGTTGGATCGTGAGAGCCGATAGAGGGGGGGGTGAATATCGGAAATCGCTCTTTTTCGGAAAACTAAGAGTAAGTGCACAGCGGAAACAAAAATACAAGACACAGCAAAAAGTCACAGTGATTTTTACTTGGTTCGAAGCCTGTGTCGACTCCTACTCCAAGGCCCACGGTCGTTGACCGTTTACTTTGGGCAATTCTATATTCGCGCAAAGAGGTTACAATAATTTCAATTACAAAGAGAGTGCAGTAAAATAATGACAAAATATTAAGCTCTTTGTTACCGACGTCCGGAGTGTATCGACTCTTTTCGGGTCAGTGGGACGTCGTCGGCTCGAGGTGAGGCATTTCTGAAGCAAGGCACGAGCGTAGAAGAGCGTGGAAGCTTTGGAATGAAGTTTATGTCTTGCTTGGGGTCGAGGGGGTGCTATTTATAGCACCTAGGGCGCCCTGGACGTCGGGGGCGCCCTGCCAAGTGTCATCCGATCCGCAGTTTGCTCGGTCAAGCTTTATCCCACATAAATAGGGATGAAGTTTGACCTCTGGGGCGCCCTGGTCGCTGAGGGCGCCCTGGTTGACCCGGTCTTCTCGGCTGGATAGATTTGATCGGCCTCGCTGGCGTAGGCGCGAAGCGCCTTGGCTCCTGAGGGCGCCCTGGGCGCTGAGGGCGCCCTGGCTGCTGAGGGCGCCCTGGATGCAGAGGGCGCCTTCGGCTAGTGCTTAGCCGAACTCCTTTTTGCTTTACCTGTTTCTTGTTCACCTTGGAGGCGCCCTAGACACTCAGGGCGCCCTACTCAGTTGCTGCCTCACTCCTTTGAGGCTCTCTGAGCTGCAGACACACGTTCCTTTGGTCCTGCATCCAGGGTTAGTCCGAAAACAAAATAAAGCATTAATTTGTTAGTTTATACAGCCTTAGCTGTCTTGGTTCTGACTTTGGTCTCCAAAATGGAGCCCTAGGTCGAACCGACGCCTATTGTTCCCTCGACGGGGAACGCGTCCTCACCTACTCCTCTCTGGAGAATGTACCTGATGCCAACCGCTCCTTTGGTTGGACTTTTGCTTGACGGTCCTTTGTCAGGGCTTGGATGCCGAGCTGTCCTTCGCCCGGTGCCTAGCATTCCTTCGCTAGGGCTTTAGTCCCAGGCTGTCCTTCGCCTGGCGCCTAGCAGTCCTTCGCTAGGGCTTTGATGCTGGCAGTCCTTCGCCAGTTGCCTAGCAGTCCTTCACTAGGGCTTGAATGCTGGCAGTCCTTCGCCAGTTGCCTAGCAGTCCTTCGCTAGGGCTTGGATACTGGCAGTCCTTCGCCAGGTGCCTAGCAGTCCTTCGATAGGGCTTTGATACTGGCAGTCCTTCGCCAGGTGCCTAGCAGTCCTTCGCTAGGGCTTTGATACTGGCAGTCCTTCGCCAGGTGCCTAGCAGTCCTTCGCTAGGGCTTTTTCTGCACACTCAGTGAACAACGTTAGATCACAAATAAACTTAACTTTGAATCCTTTGCCAATATCAAAACCAGGTTCGATATGGTGCTTCCTGCACCAACATTTCCTTATCATGGTAAATCAATCCATGATTGATTTTATAAAATAAACCAATCCATGGTTCATTTTAATTTCCATGAAAAATAAACCAAACCTTGGTTTATTATATAAAAATTTATATCATCCATAATTTTATAAAACAAACTACACTTGATTTATTTTATAAATTGAACCAAAAACTTGGTTCTCTCCCTTTGTTGTGGCCGGCCAAGCAAAGAGGATCGAGGCCCTCTTTGGCCGGCCCATCCAAGCCAAGCCCAAATGAATTAAACTTATTTAATTCATCTATTAAGTCTTCAAAAGACTTAACCATTTTATGCTTCCGATGAGACTCTGAAAAATTTAGATTCGACTTATCGTTTGGCTCAACCAAACCTAATCTCTTTTGATTGGAAAATCCAATTTTTAACTCGTTTTAAATCCCTTGGATTACTCGTAGTGCGTGTGACTAAATAGACTTTCGATTTATGTTGGCCTTCTATAATTAATCAATTAATTAGAGAACGATCATGAGTGACACCTAGTAGTACATCATGATCCCCAATTAATCGAAAGATCAATGGTTGACCTCAGAAACAATTCTGAAACCCTTCAGCAGCTATAATGAATAGTGCCCCATTCCCTTCACCATCTTATACCCACTTGGTTCAGGACATAGTCTATGCGTGTCAGTCCCCACTAGGCTGACTACGTCACACCTAGCCCAAGTAACGTTTTCTCGTTCTACGGATTCTAATTACTCTCATGTATTTAAGAGATTCATACGCTGAACATGTCATGCTTTGGCCAGAGGCTTCGAGTAACAATCCGATGATAGGCCTTGGGTATACATCTCCTCGCAAGGAGTGGTGAATCCTTTGTAGGCTGTTCAAACATCTTCGGGCACTTCGGCTTATACCCAATCATCTTGGGTCCACACCTCCTTGGAGATGCTTGCTTAAGATGTCAAAGTATAAGTCTCCATGACCAAGATGACTTGAACACCACAAGTCAAAGGAACATCGCACTTAAGTTGCAGTAAGAACTTCACTAACATATCTATATATAGACTACCATATGAAGTTTTACAGCCAGTCACTCCAATGAACTAGTTCCCTTAACTAGCATTCATATTTATCTCCGGACATCTCAATGTCACCAGCCAGTGAGAATCAGCTGATTAGAGAATAACCCATGCTAGTCTCAACAGAATTGATAGTGTCCGTATTTATCAATTCATCGACTAGGGACAAGTTCAATACTTCACAATTGCACATATAGAGATAATCACTAGTTGTGAATTCATCACAAATTCTCTCATGCTGTGAATTATATTGCGGACATTCAGTAAATGAGTTTAAGATCTCAATCAAATACATAAACATGTATACTCAAATAGTGAATATTCATTTATTAGAATAAATAATTACAATTATAAGGCGATTGCCTTATGACACTTCTCTCATATCACTAACAAAATGTACCCCAACATCTTCAACACAAACTGTGAAACAGAAGTGCCTTCCTGCATCTTAGAGGTGAAGAGGAGTCTGGAGACCTGATGCCCGCTAACTAGGTGTCACAAATGTGGGTCTCAAAATTTAGATATGTGTAAGCTGGTAACCCTTTTTTGCAATCAAAGAATGAAAACGTAGTAAAGGGGTCACAGGTCGTATTTTTCCTAGGGCTAGTTGAGGGTGTTTAATTCGAGCTCGAGTTTATGTGTCGTTGATATTTTTGGATTTCAAATAAAGTCTGGGGTTTTGAGTTGCAATTCGGAATTGAAAACGCAATGCAAAGAAGGAAACTTAACCATGGAACTTAACAAGTGATAGCAAGTTATAACTCAACCCAAAGGACCACTTACTCATCTAAAGCACTTAAGCAATTTCTGGAAAACGAATCTGATTTCAAAGGCAAAACAAATGCTAAGCAATGAAGCAACAACATCAAACTCAAGACAGACCAAATGCAAGCAATCTAAAACCAAATTGATACAAAAACCGTGCCAAAATTTCACTTGATACAAAGTGAAAGCAATTGTACAAACTTGATACCACATCAAGGGAGCTGATGTACCAAAAAGAATCTTATACTAAGTGCATAACTTTCATTGGACAATTTCCGAATTGGACTGATCAATTCAACTTGAAAGATACATCCATTAGAGAAGTGCCATGCATGAGTGAGTGCAGGAATTCAGACATGAAGGCAAAACTCGGAAAAGAAAACAGAAATTCAGAAATGAAAACAGAATCCAGAAATGAGAACAACCACCAAATGCAGATAACAGAGCAAGTAAGAATCGAGTGCACCATCTATTGTTCAGACAGAATATAAAAGATCTAAAGTTCGCTTGACAAAAACTACCGAAGCTAATAACCAAAATTTGCAGATTTGAAACTGAAATTTTTGCAGAAACATAAATTGGTATGCAACAATACAGCTGAGTCCAAATTGCAGAAATGGATACCAAGGCTTGGAAATGAAACAAACTGAAAGGTAAATTCAGAAGAATAAACTAACGTTAGCTTGATTCAAAATTCAGGAACTCAAGACAGGAACTGATATAAAGGAAGAAGAGCTGGTATGCAATGCTGTAAACTGAAACGCAAGCTGTAACTGAAAATTGATACGCAACACTAAACCAAATTGCAAAGCAAAACTGAGATTAAATGCGAATGTTCACTAGGTAACAACTTAGCTAGTAAGAATGCTGAATTAAAACACTAATGAATTGCAGAGACAACTCAGAAAACTGAGCTTAACTAATCAGAAATTCAGAAACAGTAAGGAACATGCAGCATTTGAAATTACAACTAAAAACAGAAATTGCAATAAGAAAACTAAACCCCAATCACTCCCCTAGCTCAAGTACTCCTTGTTCGTCACGTAAGGGCAAGCCTCGAACCCGTAAGCTCCACAAACCATTGAGAAATTGTCTCTGCGATTCAATCCCAACTCAAACTCTGCTCAATCTGAAATTTCCATTCGAATCCTTCAATCTCGCTGCGTCCAAGTGCGATGGTGATTTGGGGATGGTCAGAGCACTCAAGGGAACCCCTCCAGATAGCTCCGGTGGATGGAAATGGAGCACAGCTGAAATCAAGGACTTCAAACAGTAGAGCCACAGAAACCTCACGACAGCTCTATTTCTTGGGCAATTCTCAAGCTGGAACTTCACCGAGAGACTTTCCCAATGACCTAGGACTTGATCTAAACAAGGAATTGAGGGGTCGCGCCCTCGGATTGAAGAAAACTGAAGAAAACATGAAGAACAATCGAAGAAGAAATGCGTTGCGGTGAAGACGCGACGAGCTGCAGTGTGGAGGAAATGTTGATTAAATACTTAAGAATGAACGACCTAGATTGTTTTGAGAAAATCCAACGGCTGATCTTTGTCCGATCTGAACCAAACTTTGATGATGTTGATCAAGGGTCAAGATCTGCCTTGGGGTAGCTCGGATCTTCCAGATTTACCATGGATGACCCAGATCAACCCGATCTTTGAACGGACGATGTAGATCCTCTTGGCTTGATCCAACGGTGGAATGATCTCTGATTTGGATGAAAATCTCAGATCTTGACCTCAGTGCTTGATCAGCCCTAACCCTAGCTCGGATCACCTCAGATGGTCCCAGATGGCACAGATCTAGCCATTTTTGAATCGGACGACCCAGATTAACCTGAAACGTGATCACTCGATCGGGGTCTACTTCCGACTCAAGTTTGACCCTTTCATGCCTACAAAAATAGATCGAAAATTTAGTGGCCAAATAATTCAAAAATATCAAGATATGCAATTTAGTCCAAAATAGAAGTAAGTCCTAGAACCTAGGGTAAATTCACAATTAAGCAAGAAAAACATGGGTCAAACATGGATTTTAGCAACTAAAATAATCAACAAAATAACACTTATCAACTCCCCCACATTTAAGCTTGAGCGTCTCGCGAAACTACTAAGTATGTATCCCTTGGTTTTCTCAAGTATAATTAGAAGCAAATGAAAAGAAATTACCTAAGGTTGTCAATTCTCAAAAAATCTAGGGCAATTTACTAAAAGGCGTACCCAAGAATAGGTATTTACCAAACAGCGTACCATGGTTTCATTTTCACCAAAGGGCGCACTTAATAATAGTGAACTTCCTCTTATACCCCTCCTGTTATCTACTGTCTTTCTCCTTCTCTCTCTCTGTAACAAATTTCGAGACAACTGCAGATACTTTTTCAGACTTTTATTTTAAAATAATATAATATGAAAACGGCGCTGAAAACGTTGTAAGGTAAACATAAAAAAATATTTCAGTTAACAAATATCTCATCCAATTGGATTTAAAAATATAAATAAATAATTTTTATATTTTATTAATAGAAATTAATATATTAATAATATTTAATATATATATTAATATATATAAAAAATATTAATAAATATATTAATAATATTTAATAAATATATTAATATTTCATCCCACACTCTTTATTAATAAATATATTAATAAATATATATAAATATATTAATATATTAAAAAAATTTGAAAAAAAATGTTGGATGAAAATTAAAAAAAAAATGTGTATTGATTTCAGGCCCATGCTGGGCCTGAAATCAAACCTTTCAGGCCCAGCGTGGGCCTGAAATTTTTTATTTCAGGCCCACGTTGGGCCTGAAATCTTTTGATTCAGGCCCGACGTGGACTTAAATTTTTTTTTCTATTTTAAAAATATATTAATATATAAAAAACCATATCAAAACACTTAATTTCAGATTCAAACACAGGGCCTGAAATCATCCCAGGAGGGTCTGAAGACAAATAACTTCAGATCCTATAAATAATTAATTTAATAAATAATAATTAAATATAAAAAAATATTTTTAAAATTAAAATTTTTTTTGTGCCCTGGGCCTGAAGTCTGATGACTTCAGGCCCTCCATCATTCATATAAAAGAATATAAAAATTTTTTTTATGAAAATGTTTAATATAAATTACATATTATATAGGAGTGGTTTAGGTATATCAGTGAGTTTGGGTGCCGAAACATCTAATAGGAGTGGTCTAGGAGATGAGATTTTGGGTGCCGAAACATCTAATCTTGCTGTATCACCAATGCTATAGGAGTGGTTTAGGTATATCAGTGAGTTTTGAACAAAACTCACTGATGGACCTGCCATATTTGGAATTCTGAAAACCCTATATCAGTGGACAGGGTTGAGCTAGGAGATGAGATTTTGGGTGCCGAAACCTCTAATCTTGTTGTATCACCAATGCTATAGGAGTGGTTTAGGTATATCAGTGAGTTTTGAGCAAAACTCACTGATGGACCTACCATATTTGGAATTCTGAAAACCCTATATCAGTAGACAGGGTAAAGCTAGAGATGAGATTTTGGGTGCCGAAACCTCTAATCTTGCTATATCACCAATGCTATAGGAGTGGTTTAGGTATATCAGTGAGTTTTGAGCAAAACTCACTGATATACCTAAACCACTCCTATAGCATTGGTGATACAGCAAGATTAGAGGTTTCGGCACCCAAAATCTCATCTCCAAGCTCAACCCTGTCTACTGATATAGGGTTTTCAGAATTCCAAATATGGTAGGTCCATCAGTGAGTTTTGAGCAAAACTCACTGATATACCTAAACCACTCATATATCATTGGTGATACAGCAAGATTAGAGGTTTCAGCACCCAAAATCTCATCTCCTGGCTCAACCCTGTCTACTGATATAGAGTTTTCAGAATTCCAAATATGGTAGGTCCATAAGTGAGTTTTACTCAAAACTCACTGATATACCTAAACCACTCCTATAGCATTGGTGATACAGCAAGATTAGAAGTTTTGGCACCCAAAATCTCATCTCCTAGCTCAACCCTGTCTACTGATATAGAGTTTTCAGAATTCCAAATATGGTAGGTCCATCAGTGAGTTTTGCTCAAAACTCACTGATATACCTAAACCACTCCTATAGCATTGGTGATACAGCAAGATTAGAGGTTTCGACACCCAAAATCTCATCTCCTAGCTCAACCCTGTCTACTGATATAGAGTTTTCAGAATTCCAAATATGGTAGGTCCATCAGTGAGTTTTGCTCAAAACTCACTGATATACCTAAACCACTCCTATAGCATTGGTGATACAGCAAGATTAGAAGTTTCGGCACCCAAAATCTCATCTCCTAGCTCAACCCTGTCTACTGATATAGAGTTTTCAAAATTCCAAATATGGTAGGTCCATCAGTGAGTTTTGCTCAAAACTCACTGATATACCTAAACCACTCCTATAGCATTGGTGATACAGCAAGATTAGAGGTTTCGGCACCCAAAATCTCATCTCTTAGCTCAACCCTGTCTACTGATATAGGGTTTTCAGAATTCCAAATATGGTAGGTCCATCAGTGAGTTTTGCTCAAAACTTACTGATATACCTAAACCACTCCTATAGCATTGGTGATACAGCAAGATTAGAAGTTTCGGCACCCAAAATCTCATCTCCTAGCTCAACCCTGTCTACTGATATAGAGTTTTCAGAATTCTAAATATGGTAGGTCCATCAGTGAGTTTTGCTCAAAACTCACTGATATACCTAAACCACTCCTATAACATTGGTGATATAGCAAGATTAGTGGTTTCGGCACCCAAAACCTCATCTCCTAGCTCAACCCTGTCCACTGATATAGGATTTTCAGAATTCCAAATATGGTAGGTCCATCAGTGAGTTTTGCTCAAAACTCACTGATATACCTAAACCACTCCTATAGCATTGGTGATACAGCAAGATTAGATGTTTCGGCACCCAAAATCTCATCTCCTAGCTCAACCCTGTCTACTGATATAGGGTTTTCAGAATTTCAAATATGGTAGGTCCATCAGTGAGTTTTGCTCAAAACTCACTGATATACCTAAACCACTCCTATAGCATTGGTGATACAGCAAGATTAGAAGTTTCGGCACCCAAAATCTCATCTCCTAGCTCAACCCTGTCTACTGATATAGAGTTTTTAGAATTCCAAATATGGTAGGTCCATCAGTGAGTTTTGCTCAAAACTCACTGATATACCTAAACCACTCCTATAGCATTGGTGATATAGCAAGATTAGAGGTTTCGGCACCCAAAATCTCATCTCCTAGCTCAACCCTGTCTACTGATATAGGGTTTTCAGAATTCCAAATATGGTAGGTCCATCAGTGAGTTTTTCTCAAAACTCACTGATATACCTAAACCACTCCTATAGCATTGGTGATACAACAAGATTAGAGGTTTCGGCACCCAAAATCTCATCTCCTAGCTCAACCCTGTCCATTGATATAGGATTTTCAGAATTCCAAATATGGCAGGTCCATCAGTGAGTTTTGCTCAAAACTCACTGATATACCTAAACCACTCCTATAGCATTGGTGATACAGCAAGATTAGATGTTTCGGCACCCAAAATCTCATCTCCTAGACCACTCCTATTAGATGTTTCGGCACCCAAACTCACTGATATACCTAAACCACTCCTATATAATATGTAATTTATATTAAACATTTTCATAAATTTTTTTTTTATATTCTTTTATATGAATGATGGAGGGCCTGATGTCTGATGACTTCAGGCCCTCCTTAGGCCTGAAGTCATCAGACTTTAGGCCCAGGGCACAAAAAAAATTTTAATTTTAAAAATAATTTTTTATATTTAATTATTATTTATAGGATCTGAAGTTATTTGACTTCAGACCCTCCTGGGATGATTTCAGGCCCTGTGTTTGAATCTGAAATTAAGTGTTTTCATAGGGTTTTTTATATATTAATATATTTTTAAAATAGAAAAAAAATTTGAGTCCACGTCGGGCCCGAATCAAAAGATTTCAGGCCCAACGTGGGCCTGAAATAAAAAATTTCAGGCCCACGCTGTGCCTGAAATAAAAAATTTCAGGCCCACGCTGGGCCTGAAAGGTTTGATTTCAGGCCCAGCGTGGACCTGAAATCAATACACGTTTTTTTTTTAAATTTTCAGCCAACATTTTTTTTCAAATTTTTTTAATATATTAATATATTTATTAATATATTAATATATTTATATATATTTATTATATATTTATTTATAAAGAGTGTGGGATGAAATATTAATATATTTATTAAATATTATTAATATATTTATTAATATTTATATATATATTAATATATATATTAAATATTATTTAATATATTAATTTCTATTAATAAAATATAAAAATTATTTATTTATATTTTTAAATCCAATTGGATGAGATATTTGTTAACTGAAATATTTTTTTGATGTTTACCTTACAACGTTTTCAGCGCCGATTTCATATTATATTATTTTAAAATAAAAGTCTGAAAAAGTATTTGCAGTTGTCTCGAAATTTGTTACAGAGAGAGAGAAGGAGAAAGACAGTAGATAACAGGAGGGGTATAAGAGGAAGTTCACTATTATTAACTGCGCCCTTTGGTGAAAATGAAACCATGGTACGCTGTTTGGTAAATACCTATTCTTGGGTACGTCTTTTGGTAAATTACCCAAAAATCTAAGCTCTATGGATTAGTATCTCGTCCTTAAATCAACAACTTAGCCTTTTTATCCTTCATGAGTCATTGAGATGAATTTAACTCACTAAGCCTTTCAAGGGAAGTTTTGGTGGCTCTCTCTTTAAGTTCTAAGTTGATGATGGAAGTGGAGCTCACTCAAACACACATGCTTCTTGCACTACCATAGGCTTGCTTGTTATCTACTCTCCACCATTATTCATGATTAGAATCAACATCTACAAAAGTTCATCAAAACAACGAGAAAAATAAGTGAAATGGTGAAATGAAGTAAAAGTCAAGTAAAATAGCAAATTTAATTAAGTGGAAGACTTGAATGCTCAAGAATATTTTCAATGCACCTTGCCCTCTTTGCAGTCCTTGTAATGAAGTCAAAAGTGTGGTGAAGTCAAACTTGAACAATGCCTTTGATTTAGATGAAGACAACCCTATTGGTTTCAATGTGCCAATTTGCTCTTTTGAGCCAAAAACCTTGCTTTTTTCCCTCTTCTTTTCTGATTTTTTTTTCTTTTCCTTCTGTTTCAAGTTCAGCATCCACGGCAGAATAATGTCAAGTCTCTGATTTCTCCAACAATTAACATCAATAGTACTTGCATCAAATGATAGTGGAAAGTTTAAGTGTTCCACTCGAAAATGGTTGAGTAGCAAGTCAAGTTCCGGCCACTGCACAAGCATAACTCTGAGCAATCCTTGCATTGGTTTCAATTCAGATCAGTTCAGCTCATTCCCATTTCTGATCTGCACAAATTGTTTTGGCACAGATTTTTTTCATTACTTGCCACTTTGTTCCTTTTGTTTTGTTTTTATGTTTTTCTCTTTTGGTTCAGTTATGTTGTGGCCATGCTTCAATTCCTTATCCTAACCAGCTCCAATTGTTCACTTGAAAAAGATTCACACTTCTCTAAGTTTGCCAAAGAAAATGCATCTGATCTTCCCTTAGTTTCCAAATTTTTTTGTGCTGATCAGAGTTGCTAGCATCCACATTTCTTCCTTGTTTGGTCAGCATTGGGTGTACTCAATACTCTTTGATGCATCTCCGAACTTTGTGCCCTAATTCATAGCCTAGAAAAATCAAATTCAGCCTCAAGTTGATACAAAACTGTTTTTGTGGTATCATCATTAAGTCCTTCTTGTAATTCAATTCTGAATTTTTCCAATACATGTTCAACAACACTTCTTCAATAGATTTCAGCATCTTACAACTTACTCCGAGTTCAGTTTGTTTCATTCAGCAACTCCAAATCAACTGTCTCATATTCCAGTTTTTCAGCTGCAGATTTTCAGCTTTTGTTCAGCCTTTCGAATTCTGTACAGCTGCAATTCTGCTTCTCCCAAAATATTTCTGATTTTACCGCAAAGAACAGCTGCATTTCAGCTTCTAGCAGAGTGGCCGAACAACTTCATAGCATCAAGAAACATCCTTTTTCTCTCTTTTGACATGACATAGATTTCCTTCATTTGTGTGCCATTTTTTTTTCATTGCAGATTTTTTTGTCTTTTTTTTTATAGAGTGCCACTTGGATCTTCAAAGTATGACAAGGAATCTATATGCTCCAATCGTTTCCATCCTCAACCATTTCTTCTTGCTCATTTTTGACACCAAACTCACTCAACTTGTCACCTTTTGGCTTCAAATTTTTTTTTCTTGACATGAAATGCCTCTTTGATATCGAATCTTTCCAAAACACTAGTCACTCCCCCACACTTAATCCTTTGTCAATCTCGGGCAAAGTAGCATTAAGAAACATCCCAAACAACAAGTCCATAAAAGAATTGGGGTTAAGAGTAGAAATAAGGAAAGAAAAATAGAATAAACATGATTATTGCCAAAAATTGATATGTAATGGGAAACAAATTGTTTAGCCTCTATAGATGTGATCCAATCATTGAAATATGGTTTTGAAAGAACCTAAGCAAGTTCTAGAGTACAATCACATATGTGTGTCACAAAAATAAGGCTATTTCTCACTTGGTGCAAATAATCCATCTCAAGTCATCAATTAAGAATCTAAAGCCAAGTAGTACTCAAGCATCCAAGATTTCATCCATTAGCTCAAACCTCAAGTTTTAACAACCAAATTTAATTTATTTTCAAGAGATTCTAAAATGATATGAAAATAACCTAGAGGGATACATTTATTCCTAGTCATGCAAGAAACACATTTTCAAGAAGACTAACATGGTATTTTCACGCATTTATTAGCAAGGACTCAATTTAAAAGAAAATTCTACTTCTAGAGGTCATAAAAGTGAAAAATGCAATAAAAGAAAATACAAGAAGGAACAAACTCCCCTTTATTTCTGGTGGACGGAGTCTATCAAGAAGTAGCCTCCATCGTGGTAGTAGAGGAGTCTGGGTGACTGAGAGAGCTTCCTTCATTTGATCAATTTCATGGTACAGGGCTCCCCCACACTTGAACTTTACAGAAAAATGCTCAGGTGGCCGAAGGCGATTTAGGTTCACGAGCCATGTCAGAGGTGAAGTGCTATGAATTAAAGTAATTTCTACTCCTCCTTCTTGATGCCTTTTGAAAGTTCTTCCAGGAAGTTGGAGTCTGTTCAGATGGAGAACCCACTCCAGAAGTCTTCTGGACCCTGCAAAACCATGTAATATCTCTCTCAAGCGTGCAGGGTAAGAAAGAAATGAAATAATATCAGTCTCTGCATGAAATGTATCCAAAACTGCATCATATCCAATGAAATCAATTCTTGGTACCTCAATGAATTTTTCACAATTATTTTCTACAAAAAATGCATCCAGAAACTCATCACAAACAATAAAATCAATCTTTGACACTTCAATAGAAATTTCACAATTATTTTCCACCAAGGATGTATCAAGCAATGTATTACAACCAATGAAATCAACTTTAGGTGCCTCTATCAGTCTTTCACTATCAATTTCAGCATAAGATATATCATGAGATTCATCACAACAAACGACATCAATTCTAGGCACTTCTAAAAATTTTTCACATTCAGCATTTTCATGATATGTATCACCACATGCTTCATATTCAGCAAATTTAACACTAGGTACCTCTATCGATTTTTTACAATCAAATTCTACAAAAGATGCATCCCTAAGTGTATCACAACCAATGAAATCAGTTTGAGGTACCTCTATGTAATTTTTAGAAAAAATATGAGGAATACTTACCTGATCGTGCTGAAGAATACCTGGAGGTTCTACACGAATATATCTAATTATTGGCTCCTCCTGGTCAAGTATAGGTTCCATCTCAGGCTCAAGTTCTGGTGGACACTCAACTAAAGCAGGTGATCCTTGAGTTCTTGCTTCCACCATGCAAGCCCCTACACTTTCTAGCTTGTCCTCTAAATCCTCTAATATATCTATCACTGTTGGTGGTCCTGGGGCTTAGTGCAATCCCCTACACCTGTAGAATCATCTCCTATGCATGCTTCTTCAATAATTTCTGTAGCAACAATATTAGAAAAATTAGGACCGTCAATAACACTATCCTTACAAAATAGAAGGTTAGAAGGGTCCTGTAAAATTTCAGAATTGAAATCAAGGTTGTTACAAGCTTTGCTATCCATCTTCTCCAATGCTTCTAAATCAGTAGGAATGGGTGATTCTTAGGGCTCAGTGCAATCCCCTACACTCTCAATCCTATCCTCTGAATCTCCTGATACATCAACCAATGATGGTGGTCCCTGGGGCTCAGTGCAATCCCCTACACCTGTAGATTCATCTGATTGTCCTGATCTTTGGGCTAGTATTTGATTCATTTGATCAACCAATATCCGAAGGCATCTTGCGATGTCTTGACACTCTTGTTGTTGTAAAATTTATTGAAGTATCTCTTTCATCCTCTGTTGTTGAGCCTCATTCTCATTAGGATTCTCAAAGCCTCCTTGATTGTTGTGGAACTCCTGTTGATCTTGAAATGTGACATAAGGTTGCTGAAAATTAAGAGTAGGCTGTGAGTTCTGAAATGGGAACTGTTGGGGCTGATAGGAGGGCTGAAAATTCTGAGTGTCTTGCTGAAAATTCTGTCCTTGAAACTGGAAATCTTGCTGAAATTGTTGAACTTGTGGTTGAAAGGATGGTTAAACTTGCTGAGAATGATAGCCCTGAAAATTCTGGTTTTGAAATGGAAACTGCTGTGGTGAGGACTGAAATGGAACGGGCTGGAAATTCTGGTTGCAAGGCTGAAATTGCTGTGGAAATTGATATGGTTGTTGGAAATTCGAATTAACTTGGCACACTTGCTGAATTCCTTGAAAAGGTAATTGATTTTGTTGATAGGGTTGCTGAAATTGGGGCTGGAATTACTGAATTGGTTGCTCAAAATTCTGGAATTGTGGCTGCCCAATTTGAGTTTGCTGGAAATTTGGTAGACTTGGCTGAAGATCTTGCTGAAATTGTTGGCATTGTAGCTGAAAAAACTGATTTGTTTGTTGAAAATTCGAATAGGGCTGTTGGAAATCTTGATTTGGTGGCTGATTGAAAGGTTGGTTCTGCTGAAATTGTGGGAAAGATTGACATTGTGGCTGCCCTTGCTGAAATTGGTAGTTTGGTTGCTGGTAAGTAGATGAGAACATTTTGAACTGGCAGTCCTGTCACAAAGCAAACAAGAAAAATGACATCAACTGTATACAAAAGATAAAGCACAAGAAAATAGAATCAAATGATATGCCCATAAGCACACAAGTAAAAATCAAACAAATCAACTAGTTGCTTCCCCAGCAACGGCGCCAAAAATTTTGATGTCCGCTAACTAGGTGTCATAAATGTGGGTCTCAAAATTTAGATATGTGTAAGCTGGAAACACTTTTTTACAATCAAAGAATGAAAACGTAGTAAAGGGGCCACAGGTCGTATTTTTCCTAGGTCTAGTTGAGGGTGTTTAATTCAAGCTCGAGTTTATGTGTCGTTGATATTTTTGGGTTTCAAATAAAGTCTGGGGTTTTGAGTTGCAATTCGGAATTGAAAACGCAATGCAAAGAAGGAAACTTAACCATGGAACTTAACAAGTGATAGCAAGTTATAACTCAACCCAAAGGACCACTTACACATCTAAAGCACTTAAGCAATTTCTCAAAAACAAATCTGATTTCAAAGGCAAAACAAATGCTAAGCAATGAAGCAACAACATCAAACTCAAGACAGACCAAATGCAAGCAATCTAAAACCAAATTGATACAAAAACCGTGCCAAAATTTCACTTGATACAAAGTGAAAGCAATTGTACAAACTTGATACCACATTAAGGGAGTTGATGTACCAAAAAGAATCTTATACTAAGTGCATAACTTTCATTGGACAATTTCCGAATTGGACTGATCAATTCAACTTGAAAGATACATCCATTAGAGAAGTGCCATGCATGAGTGAGTGCAGGAATTCAGACATGAAGGCAAAACTCGGAAAAGAAAACAGAAATTCAGAAATGAAAACAGAATCCAGAAATGAGAACAACCACCAAATGCAGACAACAGAGTAAGTAAGAATCGAGTGCACCATCTATTGTTCAGACAGAATATAAAAGATCTAAAGTTCGCTTGACAAAAACTACAGAAGCTAATAACCAAAATTTGCAGATTTGAAACTGAAATTTTTGCAGAAACGAAAATTTGTACGCAACAATAAAGCTGAGTCCAAATTGCAGAAATGGATACCAAGGCTTGGAAATGAAACAAACTGAAAGGTAAATTCAGAAGAATAAACTAACGCAAGCTGATACGCAATGCTGTAAACTGAAACGCAAGCTGTAACTGAAAATTGATACGCAACACTAAACCAAATTGCAAAGCAAAACTGAGATTAATTGCGAATGTTCACTAGGCAATAACTTAGCTAGTAAGAATGCTGAATTAAAACACTAATGAATTGCAGATACAACTCAGAAAACTGAGCTTAACTAATCAGAAATTCAGAAACAGTAAGGAACATGCAACATTTGAAATTACAACTAAAAACAGAAATTGCAATAAAAAAACTAAACCCCAATCACTCCCCTAGCTCAAGTACTCCTTGTTCGTCACACAAGGGCAAGCCTCGAACCAGTAAGCTCCACAAACCATTGAGAAATTGTCTCTGCGATTCAATCCCAACTCAAACTCTGCTCAATCTGAAATTTCCATTCGAATCCTTCAATCTCGTTGTGTCCAAGTGCGATGGTGATTTGGGGATGGTCAGAGCACTCTAGGGAACCCCTCCAGATAGCTCCGGTGGATGGAAATGGAGCACAACTAAAATCAAGGACTTCAAACAGTAGAGCCACGGAAACCTCACGACAGCTCTATTTCTTGGGCAATTCTCAAGCTGGAACTTCACCGAGAGACTTTCCCAATGACCTAGGACTTGATCTAAACAAGGAATTGAGGGGTCGCGCCCTCGGATTGAAGAAAACTGAAGAAAACATGAAGAACAATCGAAGAAGAAATGCGTTGCGGTGAAGACGCGACGAGCTGCAGTGTGGAGGAAATGTTGATTAAATACTTAAGAATGAACGACCTAGATTGTTTTGAGAAAATCCAACAGCTGATCTTTGTCCGATCTGAACCAAACTTTGATGATGTTGATCAAGGGTCAAGATCTGCCTTGGGGTAGCTCGGATCTTCCAGATTTGCCATGGCTGACCCAGATCAACCCGATCTTTGAACGGACGATGTAAATCCTCTTGACTTGATCCAACGGTGGAATGATCTCTAATTTGGATGAAAATCTCAGATCTTGACCTCAGTGCTTGATCAACCCTAACCCTAGCTCGGATCACCTCAGATGGTCCCAGATGGCTCAGATCTAGCCATTTTTGAATCGGACGACCCAGATTAACCTGAAACGTGATCACTCGATCCGGGTCCACTTCCGACTCAAGTTTGACCCAGCCTGACCTAGGTTCATGATCCTTTCATGCCTACAAAAATAGATCGAAAATTTAGTGGCCAAATAATTCAAAAATATCAAGATCTGCAATTAAGTCCAAAATAGAAGTAAGTCCTAGAACCTAGGGTAAATTCACAATTAAGCAAGAAAAACATGGGTCAAACATGGATTTTAGCAACTAAAATAATCAACAAAATAGCACTTATCAAGACCTCAAACCTTTCGGATCTCGCCTGCTCGTCAAACACCTCATGAAGATAGAAGACGATGGTATGAGCATCCATATGCTCATGCTGCTTTTGTAGCTCAAGTACCATAGCGGCCAGCATGATGCAACTCGCAAGTTCAGAATCGGCCACATGTTTCTGATAGGCCACTAACTGGTCTGGAGTTGCATCTTCAGGAGGATGGTTGGGAAGTTGTCCTTCAAGGACATAAGCAAGCTTTTCTGCCTTGAGGACTATCTGTTGGATCGAGAGAATACGATAGGGGGGGGGTGAATATTGTAAATCGTTTCGGATTGAAAAAGAGAATACGCAGCGAAAAAATTAAAACTCAACAACACACAAACACCAAGATTTTACTTGGTTCGGAGTCGCGGTCGACTCCTACTCCAAGGCCCACG
This sequence comes from Boesenbergia rotunda, assembly GCA_024364735.1. Lineage (NCBI taxonomy): Eukaryota > Viridiplantae > Streptophyta > Magnoliopsida > Zingiberales > Zingiberaceae > Boesenbergia > Boesenbergia rotunda. The sequence goes on along the minus strand of JAGFNQ010002089.1, from coordinate 174,545 downwards.
ATCGTTGACCGTTTACTGCGAGCAATTCTATATGTGCGCAAAAAGGGTTTACAGAAGGATGTTACAATAGTAGTACAGTAAAATTAAAAAGTCAGCTCTTCATTACCGACGTCCGGTGTGGATTGTACTTCGGAGCAGCGGGACATTGTCGGCGCTTGTATCTCGAGTTGGGAGGTTTCCGGAGCAGAGCGCTTGAGTAGAATAGAGTATTGGCGTTGGAAGAAGTGATGTCTGAAGCCTTGGGGTCGAGGGGCTATTTATAGCCTCCTGGAGCGCCCTAAACATTGGGGGCGTCTCCCCACGTGTCAGCCAATCCGAGCAACTCTCGGTCAGCCCTTATCCCACTCGAATAGGGCTGAGAGTTGACTGTGGGGGCGCCTGGGACGCAGGAGGCGCTCGGGTTGACTCGATCCGCTGGCTTCTCGCTGGCTTGACTCTATCCGCTTCGTTGGCTTAAGCCTGGGGCGTCCGGAGCATCCGGGGCGCCCGGGAGCATGGGGGCGCCCCGCCCAGTATGCTTCCGAAGTGTACTTTTGCTGAACTCATGTTTGGCTTGTACTTAGGGCGCCCGGGTCCTTCCGGGCGCCCAACCCAGCTGCTGCCTCACTCCTTTGAGGCTTTCTGAGCTGCAGACACTCGTTCCTTCGGTCCTGCATCCAGGGTTAGTACCAAATAAGATAAAGCAAAGTTGTTAGTGATTCTTACAGCCGTAGCTGTCTTGGTTCTGACTTTGGGTCTCAAAAATGGAGCCCTAGGTCGAACCGACGCTTACTGTTCCCTAGACGGGGAACGCGTCCTCACCTACTCCTCTCAGCAGAATTTACCTGTTGCCAACCGGCTCCTCCGGTTGGACTTTTGCCCAGCAGTCCTTCGCTAGGTGCCTAGCAGTCCTTTGCCAGGTCTTCAGTTCCAGGCAGCCCTTTGCCTGGTGCCTAGCAGTCCTTCGCTAGGTCTTCGATGTTGGGACCGGGTGCATGTCGACAAGGATATGGGTTCGTAAAATTTTAAATTTTTACGTGCAGCGGAAGAATTAGCATAAAATAATTTCCTAAATTATTTTAACCACGTATCTAGCATGCAACCTTATGGTGTGTGGACATAATCATAAATTAAAACTTTGTGGAAAAGTAAACTAATTTACTAAGTACCTCGCGTAACTCGAAGTAAGGGACGAGATCCAACCGTAGCGTCCCTTGGAAGCTTCGCCTCTATTCACGTCCACGCCGAGTTCTCTTCGGGATGACTTCGCAAAGTCACGAGTTTTGTGCCGACGAGAACTACTAGATTCTCTAAAGGCACAACTAGAAGAACAAGAGAAAAGAATGGAAACTCGCCAACAAGAAACGGAATCTAAATTCCGGGAAGAGAGGAGTTGTGATCCGCGTCTTCTTCTTCTTGTCTTGGCTTCTCCTTCTCCTTGATAGCTCACGGCAACCAACCCTAAGGGAAGAAGTGCACCGGCCCTAGGTGGATGAAGGGGCGCTGACCCTAGTTGCCTCAAGGGGCGCCGACCCTAGGGTTGAGAAGGGGAAAAGGGAGGAAGAGAATAAGAGAGAGAGAGGGAGAGGATTAACTCTTAATCAACTTAATTGATTGGAATTGAAGGCTAGCCTTTGGTTCCTTTATATAGTAACCTCTCCCTTGCTAAGTCTCCTCTTTAACGGAATTAACGGAATTAATTTTCATAAGAAATTTATCTTATAAATTTTCTTATGAATAATTCCGTTATGCCTAGTTTTATTATAACTAACTTTATAATAAAACAAATTATTCTCTTCTTTAATTATGGAATAAATTTTATAAGAAATTTATAAATTTTTCTTTTAATGGAAAAATCAATTCATAATTGATTTTATAAAATTAAAATAAACCACTCCACGGATTATTTTAATTTCCCAAAAAGAAATAAATTTCTATAAATTTATTTATATAAATTTCTTTATACAAATTTATTTATCCATAATTTATAAAACAAATCGCGCTAGATTTATTTTATTAATTAAACCAATTAAATTGGTTTATTCCCCTTTTAATGGCCGGCCAAACCAAGCCGATTCCATCGCGAATTAAACTCATTTAATTTGCCCATTAAGCCTTCAAAAGACTTAGCCATTTTAAGTTTCCGTTGCGCCTCTGATTAACTCAGATTCGACTTATTTCTCTTGATCGGAAAATCTAATTTTCAACTCGTTTTAAATCCCTCGGATTACTCGTAGTGCGTGTGACTAAATAGGCTTTCGATTTATGTTGACCGTCTATAATCAACTAATTATAGAACGATCATGAGTGCCACCTAGTAGTACATCATGACCCCCAATTAATCGAAAGATCAACGGTTTGACCTCAGAAGTAATTCTGAAATCCTTCAGCAGCTCTAATGAATCGCGCCCCATTCCCTTCACCACCTTATACCCACTTGGTTCAGGACATGGTCTGTTTGTGTCAGTCCCCACTAGACTGACTACGTCACACCTAGCCCAAGTAGTGTCTTTCTCGTCCTTTGGATTTCTAATTACTCTCATGTATTTAAGAGACTCGCACTCTAAACATGATATACTCTGGCCAGAGGTTTTGAGTAACAATCCGACGATAGGCCTGGGTATACATCTCCTCGCAAGGAGTGGTAAATCCTTTGTAGGCTGTTCAAACATCTTCGGGCACTTCGGCTTATACCCAATCATTCTGGGTCCACACCTCCTTGGAGATGCTTGCTTAAGATGTTAAAGTATAAGTCTCCATGACCAAGATGACTTGAACACCGCAAGTCAAAGGAACATTGCACTTAAGCTGCAGTAAGAACTTCATTGACATATCTACATGTAGATTCCCATATGAAGTCTTACAGCTAGTCACTCCAATGAACTAGTTCCCTTAACTAGCATCCATGTTTATCTCCGGACATCCCAATGTCACCAGCCAGTGAGAATCAGCTGATTAGAGAATAACCCATGCTAGTCTCAACAGAATTGACAGTGTCCGTTTTTATCAATTCATCGACTAGGGATAATTTCAATACTTCACAATTGCACATTTAGAGATAATCACTAGTTGTGATCCCATCACAAATTCTCTTATGCTGTGAATTGTATTGCGGACATTCAGTAGATGAGTTTAAGATCTCAATCAAATACACAAACATGTATACTCAAATAGTGAATTATCATTTATTAGAATAAATGTTTACAATCATAAGGCGATTGCCTTAGGACACTTCTCTCATATTACTAACAAACTCCCACTTGGCCTAATGCCAATCGCTACGGTATCCAATACCACAGGCTCTAACATGACCCTCAAACTTGCTCTGAGGCAAGGCCTTAGTTAAAGGATCCGCTAAATTCCTTTCAGTGGGAATTTTCTCAATTTATATGTCATTCCTACTTATAATCTCTCTGATCAGATGATAGCGTCGAAGCACGTGTTTGGATCGCTGATGAGACCTTGGTTCCTTCGCTTGTGCAATAGCTCCATTGTTGTCGCAGTAAACCGGCACTGCTTCATCAATGGTTGGAACCATACCAAGTTCTGAGATAAACTTCTTGATCCAAACTGCTTCCTTTGCTGCTTCCGAAGCTGCGATATATTCTGCACCCGTGGTAGAATCCGCTACGGTGTTTGTTTGGAACTTTTCCAACTTACTGCGCCTCCATTCAAAGTAAATACGTATCCAGACTGCGATTTGGAGTCATCCTTATCTGTCTGGAAACTGGCATCTGTATACCCACGTATTACCATATCTCCTTCTCCATATATTAGGAACACATCCTTAGTTCTTCTTAAGTACTTAAGAATTGTCTTGACAGCCGCCCAATGATCCATCCCTGGATCAGATTGGTATCTGCTCGTGACACTCAGAGCATATGATACATCGGGCTTAGTACATAACATAGCATACATGATAAATCCTATCGTGGATGCATAAGGTATCTTATTCATGCAAATCCTCTCGTCTTCTGTGCGCGGACACATAGACTTCGAAAGGTTGATCCCATGCCTGATGGGAAGGTAACCTTTCTTGGATTCCGACATGCTAAACCTTTTTAGCACTCGGTCTATATATGTAGACTGCGAAAGACCAAGCAACCGTTTTGATCTATCTCTATAGATTCTAATCCCAAGGATATAGGTTGCTTCTCCCAGGTCTTTCATGGAGAAAGTTTTGGACAACCAAATTTTAACTGTCTGTAAGACTGATATATCGTTTCCTATGAGTAATATGTCATCGACATATAATACTAGGAATACGACTGCACTCCCACTAACCTTCTTGTACATACAAGGTTCGTCAGGATTTTGTGAGAAATCAAACTTTTTGATTGTCTCATCAAAACGGATGTTCCAGCTCCTAGATGCTTGCTTCAGTCCATATATGGATCGTCGAAGCTTGCATACTTTGGCTTTATCAACCGATGTGAAACCTTCAGGTTGTATCATGTATACATCCTCAAGCAGGTTTCCATTAAGGAAAGCTGTTTTCACATCCATTTTCCATATCTCATAATCATAATGAGCTGCTATGGCTAGGAGCATCCGAATGGATTTAAGCATAGCTACTGGCGAATAGGTTTCGTCATAGTCAATTCCTTGTTTCTGACGATATCCTTTTGCCACTAATCTAGCTTTAAAGGTAACTACATTACCTTCCATGTCGGTTTTCTTCTTGAAAACTCACTTGCACCCTATGGGCTTAATCCCTTCGGGTGGGTTAACCAAGTCCCATACTTGATTTTCATTCATGGAATCCATTTCCGACTTCATGGCCTCAAGCCATTTGTCCCTTTCTGAACTTTTCAGGACATCTTCGTAACTGATAGGTTCATCATCGCTTATGAGTAACACGTCGTTCGATTCACTTACGAGAAATCCGTATCTCTCTGGAATATTGCGTGCCCTATCAGACCTACGAAGAGGTGGTGTTGTTTTAGGTTCAACTGATAGCTCATCATTATGAATTATCGGTTGTGGGCCTAGACTAGGTGTCTCTGTAATGTCTATTGGAGTTTCTTGAACTTCATCAAGTTCAATGCCACTCCCACTGTTTTCTTGTAAAAGAAATTCCTTTTCCAGAAATACATCATGCCTTGAAACAAACACCTTTTGCTCCAAGGGATGATAGAATTGGTAACCCTTCGTTTCCTTAGGGTACCCAATAAATAGACATTTATCAGACTTAGCATCCAATTTGTCTGATATAGTCTGCTTCACATAAGCAGGACAACCCCATATCTTAAGGTGAGTTAAGTGAGGTTTCTTACTATTCCATATCTCATATGGAGTAGTAGAGACTACCTTGGTCGGGACTCTGTTTAGCAAGTAAACAGCTGTCTTAAGTGCATAGCCCCAAAAGGATTTTGGAAGAGTTGCATGGTTCATCATGGATCTAACCATGTCCATCAAGGTTCGGTTACGCCTCTCAGATACACCATTATGCTGTGGTGTATACGGCGGAGTCCATTGGGACAATATCCCATTGTCCCTAAGATAATCTTGAAACTCTTGACTTAAGTATTCACCACCCCGATCTGATCGAAGTATTTTAATACTTTTGCCAAGTTGTTTCTCTACTTCATTTCTGAACTCTTTGAATTTCTCAAAAGCTTCAGATTTGTGTTTCATCAAGAACACATACCCGAATCGTGAGTGATCATCGATAAAGGTGATGAAGTAGCTATAGCCTCCTTGTGCTAGAGTTGACATTGGTCCACATACATCGGTATGTATTAGACCAAGCAATTCTCCCACTGGACTACCTTTTCCAGAAAAGGGTAATTTGGTCATCTTGCCTCTTAAGCATGATTCGCATGTATCAAATGAACCGAGTTCAAATGTTTCCAAAATTCCACATCGGTGTAATTCGGTCATGCGTTTCTTACTTATATGGCCAAGACGACAGTGCCACGTGTAGGAGTCTATTTGATTATCTATTCGAGCACGTTTGTTGCTAACTTTGATATTGAAAACGTCACTGGATAAATCTAACGTGTAGATGGCATTTCACAAAGTTCCATTCCCATAAAGAACGCCATTTAAAGTTATGTAACAACAATTGTTACTAAAAGTTAAATGATAACCTTTTTCATTCAAACATGAAATAGATACAATGTTCTTTATTAACGAAGGAACGAAATAACAATTATCCAATTCTAAGACACGTCCAGTTGGGAGCTTTAGCAAATATGTTTCGATGGCAACAGCAGCAATCCTTGCTCCATTTCCAACCCGCAAATTCGCTTCTCCCTTGACGAGTCTTCTTCTATTCCTTAGCCCCTGTATGTCATTACATATATGTGAGCTACACCCAGTATCAAGTACCCAGGTATCTGAGGAAATAGAGTGACATTCAATAACGAAGATACCTGAAGAGGATGGGGCATCGGATGCCTTCTTCTTCAAGGACTCAAGATAAACCTTGCAGTTTCTTCGCCAGTGACCCTCCTTGCCACAATGATGATAGGTTCCTTTTGGTTTCTTTTCAGTCTTCTTGGCCTTTTTCTTCTTCCCCTTGTTCTGTTCTTTGGCCTTCCTCTTAGAACCTTTCTTCGAGGAACCAACTAACAGTACTGCCTTTTGATCTGGCTTTACAGAAGGCTCCACAGTCTTCAGCAGGTTGAGCAACTCAGGAATGGTGGTCTCCGGTTTGTTCATCCGATAGTTCATCACAAATTGTGAATAACTCTTGGGCAAACAACTCAGAATTAAGTCAATACTTAGTTCATGATCCATTGCAAAACCGAGTGCGCTCAGTTGCTCAATGTACCCCAACATCTTTAACACAAACTGCGAGGCAGAAGTGCCTTCCTGCATCTTAGTGGTGAAGAGGAGTCTGGAGACTTCGAACCTTTCGGATCTCGCCTGCTCTTCAAACAACTCATGAAGATGGAAGATGATGGTATAAGCATCCATATGCTCATGCTGCTTTTGTAGCTCAGGTACCATAGAGGCTAGCATAATGCAACTCGCAAGTTCAGAATCGGTCACATGTTTCTGATGGGCCAACAATTGGTCCGGAGTTGCATTTTCTGGAGGATGGTCGGGAAGTTGATTTTCAATGACATAAGCAAGCTTTTCCGCCTTGAGGACTATCCTCAGGTTTCGAAGCCAGTCCATGAAGTTCGGCCCAGTCAGTTTATTGGTGTCCAAAATGGAACACAAGTTTAGAGAAGACATGATCGAGTGATTATCCTAGAAATACAAATTGAGTTTATGTGAGAAGAATGATTAAAGAATGTATCAACATACATAAATAAAATCCTATTTATTTTTCAAATTGAATAACCCTTTTTATCAATTCGGGAGATCGTAGGAACATCTCCAAATAGGTTGATATCCAACCATAGATAAGAACAACCATGACTGTGGCCATCAAGTTTTTCTTAGCTATGAAGGTAGGTAATTACACCGATTACATATCACATATATGTAACTATCACTTTATGCTATCAACTAATTGAATGTTTGCATAAATCATTGGGTTGTTAACTCATTAACAAGTATGTAACATTATACATAGCACCCAACTGCACCTCTCTTTACATCGACCTTGGCTGTGGCACAACAAATCGATGCTCCAAGCTTAAGGCTGACCCATTAATCAAGAAATAGTTTTAATATGGTTGGAGCTCATTCAACCGTTTAGTCAGGCTTGGATGTGTCCAACAACCAAAACTAAGGATTGACCTCTGACTCCAACTATATTATTCATAAACTAATTCCATGGTTTGAACATGTTGAGGTTCAAGTCGGGCATGGATGTGTCCATCAACCCAAACGAGAAACAAAACTCCGGTTCTAACCATATTAATGGAAGGTGTTAGCCTTAATATTTTATAAGGGGTTTTGGGTCTCATCTTTTCTAAGCACATTCATGACATATGATTATGTCATGACTAACGATTTCCTTAATAAAGTATGTATGTGACTTAATTTATCAAGTCTCATGAATTGAATTAGGAACCGGATTTCCTCATTCTAATTTCATACTTTATTAAAGGAATTGTTTTGGGAAACAATTTCCTAAATTGTCATAATCAATTTCGGAAATAATATGTTTAAGACTTTGATTTCTCTAAATCAAATCTTATTAAATTAAGAGGCAATTCCCTTAATTCAACGACATATTATTTTCATGAAAATCTCAATTAAGAAAACTCTATAGGAAACCATTTTCCTAATTAATTTTGGAGACAACAACATGTAAGAGCATCACCTCTTAAATCATGTTTTATTCATGGATTTAATTAATTACAACAAATCATTTTCTAAGGGTGGCTCCCCGAGGCTCAGATACCCAAAGAAAAGTAATTTATCGTAAATCCAATTTGGTCCGTTTCGGAAACGCAACCAAATCAAACATGACAATTTCATTCAAAATTGGGAAATTAAATTACAACAACTAACTTTAAATTGGACGGCTCCCCGAGGCTCAATCCAAAATAAAGAATTTTGTTAATAATTTAAAGCCAATTCGAATTTGAAATTGTCAAGTAATTATCCATAAATTTGTCTAGACTTTCTCAAAAGAAAGTGCCCAAAATTGCGAGGTTTCATAATAGATTTTCAGAATGGTTGTAAGTTTCTGGTACAAAGAAAACTTACATATTTCCAAAATTTCGAAAATTTCTAAAATTAGAAAAATTTCCAAAATTGGAAAGTTTCCAAAGATGGGAAGTTTTCACAATTATTATAAAATATTAGAAACTAGAAAATTTCAAAAGTTTGTGAAATTTCATGAGGATTTCCAAACTTTGAAATTCCTAAATCTAAAATTTATCATAATTGGAAAGTTTCCATAATTGAAAATTTTTCCAAAATTGAGATCATGACAAAGTGTTCCGCAAAACAATTATATGATTATGTCGAACACTAACCTCGCTCTGATACCACTGTTGGGACCGGGTGCATGTCGACAAGGACACGGGTTCGTAAAATTTTAAATTTTTACGTGCAGCGGAAGAATTAGCATAAAATAATTTCCTAAATTATTTTAACCACGTATCTAGCATGCAACCTTATGGTGTGTGGACATAATCATAAATTAAAACTTTGCAGAAAAGTAAACTAATTTACTAAGTACCTCGCGTAACTCGAAGTAAGGGACGAGATCCAACCATAGCGTCCCTTGGAAGCTTCGCCTCTATTCGCGTCCACGCCGAGTTCTCTTCGGGATGACTTCGCAAAGTCACGAGTTTTGTGCCGACGAGAACTACTAGATTCTCTAAAGGCACAACTAGAAGAACAAGAGAAAAGAATGGAAACTCACCAACAAGAAACGGAATCTAAATTCCGGGAAGAGAGGAGTTGTGATCCGCGTCTTCTTCTTCTTGTCTTGGCTTCTCCTTCTCCTTGATAGCTCACGGCAACCAACCCTAAGGGAAGAAGTGCGCCGGCCCTAGGTGGATGAAGGGGCGCCGACCCTAGTTTCCTCAAGGGGCGCCGGCCCTAGGGTTGAGAAGGGGAAAAGGGAGGAAGAGAATAAGAGAAAGAGAGGGAGAGGATTAACTCTTAATCAACTTAATTGATTGGAATTGAAGGCTAGCCTTTGGTTCCTTTATATAGTAACCTCTCCCTTGCTAAGTCTCCTCTTTAACGGAATTAATTTTCATAAGAAATTTATCTTATAAATTTTCTTATGAATAATTCCGTTATGCCTAGTTTTATTATAACTAACTTTATAATAAAACAAATTATTCTCTTCTTTAATTATGGAATAAATTTTATAAGAAATTTATAAATTTTTCTTTTAATAGAAAAATCAATTCATAATTGATTTTATAAAATTAAAATAAACCACTCCACGGATTATTTTAATTTCCCAAAAAGAAATAAATTTCTATAAATTTATTTATATAAATTTCTTTATACAAATTTATTTATCCATAATTTATAAAACAAATCGCGCTAGATTTATTTTATTAATTAAACCAATTAAATTGGTTTATTCCCCTTTTAATGGCCGGCCAAACCAAGAGGGTGGACACCCTCTTTGACCGGCCAAACCAAGCCGATTCCATCGCGAATTACCCATGCTAGTCTCAACAGAATTGACAGTGTCCGTTTTTATCAATTCATCGACTAGGGATAATTTCAATACTTCACAATTGCATATTTAGAGATAATCACTAGTTGTGATCCCATCACAAATTCTCTTATGCTGTGAATTGTATTGCGGACATTCAGTAGATGAGTTTAAGATCTCAATCAAATACACAAACATGTATACTCAAATAGTGAATTATCATTTATTAGAATAAATGTTTACAATCATAAGGCGATTGCCTTAGGACACTTCTCTCATATTACTAACATTCGACTCCTAGCAGCCCTTCGCTAGGTGCCCAGCAGCCCTTCGTTGGGTCTTCGGTTCCAGGCAGCCCTTCGCCTGGTGCCTAGCAGTCCTTTGCTAGGTCTTCGACTCCTAGCAGCCCTTCGCTAGGTGCCCAGCAGCCCTTCGCTGGGTCTTAGGGTTCCGATGCCTAGCAGTCTTTCGCTAGGTGCCTAGCAGTCCTTCGCTAGGACTTTAATCTGCACACTCAAGTAGCATGTTAGATAAACATAACTTCTTAACTTTTGAACCCTTTTTCCATTATCAAAACACAGGTTCGACTTGGGTGCTTTCTTCACCAACACTATCCTCAGGTTTCGAAGCCAGTCCATGAAGTTTGGCCCGGTCAGCTTATTGGTGTCCAAAATGGAACACAAATTCAGAGAAGACATGATCAGGTGATTATCCTAGAAATACAAATTGAGGTTATGTGATGAGAATGATAAAGAATGCATCAATATACATTAATTAAATCCTATTTATTTTTCGAATTGAATAACCCTTTTTATCAATTCGGGTGATCGTAGGAACATCTCCAAATAGGTTGATATCCAACCATAGATAAGAACAATCATGGCTAGAGTCCATCAAGTTATTCTTAGTTATGAAGGTAGGTAATTATACCGATTACATATTATACATATGTAACTATCGCATTATGCTATCAACTAATTGAATGTTTGCATAAATCATTGGGTTGTTAACTCATTAACAAGTATGCAACAATATACATAGCACCCAACTGTACCTCTCTTTACATCGACCTTGGCTGTGGCACAACAAATCGATGCTCCAAGCTTAAGGCTGACCCATTAATCAAGAAATAGTTTTAATATGGTTGGAGCTCATTCAACCGTTTAGTCAGGCTTGGATGTGTCCAACAACCAAAACTAAAGATTGACCTCTGACTCCAACTATATTAATCATAAACTAATTCCATGGTTTGAACATGTTGAGGTTCAAGCTGGGCATGGATGTGTCCATCAACCCAAACGAGAAACAAAACTCCGGTTCTAACCATATTAATGGAAGGTGTTGGCCTTAATATTTTGTAAAGGGTTTTGGGTCTCATCCTTTTCTCTTATGCACATTCATGACATATAATTATGTCATGTTCTAACGATTTCCTTAATAAAGTATGTATGTGACTTAATTTATCAAGTCTCATTAATTGAATTAGGAACCAGATTTCCTAATTCTAATTTCATACTTTATTCAAGGAATTGTTTTGGAAAATAATTTCCTGAATTATCATAATCAATTTCGGAAATAATATGTTTAAGACTTTGATTTCTCTAAATCAAATCTTATTAAATTAAGAGACAGATTCCTTAATTCAACCACATATTATTTTCATAAAAATCTTATTTAAGGAAATATACTCTATAAGAAATAATTTTTCCTAATTAATTTTGGAGATAATAATATGTAAGAGCATCACCTCATAAATCAAATAAGGAAATTATCATTTGAGAATCACCTCAAAAATTTTCAAGATTTGATCACATATTTTATTTATGGAAAATTAATATTAATAACTTAATTTGGACGGCTCCCCGAGGCTCAATCCAAAATAAGCATTTGACAGTTTAAATTCAATTTAGGAAATTTAATTATAACAACTAACTTTAAATTGGACGGCTCCCCGAGGCTCAATTCAAAATAAAGAATTTTGTAAATAATTTAATTTTTAATTATAAATTTAAATGCCAATTAATATTCCCATAATTTGTCTAGACTTTCTTGAAAGAAAGTGCCCAAAATTGCGAGCTTCCCATAAATGGAAAGTTTCCAAAAATAAAAAGTTTCAGAATAATTGTAAGTTTCTGGTACAAAGAAAACTTATGTTTTTCCAAAATTGGAAAATTTCTAAAATAGGAAATTTCCAAAATTGGAAAGTTTCTAAAAATGGAAAGTTTTCACAATTATCATAAAATTTCAGAAACAGAGATATTTCAAAAGTTTGCGAAATTTCATGAGGATTTCCAAACTTTGAAATTCCTAAATCGAAAATTTACCATAATTGAAAAGTTTCCATAATTGAAAATTTTCCAAAATTGAGATCATGATAAAGCCTTCTGCAAAACAATTATATGATTATGTCGAACACAAACCTCGGCTCTGATACCACTGTTGGGACCGGGTGCATGTTGACATGGATGCGGGTTCATAATTTCAAAATTAATTACGTGCAGCGGAAGGTTTAGCATAAATAATTTCTCTAAATCATTTAACCACACATCGAAGCATGCATGTTTATCTTGTGTAGACATGATCATATATTTGAAATTTTGCCGAAACATAAACTAATTTACGTATTACCTCACGTAACTCGAAGGAAGGGACGAGATCCAACCGAAAGCGTCCCTTGGAAGCTCCGCCTCTATTCGCGTCCACGCCGAGTATCTTCGGGATGACTTCGGAAAGCCACGAGTTTCGTGTTCTCGAGAACTACTAGATTCTCCGAGAACGCGACAAGAAAAACCAAGAGAGAAGTCGGAAGGCTAACCACAAAAGGATGACATGAATCAAAATTCCGGCGAAGCAAAAGAAGAGGCTTGCGGCAAAAAGATCCTTGCGGCAAACTCTAATTCCAGCAGCACCTTCTTCCAGCCAAGAGATGGCCGAAGCTTCCTTCTCCGGCAGCAGGTGGTGGTCGGCAGGGAAAGGGCAGGGGCGGCCGGCTGGTGCTCCTTCTTGGGGCTGGTTGGCGCATGGCAAGAAGGGGAGAAGAGAAGGAGAGAAAGAGAGGGAGAGAGCCTATGCCTTCATCTCTACAATTATCACCCAAGCCTTGCCTTGGGTCCTTTATATAGTGGTCTCTCAACCATCAAGCCTCTCAAATATGGAATAACTTATTCCATCATGTCAAGTTTCATTTTATATCATGGTTAAAATCATATTTTAATTCATGATAAAAATCAATCAAGTCTCTTCTCTCCTATGGAATAAATTTCCTTATCATGGTAAATCAATCCATGATTGATTTTATAAAATAAATCAATCCATGGTTCATTTTAATTTCCATAAAAAATAAACCAAACCTTGGTTTATTATATATATAAAAATTTATATCATCCATAATTTTATAAAACAAACTACACTTGATTTATTTTATAAATTGAACCAAAAACTTGGTTCTCTCCCTTTGTTGTGGCCGGCCAAGCAAAGAGGATGGAGGCCCTCTTTGGCCGGCCCATCCAAGCCAAGCCCCAATGAATTAAACTTATTTAATTCATATATTAAGTCTTCAAAAGACTTAGCCATTCTACGCTTCCGATGCGTCTCTGAAAAATTCAGATTTGATTTATCGTTTGGCTCAACCAAACTTAATCTCTCTTGATTGGAAAATTCAATTTTCAACTCGTTTTAAATCCCTCGGATTACTCGTAGTGCATGTGACTAAATAGGCTTTCGATTTATGTTGGCCGTCTATAATTAATCAATTATAGAACGATCATGAGTGGCACCTAGTAGTACATTATAATCCCCAATTAATCGAAAGATCAACGGTTGACCTCAGAAACAATTCTGAAACCCTTCAGCATCTATAATGAATTGTGCCCCATTCCCTTCACCATCTTATACCCACATGGTTTAGGACATGGTCTATGTGTGTCAGTCACCACTAGGCTGACTACGTCACACCTAGCCCAAGTAACATTTTCTCGTCCTACGGATTCTAATTACTCTCATGTATTTAAGAGATTCATACTCTGAACATGTCATGCTCTAGCCAGAGGCTTCGAGTAACAATCCGACGATAGGACTCGGGTATACATCTCCTCGTAAGGAGTGGTGAATCCTTTGTAGGTTGTTCAAACATCTTCGGGCACTCCAGCTTATACCCAATCATCCTGGGTCCACACCTCCTTGGAGACGCTTGCTTAAGATGTCAAAGTATAAGTCTCCATGACCAAGATGACTTGAACACCGCAAGTCAAAGGAACATCGCACTTAAGCTACAGTAAGAACTTCACTGACATATCTATATGTAGACTACCATATGAAGTTTTACAGCCAGTCACTCCAATGAACTAGTTCCCTTAACTAGCATTCATGTTTATCTCCGGACATCTCAATGTCACCAGCCAGTGAGAATCAGCTGATTAGAGAATAACCCATGCTAGTCTCAACAGAATTGATAGTGTCCGTATTTATCAATTCATCGACTAGGGACAATTTCAATACTTCACAATTGCACATGTAGAGATAATCACTAGTTGTGAATTCATCACAAATTCTCTCATGCTGTGAATTGTATTGCGGACATTCAGTAAATGAGTTTAAGATCTCAATCAAATACACAAACATATATACTCAAATAGTGAATATTCATTTATTAAAATAAATGATTACAATCATCAGGCGATTGCCTTTGGACACTTCTCTCATATCACTAACAGCTCCTTCATGGATCGGTCTGGTGACCGATCCAGCGATGACTGATCGGTACGGTGACCGATCAGGGAGCATGCAGTTCACTCACTGCTTGGCTCCTGATCGGTCTGGTGACCGATCAGGGAGTGATAAGCACCATTTTATTGATTATTTTAATTGCTAAAATCCATGTTTGATCCATGTTTTTATTGCTTAATTATGATTTTACCCTAGGTTTTGGAACTTTATCTTATTTTGGACTTAATTGTAAAATTACAAATTTTTTGGGTTATTTGGCCACTAATTTTCTGATATATTTTTGTAGGCATGAAAGGATCCTGGACCTAGGGCATATTGGGTCAAACCTGAGTCGGATGTGAACCGGATCGAATTATCAAGCCTACGATTAATCCGGGCCGTCCGATTCAAGCCTAAAGTTTTCGGATTTACCACTCATGACTAACTAAATGCAAGGCAATCCATAAACAAACTGATACAAAATAAGTGCCAAAACTTCTCTTGATCCAACTGTAGCAATGAATAAAAGGAGAACTTGATACGCAAGGTTACAACTTATGTGCCAAATTCAGATATGGAATGCCGAGTTAATGCTGCAATTCAGCAACAAAACCAATCGACCAAGCTTGAAAACAAATCAATCAGTGAACATGATCTACTGAAATAAATGCAGCACTGCCGAAATCAAGCAAAGGGGTGATCAGTTCAGTGAGGTTCTTGATGCAGAAATGAGTTGAAGAAATCCGATATAGAAACAGAGTTCAACAGTAATGAGAGCAAAGAATTCAGAAATGAACTGAATGCTAAATTCAGTTCAAAAGCTGAGATTATCTGTACAATTATGATGTTCAGAAAAAGGATTTGGAAGACCTGAAGCTCTCTGGATGCGAATTTTAGATGCTCATACCCCAAACTTGCAGAAATGAACTAGAATTTGCAGAAATACAGTGATGTGTAGGAATTGAAAATTGAAAATAAAAGGGCAATGAGAGTTCAGAACTGCAGAAACGATTGCTGCAGAAATAAAATTTCGAACTGAAAGCACAGCAAACCAAACAACTGAAATCGGATGCGCATAACCAATGGTTGGAAAAGATTTACAGCTGCAGAAACTGTAATTTCATTTGCAGAGTTTAACTCTGAGCAAAAGCAGAAATCAGGACACGAGGTGCAGATTTGCATGATCTGATGCAGAATTTCAGAATTGATACCATAGCAGAATTGTGAGTGGCACGCAAGGAAAAGTTTATACCATTTCAGAGAGGATCACTTAGGCTTGCTGACTGACTTAATGGCAGGTTTGTGACTCGAATTTCAGAAAGGAAATTGCTGTGTTTCTAAAAATGAACTGATACGAATCACTGATACAGCATGCAGAAATTGAGTCCAACTTCAAAAATCGAATGCATAATCAATAAGAATCGAAAAGAGAACTAAAATTCAATTGATTCAAACTTCAGAAATTGTGACCAAAACAATTGACAGAAATTTAAAACTGAAAACTGCTGAAATTAACACTGATACGCAAGAAAAGGAAATGGCACGCAACAATTAAACATCAAAGAAATTGAAACTAGAAGTTGTTGTCCACTAAACAAGTTAATTAACTAACTACTTGCAGGAATTGAACCTAATTTAAGCTAGAACAATTGCATTAACGAAGTTAACGAAACTGAAACCAATTCAGAAACAGAACAAGTGCAGAAATAGGATTACAGCTACAAAAACATGAAATTAACTATATAAAACTACTCCTCAACTCTCCCTAAGCTCAAATTCTTCTTGGTCGTCAAGCAAGAGCTGGCTTCGAACCCCTAGGCTCAGCAAACCAAAGGAAAACAACTTCAATCGATTTACTCTGCTCAAAACGCACGCAGTTGGAATTTCAATCCAATCTCCTCGGCCTCAGTCGATGGGGGTTACGATGATGATTTGAGAAGCTTCTGAGACCACCTGAGAACCCCTACAAGCTGCTCAGAAGCTCGGAAATGGTTTGTGGGTGCGAAACCAGTGATTGGACTGCTGAGCTGCCGAAACCCTCAAACAACCCTCTTCCGGTGCAAATTTGAGCTGAATTCTCCACCAAGGTTATCTCCAATGATCCAAAACTTGATCCGAGGTCGAGATTGAGTGGTCGCGCCCCTTGAATTAAAGAAAAACTGAAGAAACGATGAAAACGAAGAAGGAAGCTACTGTGCGGCGGAGACGCGACAACGAGAAGAAGGCTGGGATTTTTCCTTAAGTAATAACCAATGGACGGCTCAGATTGATCGGAGGAGATCCAATGGCTGATCTTGCTCTGATTTGAGCCAAACTTTGATGATGATGATCTGGGGTCAGGATCTGCCTTGTGGTAGCTCGGATCCTCCAGATGTGCAACGGATGGTCCAGATCAACTCTATCTGTGATTGGACGCTCTAGAGCCCTCCTTGCTTGATCCAACGGTTGATCTAGCTCTGATTGGGATGAAACCTTCAGATCTTGATCATAGAGCCTGATCAACCCTAACCCTAGCTCGGATTGCTTTAGATCATCCCGGATGGCTCAGATCTAGCCGCTCTTGAATTGGACGGCCCAGATTAATCGTAGGCTTGATAATTCGATCCGGTTCACATCCGACTCAGGTTTGACCCAATATGCCCTAGGTCCAGGATCCTTTCATGCCTACAAAAATATATCAGAAAATTAGTGGCCAAATAACCCAAAAAATGTGTAATTTTGCAATTAAGTCCAAAATAAGATAAAGTTTCAAAACCTAGGGTAAAATCATAATTAAGCAATAAAAACATGGATCAAACATGGATTTTAGCAATTAAAATAATCAATAAAATGGTGCTTATCAACTCCCCCACACTTAACCTTGAGCGTCTCGCGAAACTACTAAATAAGTATCCCTTAGGCTTTCTTAAGCATAATTAGAAGCAAATGAAAAGAAATTACCTAGGGTTGTCAATTCTCATAAATCTAAGCTCTATGGATTACTATCTTGTCCTTAAATCAACAACTTAGCCTTTTCATCTATCATGAGTCATTGAGATGAATTTAACTCACTAGCCTTTCAAGGAAAAATTTGGTGGCTCTCTTCTTAAGTTCTAAGTTGATGATGGAAGTGGAGCTCACTCTTACACACATGTTTCTTGCACTACCATAGGCTTGCTTATTATCTAATCTCCACCATTATTCATGATTAGGATCAACAACTATAAAAACAAAGGAAAACATGAAAAATGGTGAGAAATGGAATAAAAATCAAGGAAATGGAAATATTGCTAAAGTGGGAGACTTGGTTGCTCAAGTATGTTTCCAATGTGATTTGCCCCAACTTTCAGTCCTCTAGTGAAATACAAAGTGTGATGGAGTGAAACTTGAATAATTCCTTTGATTTGGATGAAAAACAACTCCATTTGATCTCAATGTGCCAAGTTTCAATTTTTGGTGCCAACCTTGCTTCTTTCTTCTCTTTTCTGATTTTTTCTTCTTCTTTTATCCTCTAGCAAGGTCAGATTTGTAGTGGAGCAAAGCTTTTAATTCGGATCAGAGAACTTCAATGATTTTCAATGCCAACTCAATTGTGTCCACTTTGTTTCTTTTCATTTTTTTCAAACTGCTTTTTTTTTATTTTCTTTTCTCTGCTCTGAATTGAAACATCCCAGCAGCTACATTCTTTTGTTCTGATCAGTAGTGGATAACCTTGATACAAATTTGATGCACTTATATACTAAGTTCCTTGATTCACAACCCTTTAAAACCAATTTCAGCTTCATCTTGATACTATCTCTGCACAAAAACTGCTTTCATGGAACATACCTTCTGAATTTTCTTTTCTTTTTCAGCTGCAGATCAGATGCTAGCATTTGGCAGCAACCTTGCATTAAATGGTAGTGGAAACCTCAAGTATTCCTCTCACAAATTCAAATCAGAACATGGAATTTCAGCCACTTGCATTCTTCTTTTTATTCTGATCAGCAGCTCTAGCATAATGTATCCTGATTTCTATAGCAAAGACAGCTTCAATCAGCTGCAATCAGGGTGGCCGAACAGCTCATTTTGGTTTTTGGCACAGAAATTCTGCAATGATTCAATTAATTCCAGCTTCAACTCTACCCTTGCCGTGTGCTTCAATTTCATACCCTAGATTGATACAAACTGCATTCTCAGCCCTTTTGACCCTGATTTTTTTTCTTTTTCTTCCCTAACTGCATTCTCAGCTTGCTGCTCTTCGAAATATCTAATGGCTGGTGAAGATGGCTCACTTAATCCTTGATTAGCAGCCCTTGAAACCCACTTTTGCAACTCAATTCAGATCATCACTTCAATTCTGCACTGCACAGAATTTGTTCAGCTTCATGTTTTCCAGCTGTGTTCAGCTTCTTCTCAGCTCTTTCTTTTTTCGTACAGCTGATTTCAGGCCTCCAACAAGGTGTGGCTGATTTCTACAACAATGATCAGCCGCAATCATCTTCTAGAAGGGTGGCTAAACAACTTTATGGCTACTTTTTTTTTTTTGGCACAGATTTTCCTTCCTTTCTCTGTTTTTGGCACAGATTCTCTACATTTCCTCAGATCTGTCCATCTCCAATTCAGTATTTATCAAGAGGTTTTGCTTTCTTAAGCAAAGAAAAACTGCAAGCAAAGAAAAACATTTCTGCCCAAAACATTCTGCTCACAACTTTACTTTCATTTATTGCATGCCACTTGGATTTCAAAGTATGATAAGGAATCTAGATCTCCATTTTTGCTTCCATCTCCCTTGCCCATTCTTGGTACCAAACTCACTCACTTGGCACCTTTTGGCTTCAAATTGGTAAATTTTTTTTTTCGAGTTGAAATGCATCCAAAACTTTAGTCACTCCCCCACACTTGAATCTTTGTCCGTCTCGGGCAAAATAACATTAGAAACATATCAAACACAAGTCCAAAGAAAAGTGAAGGTAAGAGAAGGAAATAAGTAAGGACAAATAGGATAAACATGATTATTGCTAAAAATTGATGTGGAAAGGAAAACAAATGGATTAGCCTCTATAGATGTGATCCAATCATTGAGATATGGTTTTGAAAGAACCTAAGCAAGTTCTAGAGCACAATAACAAATGTGTATCACAAAGGTAAGGCTAATTCTCACTAGGTAAAAATAATTCATCCCAAGTCCTCAATTAAGAATCTAAAGCAAGTAGTACTCAAGCATCCAAGATTTCATCCATGAGTTCAAATCCTAAGTTTTAACAACCAAATTTAATTTATTTTCAAAAGACTCTAAAATGCTATGGAGATAACCTAGAGGGATACATTTATTTACACTCATGCAAGAAAAAGTGCTAAAAGAAAAAATATGGTATTTACAATGTCTATTTATTCAATTTACTCTAGAAAACATAAAAGTGAAAAATGCGATAAAAGAAAATGCAAGAAAAATAAATTCCCCTTTATTCGGGTGGGCGGAGTCTATCAAGCAGTAGCCTCCATCTTGGTAGTGGAGGAGTCTGGGTGGCTGGGAGACTTTGGACTCCCCCACACTTGAATTTCACAATATTTTGTTCAGGTGGCCTAAGGCGATTCAGGTTTAAGAGCCATTCAAGGGGTGGAGTGCTTTTAATTAAAGTAAGATCATCTCCTCCTTCTTGATGCCCTTCAGAAGTCCTTCCAGGAGGCTGAAGTCTGTTCAGTTGGAGCACCCACTCCTGTAGTCTTCTGGACCCTGCAAAACAATGTAATACCTCTCTCAAGCGTTCAGGGTCAGAAAGAAATGAAATAATATCAGTTTCTGCATAAAATGAATCCAAAACTGCATCATGTCCAATTAAATCAATGCTTGGTGTCTCAATGAAATTTTCAAAATTATTTCCTACCAAATTTGCATCCAGATACTCATCACAAATAAAGAAATCAATTTGTGGCTCATCAATAGAAATTTCACAATTATTTTCAATCAAGGGTGTATCAAGCAATGTATCACAGCCAATCAAATCAATCTCAGATATCTCTATGAGTTTTTCACATTCATTTTCAGCATATGATATAGCAAGAGATTCATCAAAATAAATAACATCCATTTCAGGCACTTCTAAAAAATTTTCACTAGTCATATTCACAAAAGATGTATCTAAAGATTCATCATAACAAACTACATCAATTATGGGTGCCTCTAAAATTATTTCGCTATCCATAGCAAGAGATGTATCAAGTAATGCAGTATGATCAATGAAATCAATGTTTGGTACCTCTATTGGATTTTCACTAACAATTTCTACACAAGGTATATCAATAAATTCATTAGAATCAATAAAATGAGTACTAGGTACCTCACTGCATTTTTCTGAACAAAGAGGAGAAATACTTACCTGAGCGTGCTGGATAATACCTGGAGGTTCTATAATAGTAGATGTATCTGTGGTCTCCTCCTGGTCATGTTCATGCTCCTCATCAGCCTCAGGCTCTGGTGGACAATCAACTGGTGATCCTTGGGTGCTTGCGTCCACCATGCAAGTCCCTACACTTTCTGGTTCGTTCTCTAAATCTTGTGGTGGTCCCTGGGGCTTAGTGCAATCCCCTACACCTATGGAATCATCTCCTCTGCATGCTTCTCCTGTAATATCTGCAACAACAGTATCAGAAAAATTAGAACCACTAATAACACTATCATCAGAAAATAAAAGTCTAGAATGGTCCTGTGGAGCTTCAGTTTCTTCTTCTTGAGCTGAAACATTTGAAATTGGATTTTGAAAAGGAGTCTCCGGAGGAATGCATGCTGTAGGTGCCCAGATTTTAATGTATTCTTCTTCTTCTTCTTCTACTAAATTTGCAGGATTAATTGAAGAAGGACTTTGCCATGCACTAGGGTCACCTTGAACTGATATAAAAGCAACTCCGGGGCTCTCAGAATTAAAAATAGCTTGAGAAGCTAATTATTCTGCTCTTTGGGCTTTTATCTGATTCAAATCGTTAGCCACTTGTTTCATTTGCCTTTCGATGTTTTGAAGCTCTTGTTGACACATTTGTAGAAATTTAGACTATGGGGGTTGATCAAATGGTTGAACAGACTGATTAAACTGCTGAAAAGTTGGTTCACCACTTGGTGAAAATTGTTGAAAGTTGTAGCCCTGAAATTCTTGTATCTGAGGTTGAATTTGTGGTGGTGAACACTGAAGTTGCATAGGCTGGAAATTTTGGTTAAAATGCTGAAAATCCGGCTGAAATTGTTGGAATTGCTGTGGTTGCTCGAATTGTTGTAATGGTGGCTGAAACTGTTGCCATGGTAGCTGAAATTGCTGACTTTGTTGATCAAAATTCTGAAATGGTGACTGCCTATGCTGAAACTGTTGAAAATTTGATTGACTTGGCTGCTGAAATTGGAAAGGCTGACTTGGCTGACAATTAGGTTGAAAAAACTGGTTTGGTTGTTGAAAATTTTCACAGGAATGTTGGAAATTTTGATTTGGTTGCTGATTTTGTTGGAATTGTTGACACGGCTGCTGGTAAGTAGATGGAAACATTCTGAACTGGCAGTCCTGTCACAAAACAAACAAGAAAAATGGCAGTACCCGTATACAAAAGAATAAGCAACAAAAAATAGAACCCAATGATATGTCTAAAAGCATACAAGCAAAAATCAAACAAATCAACTAGTTGCTTCCCCGGCAACGGCGCCAAAAATTTGACAGCCCCGAAATATACTAGATTAAATTGTCACGAGTTGTGGGACCATTAGATTTAAATGTGTATGAATGAAAGCTGGAAACCCTTTTTACAATCAAAAGTATGAAAATGTAATATAGGGGCCACAGGTCGTATTTTTCTCGGGGCTAGTTGACGTTGTCTGATTCACATTTGTATTTATGTGTCGTTTGTGTTTTCGGGTTTCAAATAAAGATTTGGGTTCTAAATAGAAATGGAATCACAATGAAAATAAAGGAAAACTCAACTATAGAACTTAACAAGTGATAACAAGTTATCATTCAACCAAGGAACCACTTAATCCATTAAAACACTTAATCAATTTTTGGACAATGAATCTGATTTCGAATTGCAAAACAAATGTTAAACACCAAAACAACACAGCAGCCTAAAACAGTTCATACAAATTCAATCATGAGGTTTGACTTGATACCAAGAGGGATACAAACTTGTAAGTATATAAAAACTGATGTGCCTAAAGTTTTCGGATTTACCACTCATGACTAACCAAATGCAAGGCAATCCATAAACAAACTGATACAAAATAAGTGCCAAAACTTCTCTTGATCCAACTGTAGCAATGAATAAAAGGAGAACTTGATACGCAAGGTTACAACTTATGTGCCAAATTCAGATATGGAATGCCGAGTTAATGCTGCAATTCAGCAACAAAACCAATCGACCAAGCTTGAAATCAAATCAATCAGTGAACATGATCTACTGAAATAAATGCAGCACTGCCGAAATCAAGCAAAGGGGTGATCAGTTCAGTGAGGTTCTTGATGCAGAAATGAGTTGAAGAAATCTGATATAGAAACAGAGTTCAGCAGTAATGAGAGCAAAGAATTCAGAAATGAACTGAATGCTGAATTCTTTGCTCTCATTACTGCTGAACTCTGTTTCTATATCAGATTTCTTCAACTCATTTCTGCATCAAGAACCTCACTGAACTGATCACCACTTTGCTTGATTTCGGCAGTGCTGCATTTATTTCAGTAGATCATGTTCACTGATTGATTTGTTTTCAAGCTTGGTCGATTGGTTTTGTTGCTGAATTGCAGCATTAACTCGGCATTCCATATCTGAATTTGGCACATAAGTTGTAACCTTGCGTATCAAGTTCTCCTTTTATTCATTGCTACAGTTGGATCAAGAGAAGTTTTGGCACTTATTTTGTATCAGTTTGTTTATGGATTGCCTTGCATTTGGTTAGTCATAAGTGGTAAATCCGAAAACTTTAGGCACATCAGTTTTTACATACTTACAAGTTTGTATCCCTCTTGGTATCAAGTCAAACCTCATGATTGAATTTGTATGAATTGTTTTAGGCTGCTGTGTTGTTTTGGTGTTTAACATTTGTTTTGCAATTCGAAATCAGATTCATTGTCCAAAAATTGATTAAGTGTTTTAATGGATTAAGTGGTTCCTTGGTTGAATGATAACTTGTTATCACTTGTTAAGTTCTATAGTTGAGTTTTCCTTTATTTTCATTGTGATTCCATTTCTATTTAGAACCCAAATCTTTATTTGAAACCCGAAAACACAAACGACACATAAATACAAGTGTGAATCAGACAACGTCAACTAGCCCCGAGAAAAATACGACCTGTGGCCCCTATATTACATTTTCATACTTTTGATTGTAAAAAGGGTTTCCAGCTTTCATTCATACACATTTAAATCTGATGGTCCCACAACTCGTGACAATTTAATCTAGTATATTTCGGGGCTGTCAGGGAGCCCACAAGTGAGTTGAGTTCCCCTGATGCTCTGCTCCTGATCGGTCCAGTGACCGATCAGGGAGCACCCAGTAGGTTTTTGGGAACCTTCCTGATCTGCTCCTGATTGGTCTGGTGATCGATCTGGAACACTGTTCAGACCGTTCTGGAGAACGATCAAGTGTCGCGAGTTCCTCACTATGACCGATCAGGACAGAGCCTGATCGGTCTGAGCATGCCCTGATCGGTCTGGTGACCAATCAGGAGGGTTGGACTACGAAGCTAAGAAATCGCCCTGCAAAGGGGTGGATCGGACTGGTGACCGATCCACAACCTGGGATCGGTCTGGTGATCGGTCCCAGAGAAATCGTGATTTCTGATTGAGCGTTGGGGACTGATCAAGATGAAGCCTGATCGGTCTGAACCCACCCTGATCGGTCTGGTGACCAATCAGGAGGCTCTCTGATCGGTCCGATGACCGATCACCTTAATTCAAAATGCACTATCAGACGCTCTGATCGCGTCTGAACACATCTGATTTCTCTGCGCTTAATCTCTGATACTTGATTCACTGTTGATTTGCTGTGCTAATGCTCTGATTAAGTGTGCAGGTGACAGGGATGGATTCAAACACTCAAGGAGAGTCAATGGAGGTCTTTCCTTGGAGCAGGTTTGCCCGTTTTCCATCTCAGGTTGCAATGGACGCTGGCGCTGGCTGGAGCTGCTGACTGGGGCTGGCCTGAGGGAAGCTCAGGGAGTCCAGGAGAGCTCAGTAGTAGCTGGCTGTTGCAGATGAGCAGCTGGAGGCTGCAGTGTGGTGGTGACCTGGTGATCGGTGAGCTGAGACTTAAGGGCTCTTGTGGCGAACAAGTCTCAACAAGGTTACAGCTTGTGTTCTTGCGACATTTTGGGTTTTGCTCTTTCGACAACTCTGTTCCATCATCTTGAGCAAGCGACTATGATCTCTAAAGCAACCTCTGTTACTTGAGCATTTGGAAGAAGAACCAGGAAGCTTCGCGAGTCCATCAGCGAGAAGACACGAAGAAGGGAGTTCTTGCGTGAGATCTGCGCTGGGTGGAGCTCGGTGAGAAGTTTGATTGGGTTCTTGCTGTCCTAAGTGCTCTGTAAGATCCTTCTTGTGTTTCATTGTGCTTAAAACTCTATCTTTGTTGAAACGCTGTGGAGAGGTTACTCCACCGAGAAGGAGGTTGCATTTTATCCGGATTTCTGGGCCTTGATCTGCCGACGATCAAGGGATCGCCCACCTTAAGGGCACACTAAGGAGTAGGGGCAAGTTATCCCCGAACCTTGTAAATCCTCTTGTTAGCGTTTTGCATTTGTGCTTAGCTAGGTTTTATTTCTGCATACTCTATTTTCCTTTAGCTTCCGCTGTGCTACTAACATTTGAGGTGCAGAAAATCGATAACTGCTAAAGTTCAAGTGTCTGTCTATATTCACCCCCCCTTTCTAGCCATCCAAGTTCCAACAAGTGGTATCAGAGCTTGGGGCTCTGTACAAACGGATTAACAACCGAGAGTCAACTACAATGGCTTTGAGAGAAGGTTTTTCCACCACCCGACCTCCCTTCTTCGATGAAGCAGATTTTCAATATTGGAGATCGAAGATGGAGTATTATCTAAAGATGGATATCAACACTTGGTTCGCTGTGAAGGAGGGTTTTACCCCTCCAAAGGATGATGAAGGCAAAGAACTAGAATCATGGTGTTGGTCGGCTGAGCAAACCCGGAAGAGTGAAGCCAACGCGAAGGCGGTGGTGACCCTACAATATGGCATGAACAAAGATCAACTCATCAAGGTTGGTCCCTTCACAAGTGCAAAAGATTTGTGGAATAATCTCATTGAACTCCATAAGGGCACCCGAGATTCAAGAATCGCCAAGAGGGATTTGTTCCTTAACCAACTCCAAAACCTCTCCATGAAGGAGAATGAAACCGTAAGTGATCTACATGGTAAGTTCAAGGAAGTCCTCAATGGTCTCCATTCTATTCATGAAAAGGTCGAGAATCGCGACCTTGTGAGGTATGTGTTGAAAGCATTTCCAAGGAATGCTTTGTGGTCATCCATGGTGGATGCCTACAAAATTTCTAAGGACTTATCAATTGTAAAGTTAGATGATTTATTTTGTGAGATGGAACTTCATGAAATGGCTAACAAAGGCCCCAAGGAGAAGGGGATTGCCTTAGTTGCAGGAGAAAAGAACAAGAAGAAGAAGGAGAAGAAGAAGGAGAAGGAGAAGGAAGTCTCTTCATCTTCATCCTCATCCGAGTCCGAGTCCGAATTCGAGGAGGATGGCAGCGACTCTTCTTCCTCCAAGATGGCCAATTTCGTTAGAAGGATGATGAGGAAGGGTCGATGCTTCAAGGGTAAAGGTAACCCAAGTGAAGTTAAGCTTGATAAGAATAATATTACTTGCTATGAATGTAGTAAGAAAGGGCACTTCATGAAGGACTGCCCAAAGCTCAAAAAGAAGGAGGATAGATCCAAAAAGAAGAAGAAGGCCT
Organism: Boesenbergia rotunda; assembly: GCA_024364735.1. NCBI lineage: Eukaryota > Viridiplantae > Streptophyta > Magnoliopsida > Zingiberales > Zingiberaceae > Boesenbergia > Boesenbergia rotunda. The sequence continues at coordinate 147,915 of JAGFNQ010002089.1, read as the reverse complement.
TGAAGGCCACTTGAGATGAATCCTCCTCAAGTTCATCTGAAGAAGAGAAGGAGGAGAAGAGTACACGTCATGTGGCACTCATGGCACTTGAAGGAGAAGAAAGCAGTGATGAATCCTCCGACTCCTCAAACGCGACTTCATCATCTTCGGATGATGAAGAGGTAATCACTCCCGAACTTGAGAAATGCTATAGAGCTATTGCATGCTTAACCAATATGTTGAAAAAGTCAAAAATTAAGGTTAAATCATTGCAATTAGAAGTTGAACAATTGAAATCCTCTAGGGATGAGGATGTAGATGATTTACATATAGGAATGTTAGAGGAAGAGATTAAATCTTTGAAAATTGAAGTTGAACAATTGAAATCCTCTAGGGATGAGGATGTAGACAATTTGCATGTGGAATTGTTAGAGGAGGAAAATAAATCATTAAAGAGTGAAGTTGAGAGACTCAAGAGTGTTCTTGAGAAGTTCTCAACAAGCTCAAAGACCTTAGATATGATCTTGAATGCCCAAAGGGCAGTCTACAATAGGGCCAGTATTGGTTACCGACCCAAAGAACCATCATTTGTGTCCTTAATGTCTAGGTCTGATGTTAGATAATCTAAGACACCTAGAGTCCAAAGAAAAGTAGTCAAGGCATGGGTGCCTAAGTCTTGTTTAGTAGGTGCTTTAGGTCCCAAGGTTTGGGTACTTAAAACTTCTATTTTTCGAATTGTGTAGGTTGTGATTGAGGGGGAGCATCTATCAACTTGGTTCGTTGATAGTGGATGCTCCAAACACATGACCGGGGATAGATCATTGTTTACTACACTTCAACGAAAAAGTAGAGGTAATGTTTCATTTGGTAACAATGGTAGTCTTAAGGTCATAGGAATAGGAGCCATTCAAATATCCAAATGTCTTAGGATTAAGAATGTCCTTCTAGTCAAGGGGATGACATTTAATCTCCTAAGTGTCAGTCAATTGTGTGATGCGGGTTACACAATTGATTTCCAACCAAGTCAATGTCTAGTTAGACAAAATGACACCTTGGACACGGTACTAGTAGGAGCAAGAGTAGACAATATTTATCAAGTCTCATTTAAAAGTGCTACTAATGCTTTTGCTAAGTGTCTCATGTCAAAAGAAGATGAGTCCACCCTTTGGCACCGGAGACTAGCACACGTGAACATGAAGAATATCCGGAAGTTGGCCAACAAGGGATTAGTTCGTGGCTTACCAAGCATCAAATATGAAAAGGACAAACTTTGTGATGCATGTCAAATGAGTAAGCAAACAAAATCTGCACATAAAGGTAAAAGCACTGTAAGTACTTCTACCACTTTAGATTTACTTCATATGGACTTGTTTGATTGTAGCACTATCATATCTTTAAATGGAAGTAGATATTATTTTGTTATCATTGATGATTTTACTAGATATACATGGACTTATTTTCTAAAATATAAGGACCAAACCTTAGATATTTTTATTTCTTTTTGTAGAAGAGTTGAAAATGAGAAATCATCAACTATTAAGACAATAAGAAGTGATCATGGAGGTGAATTTCAAAACCAACGGTTTTTAGAGTTTTGTCAAGATAGAGGGTATAAACATGAGTTCTCCACTCCTAGAACATCACAACAAAATGGTGTTGTAGAGAGGAAGAACCGGGTCTTACAAGAGGCTGCGCGAAGCATGCTTAATGAGTACTCACTACCGAGCTACTTGTGGGTCGAAGCTATAAACACAGCTTGCTACGTGCAAAACCGAGTCCTCATCCATAGGTTCTTAGGAAAGACTCCCCATGAACTTTGGTTTGGAAAACCACCTACGGTTAAACATCTTAGGGTGTTTGGTTGTAAGGTGTTTATCCTAAACACCAAGGACCACCTTGGAAAGTTCACGGCAAAGGCTGATGATGGGATACTGGTCGGGTACTCCCTAGTTAGCAAAGCCTATCGAGTCTACAATAAGAAATCTAGATTGGTTGAAGAATTTTCTGATGTTGTCTTTGAAGAAATTCCAAAAGCAAATAATCAATCAGAAGATGTTGAAAAAACTCAATTCGAACTTAGGCAACTGGGTTTGGATGAAAGTCCAAATGTTGTTGATAATGGTGATGAGTCTGATGATGGTGAGCCTAGATAACCCATCGATCAGCCGGATCCTGAGGCTGAGCTAGTGTCTAGTGAAACCATTCAAGAAGCACCACCAACACCAAGGACAACTAGGTTAGCCTCTAGTCATCCCCAAGACCAGATTGTTGGAGACATCCATCATGGGGTTAGAACTAGATCATTCTTCCGGAATGAGGTTAATGAAGTTGCCCTAATTTTCGAAATTGAACCTAGAAAAATTGACGAGGCGTTAAATGATCCCGATTGGATCATTGCGATGCAAGATGAACTAGGTCAATTCGAAAGAAGTCAAGTTTGGGACTTAATCCCTAGACCCAAGAAGACCACCATCATTGGAACCAAATGGGTCTTCAAAAATAAATTGAACCATAAGGGAGAAATCATAAGAAACAAGACACGCTTAGTAGCCAAGGGCTACAGTCAAGTTGAAGGCCTTGAATATGATGAGACCTATGCTCCCGTGGCCCGATTAGAGTCCATCCGATTGATGCTTGCATTTGCAGCACATCGGGGTTTCAAGCTATATCAAATGGACGTAAAATCGACCTTTCTAAATGGTTTAATAAGAGAAGAGGTCTATGTCGAACAACCTCCGGGGTTTGAGAGTACCGAATTCCCAAACCACGTATTTAAGCTCAAGAAGGCACTCTACGGCCTTAAACAAGCACCCCGAGCTTGGTATGAGCGGTTGTCGACGTTCCTAATTGAAAAAGGATTTGTTAGAGGCCAAATAGACCCTACACTATTTCTACGGAGAGATGGTGACAATATATTTGTAGCCCAAGTATATGTCGATGACATTATTTGTGGCTCAAATAACAAGGGATATTTAAATGAATTCATTGGACACATGGAGAGTGAATTTGAAATGAGTCTAGTGGGAGAGTTGACTTTCTTCCTTGGACTTGAAATCAAACAAACCCGAGATGGGATCCATGTGCACCAATCAAAGTATACTCAAGAGATGCTTCAAAAATTTAACATGAGTGATTCAAAAGAGGTAACCATTCCCATGGCTACAAACACAAGATTAGACAATGATGAGAGTGGTAAACCTGTTGATTTGACTCAATATCGAAGCATGATAGGTAGTCTGCTATACCTAACAGCCAGTCGACCTGATATACTTTTTGGTGTGGGTATGTGCGCTAGGTATCAAGTTTGTGCCAAGGAATCTCACTTGATTGCTGTCAAGAGAATTTTGAGATACCTCAAGGGCACAATTGGTGTTGGTCTATGGTACCCCCGTACCGAATCATTTGACCTAATTGGCTACACCCATTCCGACTATGCTGGATGCAAGTTGGATCGGAAAAGCACTAGTGGGGTTGCCAATTTTTAGGATCATCTTTAGTTAGTTGGTCAAGTCGGAAGCAACACTGTGTTGCTCTCTCCACAACCGAGGCAGAATATATTGCTATGGGAGAGAGCATATCGCAATTATTGTGGATGATTCATACTCTAGAGGACTATGAATTAAGCTACAAGGGAGTGCAAGTGTTGTGTGACAACATTAGCACAATTAACTTAACCAAGAATCCAGTCCATCACTCTAGGACTAAACATATTGAAGTGCGCCACCACTTCATTAGGGATCATGTTGCTAGAGGAGATGTTGTACTCTCATATGTAGAGTCCAAATCAAATCTAGCAGACATTTTCACTAAACCACTCCCTGAAAATGAGTTTAACTTCTTAAGAAGGGAGTTAGGAATGTGTCACGTTTCATAGACATCAAAATGCATTCAAAACCCTTGATTATCATTTCGAATTATTGTGCAACAATTGGGTAACTTGGGGACATCTCACACAAACTACAAGGTTTAACAAAACATTTTTGTTTGTTAGATATGGGGTGAGATGCTAGGATCAACTAAATTTCTCAAAATGTCAATGCATCCCTTGAGAAATTTGGTTGACGAGATAAAAATCACTACGGTGACCAAGTATGGGGAAAACCAATGCATAACATATGTGTACTTGGCTCCATGATCATACTTGGACATTCCAATCAAGGAAACTTGATTGGAGACTTGGATTTGATACAAACTTGTTTGAAATTGATTGAATGTTTGTTGATTGAGTTTGACTCCACTTGGGTGGAGCAAAGTGATTGTTAAACCCATAAGGACCTTTGATCCTGGTTCAGGGATCAATCTTAGTCAAGGGACCACTTCCAAGATCGATAATCTTCATCAGATCTTATCCGAAATCGTTTGGGAGTCTGAAACTGAAGTTTCAGATCGTATCAGGAAAATTCATGAAGCCTGATCGGTCACCGGACCGATCAGGAGTATGTCTGATCGGTCCAACGGACCGATCCAGCTCCTTTGCGAAAAATTGTCAAAACATTCTGTGTTGGCCTGGATCGGTCCCCGGACCGATCTGGCACCCTGTGGTGATCGGTCCACAGACCAATCAGGGGGCTCACGGAAAAATCTCCAAACCTACTGATCGCTTCCTGATCGATCAGCCGATCGATCAGGGGCCTATCTAATCGGTCACCCGACCGATCATGACCAGGCCAGTTCGATCAGGCCGAAGCCTGATCGGTCTGGGCACTTCCAGATCGAACGGTGATCCGTTCAATCGCATTAAATTGCGGTTGGTGGACTGATCCTCCAACCGATTAATTCCTCCGAAACCCCTCATCTCCCAAGCCCTAGCGCCGAAACTCACTTCTTGCGCATCCTCATCTTGTGCGAGAACTCTTCCTGCGTCTCCTTCTACCCTGCGCGTGGCTTCTCGCGATCTCCTCCCTGCATGAGAGTTCTTTTGCTTGCTGTTGGTATTCTCAGCAACTGCTAGCCGCAAGCTTTCCCTGCGTTGCGATTCTCTCTTCGCAAGTTTCAGAGAGTGTTTTTCTCTAACCAACTCGACAATGACACCTAGGTAAGGGTTTCCTTCTTTCATCTTGTTGCTCCTTTCAAATATCATAATATGTGGTGAACTAACCGTGATGTTTGTTCTTGGGGTTTCCTTTGGGTGTGTGTGTTGGGTGTGCCGTGACCTAAATATGATCAAATCTCTCTATCTTTTGATTATTGTTCCCATCTCATCTTACACTGATAAATCTTACGCATTACATTGATGTTCACTTGATTATTCTATACCGTGACCAATCCTCTATTGATCTTGTGTCATGATTATGTCCAGTTAATTCACTTCATTTGATACAATTGTTGTCATGATCTATTCAACCATTTTAGAAAATCATCTAAGGGCAAAGAACCCGTGGAGGGAAGCTTAAAGGGCAAAGGCCCTTCTTCTTCCGTGCCCTCTCGAAGGCCTCAGCCTTCGTCGAGTTCTAGGTTCCCGAAAGCTGCGTGTGAGCAGGCATTCCAATCTCGTACCTTTAAACTGCTTTCTTGCCGATCGATTGACAGTCTCTTTCTATCTGAGCACTGTCCCTCCATCATGGAGATCATCACCTTCTACAACCTGGGCTTTCTCCTTTCCCTCGAAAGGACTATAAACTACGACCTTGTCTCAGAATTCTACAATAACCTTCAACAAGGGCCTCAAGGGGGCTTTGAATTCACTACCCGAGTCGCCAAGAGAAATCTTGATTTCTCTTATGAGATCCTGGCGGAGTATCTGGGCGGTCGTCGATCGCCTAACTTGTATTCTATCTATCCTGAGCTCCCTGATCCTTTGTTGGCTCCTTTTGCGGACGTCACCCCTGACACTATATATCAGCACTTCTTTAGCCATCCTCGACCAGCCGATCTTGATGAGTTGGGGCCTGACTTCCCGACTTTGGCAGCGCTCCGTCTCTCTCCTGTTGATTACATTCTGTTGAAAATAATCACAAATTGCATCCTGTCGATCACTTCCAAACCCTTGACCGAGATCCGACCTTACCATTGCCTGATGCTCTATGGTATGCACCGCCGCATCGACTTTGACATCATGGAGAGCATTTTTCAGTCCATCCTATCCTATAGAGAGCCGAGCCGACACACTGTCTATATGCCATTTGGTCACGTCATCACTGACTGGCTTATGTCAGTAGGTGTTGATGTAACCAAGGGCAGGACGGTGCACATGGTGAGACAGGATTGCAGACTTGGCAAGCGGGCGTTTGCCAAGTCTGGCATCATCATCCGGGATCACGATCGGGCTTTGGTTTGGAAGGACGGGAGGGGTCTTGGCGAGCTACCTGGGGGAGTTCCACATTTTCAGGCACCAGCCGATGCTGCTGCACATCCGGAGGCTCCCGCTGCTGCTGCTGACTACGACTATGAGCCGGACCCAGACCTGCGTTGGCAGATTTCAGAGCTGGATCGGACCATCCAGCATGATCTTCATTTGCGAGAGCTCTATCGCGAGGAGGTTCGATCGGGTTTTCGCTCCTTCGATCGCAGACTGACCGCGGTGGAGTCCGATGTCTCCGGGGTACGTACTTTACAGCAGACTTGGTATGATGAGTGGCGCCGACACACATTTCCTGGAGATGCGCCCTCAGGCAGTGCTGCACCTGGATCTTTTGTTCCTGATGATGCCACGATGGATGACCCTATGCATGATGACCCCCCCCCCCCCGCCGATGGTTGATATATTCTGCTTCTGCCCTTGACTATTTGACTGCCTGGATTGTATGACTCTATGGCTAGATGCCTATGACTTGACTTTGATGGTGTTTGTACTGTATTTGTCTTGACTCTGATGCTTGATAATGCATCTGACACTATGACTTTGCTTTTCATATTTGACTTACTATTTTCTGCTTATTGATTGGTGTATATGCTTGTTCATAAAATTGCTATCGTTATGTATGCCTCATTATGCGTTGCACTGATTATGCTTATGATGCCATGTTCATATGATACATATGATTGTTTTGCCATGCCCTATATTTATCATATGTTTTCGTATGTTTTCAAAATTCAATCAAATCTTTTGTTGTTTTGGGAAACCCCTAGGGTTGAGGGGGAGTATGATTAAACTTAACAACCCGTCTACACCCTTTTTGGTGTTTGACAAAGGGGGAGAGTGTGGTTGGTTAAGTTTGGGATAATTATGTTGTAGGGGGAGGATCCTGATCCCCCTATGATTCTGAAATTTGAATTTGAGAAAATTGATTTCAAAATCCCTAAACTTAAAATCGGGTTGTCAAACAACAAAAAGGGGAGATTGTTGATGCAGTCTGACCCTGATTGTTGTTTTGGTGTTGACACCGATTTTAGTTTGGGTTGATGATTATGATTATGATTAAGTCCTGGTCGTGGACTAGGCATACCTAGTGGGACTAGGTGTGAGAAAATCCTAGCTTGGAGGGCTAGGTGTGGAAAAGTCCTAACCTGGAGGGTTATGTGTGGAAAATCCTAGCTTGGAGGGCTAGGTGTGGAAAAGTCCTAACCTGGAGGGTTAGGTATGGAAAATCCTAGCTTGGAGGGCTAGGTGTGAAAAGTCCTAACCTGGAGGGTTAGGTGTGAAAAAGTCCTGGCTTGGAGGGTCGGGTCATAGCCTGGAGGGCTAGGTTGATGAAATCCCGGCTTGGAGGGCCAGGTCCTAGCTTGGAGGGCTAGGTTGGATGAAATCCTGGCTTGGAGGGTCAGGTCCTAGCTTGGAGGGCTAGGTTGGATGAAATCCTGGCTTGGAGGGTCAGGTCCTAGCTTGGAGGGCTAGGTTGGATGAAACCCTAGCTTGGAGGGCTAGGTTGGAGTCCCTGGATCAGTCTGGTGACCGATCAGGGAGGTTGGCACGGTGCTCCTTCGTGGATCGGTCTGGTGACCGATCTAGCGATGTCTGATCGGTCCGGTGACCGATCAGGGAGCATGCAGTTCACTCACTGCTTGGCTCCTGATCGGTCTGGTGACCGATCAGGGAGCCCACAAGTGAGTTGAGTTCCCCTGATGCTCTGCTCCTAATCGGTCTGGTGACCGATCAGGGAGCACCCAGTAGGTTTTTGGGAACCTTACTGATCTTCTCCTGATCGGTCTGGTGACCGATCTGGAACACTGTTCAGACCGTTCTGGAGAACGATCAAGTGTCGCGAGTTCCTCACTCTGACCGATCAGGATGGAGCCTGATCGGTCTGAGCATGCCCTGATCGGTCTAGTGACCGATCAGGAGGGTTGGACTGCGAAGCTAAGAAATCGCCCTGCAAAGGGGTGGATCGGACTGGTGACCGATCCACAACCTGGGATCGGTCTGGTGATCGGTCCCAGAGAAATTGCGATTTCTGATTGAGCGTTGGGGATCGATCAGGATGAAGCTTGATCGGTCTGAACCCACCCTGATCGGTCTGGTGACCGATCAAGAGGCTCTTTGATCGGTCCGATGATCGATCACCTTAATTCAAAATGCACTATCAGACGCTCTGATCGCGTCTGAACACATCTGATTTCTCTGCGCTTAATCTCTGATACTTGATTCACTGCTCGTTTGCTATGCTAATGCTCTGATTAAGTGTGCAGGTGACAGGGATGGATTCAAACACTCAAGGAGAGTCAATGGAGGTCTTTCCTTGGAGCAGGTTTGTCCATTTTCCATCTCAGGTTGCAACGGACGCTGGCTGGAGCTGCTGACTGGGGCTGGCCTGAGGGAAGCTCTGGGAGTCCAGGAGAGCTCAGTAGTAGCTGGCTGTTGCAGGTGAGCAGCTGGAGGCTGCAGTGAGGTGGTGACCTGGTGATCGGTGAGCTGAGACTTAAGGGCTCTTGTGGCGAACAAGTCTCAACAAGGTTACAGCATGTGTTCTTGCGACATTTTGGGTTTTGCTCTTGCGACAACTCTGTTCCATCATCTTGAGCAAGCGACTGTGATCTTTGAAGCAACCTCTATTACTTGAGCATTTGGAAGAAGAACTAGGAAGCTTGGTGAGTCCATCAGCAAGAAGACACGAAGAAGGGAGTTCTTGCGTGAGATCTACGCTGGGTGGAGCTCGGTGAGAAGTTTACTTGGGTTCTTGCTGTCCTAAGTGCTCTGTAAGATACTTCTTGTGTTTCATTGTGCTTAAATCTCTATCTTTGTTGAAACGCTATGGAGATGTTACTCCACCGAGAAGGAGGTTGCATTTTATCCGGATTTTTCGGGGCTTGATCTGCCGATGATCAAGGGATCGCCCACCTTAAGGGCACGCCAAGGAGTAGGGGCAAGTTATCCCCGAACCTTGTAAATCCTCTTGTTAGCGTTTTACATTTGTGCTTAGCTAGGTTTTATATCTGCATACTCTATTTTCCTTTAGCTTCCGCTATGCTACTAACATTTGAGGTGCATAAAATCGATAAGTGCTAAAGTTCAAGTGTCTGGCTATATTCACCCCCCTCTCTAGCTATCCATGTTCCAACACCCTTATGCCTATATTTAGCAAGATCTTATCATTCAGTATCAAGCAATGACTTTCAAGCAAGATAAATACTAGCAAGTCATGAGATCAACACTCATAAAATAACATAAAAGCATAGATGTTTCATACAATAGTCAAACCAAAGCATAAGAGTATCATAACGGTCGTAGCCCCGAAGTAGCTAAATATTACAATTCCAAAAGAAAGTGTTTGAAAGATAAAATATAAATCTAAACAAAACACTCTGAACACTTAACCATCAAATAAAATCTACTGCATGTCGTCGCCTGGAGGAGGAGAAGGAGGGGCCTGATACGTGAGGTGCAACTGCTGTATCATGGCGTACATCTCAGCCGGTTGTTGCTGGAACCCCTGACAAAACTGTGTGAGGCCATGCACCTTCTCCTGAATGGCAGACTGTGTCTGCTGAAAGCCGTGGAAGTCCTCCCAGATGCTGTGAACCTCAAACTGGAGCTGGGAGAACTGCTCATGTGTAACTCCACCAGTGGGCTCCTCATCAGAACTGGAGGAATCGAAACGCTGCCTCTAGACTATCTCCCCTTGCCTACACTCAATCCCTGCCAAGGACAACTGTCGTGTACCAATCTGATCATAGTCCTTGGACAAGTGATGTACCTGACCGCCAGTCGTGCGTATACCCCTAGACTCAAAGAACTCGGTCAGGATATGGAAAAAGGGCATGTAGATCTTCCCATTGACACTATGGGAAAAATGAACAATAGATGTAAAGACATGCAGAGTGATGTCGATGTCTAACCTCCTCTCTAAGGCGTACATCACTACCAAGTGCGGCAATCAAATCTTCGACCTCCCCTTGGTAACAATGGGTAAGATGCAGTCTAAGACAACCTTATATAACACGTTATTGGCTGGACCCATGCGTTTGGCCTCAAAAAGGCGCTGTGTAGAACATTGAGGTGTCGCAAAATAATGCACATGAATCTGGTTCAGGGTCACACCATGAAAGGTAAAAGGGTCGACAATTTTTGAAAAATAAGTGAATGCATTGCTAGAGACCCTACACCCTAGAAATGCACCTAAAACTGTGGGTGAGAAGGGGATGGTGACTCCTGCCACTATGGACTCATAGAGTTCATTATCGGGATCGATGCATGTGAGGTTTGCATAGAACTCTTTACACATGTCTAGATTGACGTCATGCTGACAATACACCAACTTCTCTAACTTAAAATAAGTAATCATTTCAGCAATATGAGGGGCCTGTTCCCGAAAATATGTCTGGTTGAGATACCAACAATTCATCAGGACAAACTCATTTTCCTCAAATCTCCGTAGACACTCATCGGACCAGAATCGATGTGTCTCCGGATCTATACGACCTTGCTGTGATGATCCCTCCCCCTTTTTCCCCTTTTGGACAACTCTATTTTGAACAAAACCATGCATGTACCACAAATTACCCCATAAAGAGACAATGCAAAGAAAAACATGTAAAAAGGAGACAAATTAGTTTCAAAAATTGAATTGAAAGCGTAAAACAAACTCCACAAGTAGTTACCGTTTCTCCCTTCGTTGCATGGTGAAAATGGATGAGGATTGACTTGAGAGGAGAGGTTTTTCCAACCCTAGGTTCGGATCTGAGGTAGGAGGAGGCTCGAAAAGTATTTCAGGGCTTAAGAACACCTTAGATCGCAAGGAGGAGGTTGGGGAAGAAGAAATATCGTAGGGGGTGACACCGAAAACCCTAGGTTCGGCCACCCTCGCACGACCTTTTCTATTTAAAAACCCACGGATCAGTCGACTGCCACAGGGGCAGTCGACTGAGAAAACGAACAGAGAGTTCAGTCGACTGCTCCTGGAGCAGTCGACTGGTAATTTTGAATTTCCAATTTCGAATTTACCCTAGACCAATCGACTGGCTCTGAGCCAGTCGACTGCGTCTGAGCCAGTCGACTGCCTCCTGAATTTTAGTATTCCAGCCCTAAATTCAGAAATGCCTAATTAATTCTACAAATCTCCAAAAATTTTAAAATTTCGTGAAGAGATTTGTGGAACCTATGTCTACTTGGGAAAAATGAGTTTTCACACATATCTACTCCGGATCTCAAGATTGATACGAAATTCAATTCTACTTAAATTGTGTTATGGAAACTTATCTAAGAGTTCTAGTTTGGACCACTCCTTGATGTATCTTCCCAGTCTTAACCATAATACATTCCTAGCACTAAGTTATATGACGTTTGCACATTAAATACAAATTTCTACCAACTATGATCCCATTGTCATCTTTTCCTCCATAAATCTCCTTTTAGTGTGTCAATTTCTTAAGATTAAGACTCACCTTAGTCTTCCAACCCTTTGGCACACTCCATAATCCATCTAATCACCTAGGAGAAGTCTTCCTGAGATCCATTGACCATAGATCTCATTTTGACTTCTAGAGCTCTCTCTTGAGCACTTACCCCTAGCTATTGTTGATGTAGTCTGACCCTGATTGTTATTTTGGTGTTGACACCGATTTAAGTTTAGGCTAATAAAAGATGAGTCTGGTTTAAGTCCTAGTCGGGGACTGGGCACGACTCTCGGTGAGTGAAGCCGGGTTACGGAAACCCCGATGAGTGAAGCCGGGTCCGGTGAGTGAAGCGGGGTCCTGGTGAGTGAAGTCAGGTGAGTGAAACCTAGGTGAGTGAAGCTGGGTCCTGGTGAGTGAAGCTAGGTGACGAAAACTCCGGTGAGTGAAGTCGGGTTACGAAAACCCAAGTGAGTGAAGTCGGGTCCTAATGAGTGAAGCCAGGTGACTGAAACCCCGGTGAGTGAAGCCGGGTCCTGGTGAGTGAAGCCAGGTGATGGAAATGCCGGTGAGTGAAGCCAGGTCCTAGCGAGGGAAGCTAGGTTGAACAAAGTCCCGGTGAGTGAAGCCGGGCACGAAGTCTTGGTCCGGGGGACTAAGCATTAAGTGTACTAGTCGGAAAGGGCACGTGAGCTCTTTCTCCGGACCAGAATGAGTCAGAGAATGCTAGGGAGCCGGTTCTCTGGACTTAGGGTTGAATTGGTCGGAGCTGGATTGGTCTGGAGACCGATCAGGGAGTTGGCACAAACTCCTTGTTGTGGATCGGTCAGAGAAGTCTGATCATTCTGGTGAACGATCAGAGAGAGAACAGAATGCTTCTGTTCGGCTCCTGATCGTTCTGGTGAACGATCAGGGAGAGAACAGAAGGCTTCTGTTTAGCCTCTGATCGTTCTGGTGAACGATCAGAGAGAGATCAGATTGGCTCTATGAGAAATCATGATCGGTCTATCTGACTGATCAAAGATCAGACTTTCCTCATCCTGACCGATCAGGATGGTTCCTGATCGGTCAGGGAGTGACCTGATCGGTCACCAAGCCGATCAGGGCACAACTTGATCGGTCAGGTGACCGATCAGGGCCTTTGGCTGGTCGTAGGGGCTTGCAAGCCCAGCAAAGTGAGGGATCGGTCAGTGTGACCGATCCACGATCCCTGATCGGTCAGTGTGACCAATCAGGGAGACACTGGATCGATCAGGAGGTAACCTGATCGATCAGGGTCTTCTCTGATCGGTCTGTGGACTGATCAGTAGCTGATAACTTTAATTCAAATCCACTGTCAGACATCTGATCGCGTTCTGATAACTTCTGTTTTCTCTGCTATTTCTCTGATTCACGTTTGATTTCATTTGCTAAGTGTCTGCTAAGTGTGCAGGTAATGCAGGGATGATTTAAACAATAGAGGAGGGTCAACTGGGGACTTTCCCTTGATCAGGTTTGGCTGTTTTCTCTTCGCAGGTTACAACGGGCGTCTAGCGCGGGCTGACATCGGCTGGGAAGATGACGAATTATCCTGGGCTCGGTTTAGGGAGTCCAGAAGAGGTCAGTAGTAGCTGAGGATGTTGCAGACGAGCTGGTGAGCAGCTGATGAGCTGCAGAGACACGCCTGTGACCTGGCGATGGGTCAGGATGGGCAGAGGCTTAAGTGTTGGCTAGCAAAGAAGCATCGACATCACTTGAGCGACTGTCTGATCTCTTTGAAATGATAACACTCTGATACTTTGCATCTTGAGAGCTTTGAGCTAGTGGAGAAGTTTGCGAATCGATCAGCAAGCAAACACCGCGAGAAGGGAGAGCTGAGTGAATGCTCTTGCCAGGATCTTGCTGTGTTGTGAGTTGTGCTTTGTAAACTGTCTCCTTCGCGCTTTGTAAGCTTTCTTTGTCTCCGTGTTGTATTTCATATCATTCTGTTGAGACTTGTTGTGGAGAGGTTTCTCCATCGAGAAGGAGGTTTCGATTATCCGGATTTCCTAGGGCTTGATCTACCGACGATCAAGGGATCGCCCACCTCACGGGCATGCCTAGGAGTAGGGGCAAGTTATTCTCGGATCTTGTAAACCACCTTGTTAGGGTCTTGAGTTTGTATTTAGTTTCTGCATTTCTACTTATATTCTTCCGCTGCTAATCCTTAAGTGCAGAAACCTCAATATAAAGAAAAGTTTGTGTCTGACAACATTCACCCCCCCCTCTCTAGCCATCCTAGTTCCAACAAGTGGTATCAGACCCTGGGGCTCTTCTCAAATGGACTAACACCTGAGAGTCTACAAGATGGCGATGGGAGGAGAAGGCTTCAGCACAAACAGACCTCCGTTCTTGGATGGAACTGATTTCCCGTACTGGAGATCCCGAATGGAATTTTACGTCAAGACCAACATCAACATGTGGTTCGCTGTGAGGGAGGGTTTCATCCCTCCAAGAGATGCTGAGGAAAAAGAGCTTGACTTCTCAATGTGGTCGGCAGAACAAATCCGCAAGGGGGATGCTGATGCGAAAGTTGTGGTCACCCTGTAGTGTGGGATGACCAAGGAGCAGCTGTTGAAGGTTGACCCTTTCACCTCTGCCAAAGACCTATGGAACAAGCTCATTGAGCTCCATGAAGGAACTCAAGATACCCGGAGAGCCAAGAGAGACCTTCTTCTCAGCCAACTCCAAAATCTCTCCATGGAAGAAAATGAAACGGTAAGTATGCTTCATGGTCGATTCAAGGAGATCTTCAATGGTCTACATTCCATTGATGAGAAGGTCGAAAATCGAGACCTTGTTAGGTATGTTCTTAAATCCTTCCCTAGGAATGCCTTGTGGTCATCCATGGTGGATGCCTACAAGGTATCTAAGGATCTTTCTATTATTAAACTAAAAGATTTATTTTGTGAAATGGAATTACACGAGATCGCTAACCAAAGCCCAAAAGAGAAAGGTGTGACTTTTGTGGCAGGCGACAGAAGAAAGAAGAAGAAGGTGTAACGACCCGGAAAATTTTCTTAATATTTTCTTTAAAATATTGATCATGTCGGGATAATTTTTCGAGGGATCTAGAGATATTAGTATGAACCTTAGCCTAGGAATCTATGATTTTCTCATTTAAATTGAAAAACTAAGTATTAATGGGCCTTATATGGGCTCCAAAAATGGGTTTTAATTAGGTAGAATTTAATATAAATATAAAAGAATTGTAATTAGGAATTTTAGCATAATTATGGGTGAATTTTAGGGAATTGTCGAAAATCAGGAAAAATGAAATAAAAAGAAAATAAAAATAAAGTGCATGCACCAAGGATTGAACCTTGGACCTAGTCTACAACCATGCATGCACTAACCAATTCACCTAGTAAGGGAGTGCTAGTAGAGGATGAAGTGGATTTTGGTTAAGGCTTAGGGGAAAATGAAGAGTCATGAAGGGAAGAGACACCATGACTCTTCACTTGCCTCCTTAATGAGGTATAAAGAGGTGGCATGGGGGGTTACTTTGCTTCTTCCACCAAGTCCTTCCCTCTCCCTCTTCCTTCCTCATCTTAGCCGAAACCTCAAGGAGAGGTTTCCCTTTGGAAAAGCTTCACAAGAGGGTCTCTCTTCCAAGATCCAAGGTTTTTACAAGGTTGCAAAGGCTAGGGGTGGTCAAGAGACAACAAGGTCTTCATCCTCCTCCCCATCTAAGGTCTAAAATCAACGTAAACCAAGGTAAGACCCCCCTCACCTGTGGTGTAATGGTTTTTCTTGATATGGATATGATCTAAGCTTTTTGATTTGAGATCTAAGATGAAAATCCATGAAGAAGGACTTAGGGTTTCGGCCACCTTCAAGTTTTATGGCTAGGATTAGTTTTTAACTTTCAAATGATGGTTCTTAAGTCTTCTTATGATGTAAGTGATGTTAGTAGTGATTCATATGAATTTTGACATGATTAATAGCCCTTATGAATTTCGGCCAAGAACCCTAATCCATGGTTGGACCTTGATCTAACCATTCAACATGTTAATTTTGGTTCCCCTTGTTGGATCGTGAAAAGCCGATAGAGGGGGGGTGAATATCGGAAATCGCTCTTTTTCGGAAAACTAAGAGTAAGTACACAGCGGAAATAAAAATACGAGACACAGCATAAAGACACAGTGATTTTTACTTGGTTCGGAGCCTGTGTCGATTCCTACTCCAAGGCCCACGGTCGTTGACCGTTTACTTTGGGCAATTCTATATTCGCATAAATAGGTTACAATGATTTCAATTACAAAGAGAGTGCAATAAAATAATAATAGAATATTAAGCTCTTCGTTACCGACGTCCGGAGTGTGTCGATTCTTTTCGGGGCAGCGGGACGTCGTCGGCTCGAGGTGAGGCGTTTCTGGAGCAAGGCACGAGTGTAGAAGAGCGTGGAAGCTTTGGAATGAAGTTGATGTGAAGCTTGGGGTCGAGGGGTGCTATTTATAGCACCTAGGGCGCCCTGGACGTCGGGGGTGCCCTGCCAAGTGTCATCCGATCCGCAGTTTGCTTGGTCAAGCTTTATCCCACCTAAATAGGGATGAAGTTTGACCTATGGGGCGCCCTGGTCGCTGAGGGCGCCCTGGTTGACCCGGTCTTCTCGGCTGGATAGATTTGATCGGCCTCGCTGGCCTAGGCGCGAAGCGCCTTGGCTCCTGAGGGCGCCCTGGGCGCTCAGGGTGCCCTGGCTGCTGAGGGCGCCCTGGATGCAGAGGGCGCCCCGGCCAGTGGTTAGCCGAACTCCTTTTTGCCTTACTTGTTTCTTGTTCACCGTGGAGGCGCCCTAGACACTCAGGGCGCCCTACTCAGTTGCTGCCTCACTCCTTTGAGGCTCTCTGAGCTGCAGACACACGTTCCTTTGGTCTTGCATCCAGGGTTAGTCCGAAAACAAGATAAAGCATTAATTTATACAGCCTCAGCTGTCTTGGTTCTGACTTTGGTCTCCGATATGGAGCCCTAGGTCGAACCGACGCCTACTGTTCCCTCGACGGGGAACGCGTCCTCACCTACTCCTCTCGGGAGAATTTACCTGATGCCAACCGCTCCTTTGGTTGGACTTTTGCCTGACGGTCCTTTGTCAGGGCTTGGATGCCGAGCTGTCCTTCGCCCGGTGCCTAGCAGTCCTTCGCTAGGTCTTCAGTCCCAGACTGTCCTTCGCCTGGTGCCTAGCAGTCCTTCGCTAGGGCTTTTAACTCTGGCATTCCTTCGCCAGTGCCTAGCGGTTCTTTGCTAGGGCTTTCACTGCACACTTGATTAACTTGTTAGAAAACAAGAAAGACTTAACTTTGGACCTATGTTGCCATTATCAAAACACAGGTTTGACTTAGGTGCATTCTGCACCAACAATCTCCCCCTTTTTGATTTATGGCAACCCTAGTTCAAAAAGTTAAGTTTAAGCAACATATGAAAAAGTTCTATTCCCTCCCCCTGGAAGGAATCTCCCCCTAGATTTTTCAAAAATTCGTGGGGTTTTAAACACTTTACTTGTACTTAAGTTTTAGGTAACTTACAAATACATAGTAGAGTTTTTAAATCATAATTTGAGTTTAAAGTCTTAAGTTTTACAGTACTCAAAATGTTAGCTTAAATACTCTGTAGTATATAACAAGCTTGAGTACTTAGTAGGTTTTGAAACACTTTAGTACTTAACAAATTTGAAAAACTTTAGCGTTAGAGTAAAAATAATTTTGACAAGCTTAAGTAGAAACCTTTTGAAAGGCTAGAGTACTTTGCAAAATTTGAAGGCTTGAAAGAAAATTGAAGCTAGAGTACTTTGCAAAATTTGAAAGCTTGAAAGAAAATTGAAGCTAGAGTACTTTGCAAAATTTGAAAAATTGAAGCTAGAGTACTTTGCAAAATTTGAAAGCTTTAAGTAAAGAATTTTGAAGCTAGAGTACTTTGCAAAATTTGAAAGCTTTAAGTAAAGAATTTTGAAGCTAGAGTACTTTGCATTTTGAAGCTAGAGTACTTTGTAAAATTTGAAAGCTTTAAGTAAAGAATTTTGAAGCTAGAGTACTTTGCAAAATTTGAAAGCTTTAAAGGAAGTTTCGAAAAGCTTAAGTATTCTTGAAAGCTTAAGTGGAAGTTTTGAAAGCTTAAGTATCTTTCAGAAAGTTAAACTTTTGAATACTTTTTGAATAAAGGATAGAGTTAAGAAAAAAATTTTGAAAAGAAAATTTTACTCTCTCCTTTCCTATCTCTCCCCCTTTGCCATATATCAAAACAATTAAGTACAGCATAAATAAGGAAATAAGTAAAATTTTTGCTGTACTGAATCAATCCATACTTAAATTTATACAAAATCAATCAATTCTCTCTGTAGGGGCCTGTCTAACCCAATTAACTACTTACTAACTATTATAAACAGTAGTTTTTGCTAGGGTTAGTCAAGTTAAGTGTTTTTGTTCAAGTTAGATTTTCTAAACTTGACACTTAACTTGATTGCTGTATAAGTTGTATTTAGTTCCCCAATTACAGCAGATGCACTGACTTAAAGCATCTTGAATTGAGGCAAAAACCTAAGCATCTCAACCCTTTCTAGGTTATCAATCAAAAGTATCCTTAGGTGCTTGTGAGATGCTGGCTTCTAAGTCTATAGGTGCATGCAGTTCTAGGGTTAAAGCCTAGGCTAAGTCCATTTTCAAAAAAGTCCTAGTTTTGAAGGGGGTAGTTTTAAAATTAATATAAAGCTAAGTCGAAAAGATTTTAAAATTGATTTTTGAAATAAAGCTAAGTTGAAACTGAAAACTGATTTTGAAATTTAAATAAAACAGTTTTTCAAAAATAGAAAATTTTAGAAAACTTATTTTTGAAATCAAGTAGAGTAAAAACAATTGAGTTAAACTATTCTACTGAACACAATCCTAACTGATTAACAAGAAACCAATAATCATAAACTAGTCATCATAAAATAAAAGCAGGTACTCTAGGTTCAACATAGTCAACAGTCAAGCACAAGTCAACCACAAGTCAACCCTACTGAGTGGGGATAGTCAAATAGGTACAATGATAAGTCAATCTAAGACGAAGGACCGGGATGATCAGATGGACCGGGCTGCCACGCATCGAATCGTGCCATCATCTCTAAGAATCGTGCATCAGCTACTTCTCTATCAGCTCGGCGAGCGTCCATCTGCTCTATGTGAGAGGCCTCGACCTCCTCTCGGAGACTCTGTATCTGTGTCTCCATCCGAGTCACTCTCTCGTAGAGTGTCGGTGGAGCGGGCTCGTTTATATGGGCTCGGGCTTCTGCTGCTACATCTGCGACGTCGTACTCGACCTCCTCGTCTGAATCGATCTGATGAGCTGCTCTCCAACGTCTCCAGGACAGGACCCCGGTACCGGACACCTCTATACCTGCTAGGGCGAAGTTTCTATAACCTATTTCATCGTAGTCGGTCAGATCAGCCATTTCTCCCTCGGTAATGTTCCGACCATGATAATGTAATAGGGATGTGATAATGTGGCAGTAGGGTGTGCGTACCCGCCCTTGCGTGGTCACACTGGATGCGTGTAGGATAGTGTGAAACATGAGAAGCCCTATATCAATATCAAGCTGGTGAATCAGGGCGTACAGGAGAAAGGTATGGAATGGTCGCATAGTGGTGACGTCCCTGGTGGATAAGGGCAGAATACATCGGACTAAGACCCTATATAGGGCGTAGTCCTGGACCTCTAAGTCGACTGACTGGAATCGTCTGGCCACTGGTTGCCTAAAGAAGTATGCGTGTAATGTGTCTAAGGTGATGTGAGAATAGGGAGCATCAAAGGGAGGCTCCCTAGGAGGATAACAACAGAAGATGGACTGCGAGGGTCGTAGTCCTAAAAATCGGTTCAGTAATGTTGGTGTGATAGTTAAGGGAATACCTTGAACCATGGTGGAGAACATGAGATTATCCTGTCTAATGATATTATTGTAAAATTCTGCACATAAGGAAGTATTGATTGGGTGAGTGCAGAATACGAGATTGTCCAGTTGGTAGTGGTTTATGACGTTCATAGCTAGGGGACAGGATTGGGTAAAGAATAGCCTATTCAAGTAACTCGTTTTGATAGGTTTATAGGTGGTACGAGCGAACTTGTTACATAATTCTAAATTGGGAAACCTAGGATCAGGACTAGGTTGAGTACCGGGTTCTGCCTGATTAGGTCGGCGTCTTCTAAGAGAAAGAATGTATACTTAAAGAAAGTGTGCATTTATTGAAAAATTGAAAAGAAATTAAAAAAAAAATAAATTATACCGATTTGCTCGGGGAGGCATTGTTGAGGGCTTGAGAGCTTGAGAGGGTTGCAAGATCTCTTGGAAGGTGGAAGGTTGAGGAGAAGAAATGTTTTGGGTGTGAAGAGTAGAAGGGGAAGGGAGCCCCTTTTTATAGGCAGTCTCGGGCGCCCTGCCTCGGGAGGGCGCCCTAACTGGCGAGGGCGCCCTGTATGACCAGGGCGCCTTGACCAGGCTGTAGCTGCCTTTTTGGCAGCTTTTGACCACTGAAGGACACTGGCAAGGGCGCCTTTCCGGACGAGGGCGCCTTTATCAGGTCTGTAGTTCTGTTTATGCAGCTTTCTGCCGCTGAACGATTGTGGGAGGGCGCCCTGCATGACAAGGGCGCCCTAAACAGGGCTGCAGCTGCCTTTTGGCGGCATTTGACCAGCCTTGGGGCGCCCACACCGGTTTGGGCGCCCTAGGGACTAGCTTTTAACTCAAATGAAGTGCATTTGACCAGATTTGACCTGGTTTGACTACATTGACCGTAGTTTGACCTTGTTGACCATGGTTTGACATAGAATTTCACTGCAACACAGGTATTAAGGGAATCATTTAGTCTTAATTTTACTGTCTACCCCAAATCTAGGGTTTTCAATCACGTTAACCTTATAGGTTTTGTGAGACAGGTTTTGATAGTTTTGAAAATTTTGAAAATTTTGATTAATTTTGAAGGATAATTAAATTTTGAAAAACTTAATTAATTAATTTTAAAATTTTTGAAAAGATGTTTAAGTCTATACTTAGTTGAAATTTTGTGTTAGATTCGAATTTGACAAAAATTAATTTGAATTTGAATTTCAAAAATTGGCTTCCAGGTCTTGGCGAGGCACTAGGCCTTCTTTGGACGAAGCCTTATGGGATCATCCACCCTTTCCTTGACAAAGCCTTTTAATGAAATTTCATTTTCAAAATTATTTTTTGAAAAATTTCTGGTCTAACTAGTTTGAGTTTTGGATCGGTAGCTTCGGCTGGTTTCACCAGTCTAAAGAGACCAAGTAAACTTGATCTTATTAGAATTGGTTTCCCCAACGTACTATCATCTCACCTCCACCCAATACTATGTTGTCAAATTTCAGCTAAGTTTGTTCAGTCCTTAATCTAGCCTAAGTCTAAGCATGGTATATTGCAGAAAATAAATAAACAATCAAACAATCAATTTAAATCAATAATGACAAGTTTATCTAATAATAAAAATGGTTTTCAGTTTGGCTCCCCCTGGACTAAAGCCACGGTGATGGTTAGGCAAGATGTGAATCTTGTCCTTGGGGATCCAATACTGATTTGATCCAGTAGGTTGGTTCAGGCATAGTTTAGGTACCCATGCCTGAATTTTTCCTCTGGACTGATTCAGTACAGTCAAATATGATCTTTGTCGGGATTTGGTTCGGTAGCCAAGTCCGGATCGATTTAGAACTGATTTCTGTTTTCCAAGGATCATATCAAGACCCTTGGAACCAGATGTAAATCGTTCTAAAGCTGTTCTATAATCCTTAACCTGAGTTTTCACGGAGGAGTTCTCCTTTTCAAGTTTTTCAACTTGAATAGAAGTTCCTTCCTGAACCTTCTCGGTTAAGGGTTTAGAGTCAGCTCCCTCTTTCAGGAGTTTTACTTCCTGTCGGAGGGATTCGACCCGGTGTTTGGCTTTTGCCAAATCACGAGAAAGAAAAGAAATCAATTCAGTTAACTGTAATCTATTAAAACCAGTTACCTTAATTTCTCCATCCTCTGTGAAGGTCAGCTCACCGTCCTCTTGTTCTGATTCTGACTCTGTCTCGACTTTATCTGAGGCGGTCAGAGCTAGGAGGTTGGACTGGGGTGCCTCTTCTTCTTCTTCTGAGGAAGACTCGTCCCAGGTTGCTTGTAGCGCCTTCTTTCTTCTCGGCTTCTTCATCTCCTTTAGGTTAGGGCACTCTGACTTGTAGTGGCTCTTTTTCTTGCACTCGTAGCAGGTTACATTGGGCTTGTTTGCTGGTTCAGTTGGTTCGTCCTTTCTTCGGCCGGTTTTTCGTTTGTTGGTTCGGTTCTTCAGCTCCTTGTAGTAGCTTCGAGCGAGCCGGACCAGTTTAGTTTGATCTCCTTCTTCATCTTCTGAGTCTGTGTCAGACTCGGGTTGAAGTTCAGGCTTCTTCTTCGTTGTTCTTCCAGTCTTGCCTGCAAGAAAAGCAATACCTTTTTCGATCGAATTGGTGTTAGTCTGTTCGTGCAGTTCTAGTTCAGAAAATAATTCATCTAGTTTTATTTTAGAAAGATCTCTAGAGACCTTGTATGCATCTACCATAGATGCCCACAAGGTGTTTCTAGGAAAGGCGTTTAGAGTATACCTTATTAGGTCATGGTTTTCAACCTTGTGACCTATTGAGTGAAGACCGTTCATTACCTCCTGGATTCGTGCGTGGAGCTGGGCTGCTGTTTCGTTGTCGGCCATCTTGATAGTGTAGAGTTTATTCAGTAGCAGATCCCTTTTGCTGATCCTGGTGTCCGAAGTCCCTTCGTGCAGCTCGATCAGCTTTGTCCATAGCTCTTTTGCACTGTTGAAGGGGCCCACTCGGTTCAGCTCTTCCTTTGTCAGCCCGCATTGCAGGGTTTGCGTTGCTTTTGCGTCGGCTTCTATCTTGCGCTTTAGAGTGTTGTCCCACTCCGAGTAGCTTTGTGGAAGTCCTTCTGCATTTCGGGGGATCTCCAGACCGGACTGGATAATGATCCACATGTCCACCTGAGTTTTCAGGTGGACCTCCATGCGACTTTTCCAGTAGGAAAAGTCTTCTCCACTGAAGAGTGGAGGTCTAGCGGTGCTGAATCCCTCTTGCATAGACATTTGTTCTGAAAAAGAAAAGCTAAAAGAGATTTGCCAAGACTTGGTCTTGGATTAGCAGTGCTGGATAAATTAAAGACAAGGGGTGTTGCACCAACCTTGCCAAAGAAAACGAATGAAATTTTTCTTCGAAGAATTCGTAAGATAAAGAAAATAAAATGATAAAATTAAAAAGAAATCCGAAAAGAAATTTTCAAACTGGTGGTTGCACCAAGTTTGAATTCCCCGCTCTGATACCACTTGTTGGATCGTGAAAAGCCGATAGAGGGGGGGGGTGAATATCGGAAATCGCTCTTTTTCGGAAAACTAAGAGTAAGTGCACAGCGGAAATAAAAATACGAGACACAGCACAAAGACACAGTGATTTTTACTTGGTTCGGAGCCTGTGTCGACTCCTACTCCAAGGCCCACGGTCGTTGACCGTTTACTTTGGGCAATTCTATATTCGCGCAAATAGGTTACAATGATTTCAATTACAAAGAGAGTGCAATAAAATAATAATAGAATATTAAGCTCTTCGTTACCGACGTCCGGAGTGTGTCGATTCTTTTCGGGGCAGCGGGACGTTGTCGGCTCGAGGTGAGGCGTTTCTGGAGCAAGGCACGAGCGTAGAAGAGCGTGGAAGCTTTGGAATGAAGTTGATGTGAAGCTTGGGGTCGAGGGGTGCTATTTATAGCACCTAGGGCGCCCTGGACGTCGGGGGCGCCCTGCCAAGTGTCATCCGATCCGCAGTTTGCTTGGTCAAGCTTTATCCCACCTAAATAGGGATAAAGTTTGACCTATGGGGCGCCCTGGTCGCTGAGGGCGCCCTGGTTGACCCGGTCTTCTCGGCTGGATAGATTTGATCGGCCTCGCTGGCGTAGGCGCGAAGCGCCTTGGCTCTTGAGGGCGCCCTGGGCGCTCAGGGCGCCCTGGCTGCTGAGGGCGCCCTAGATGCAGAGGGCGCCCCGGCCAGTGGTTAGCCGAACTCCTTTTTGCCTTACTTGTTTCTTGTTCACCGTGGAGGTGCCCTAGACACTCAGGGCGCCCTACTCAGTTGCTGCCTCACTCCTTTGAGGCTCTCTGAGCTGCAGACACACGTTCCTTTGGTCCTGCATCCAGGGTTAGTTCGAAAACAAGATAAAGCATTAATTTATACAGCCTTAGCTGTCTTGGTTCTGACTTTGGTCTCCGATATGGAGCCCTAGGTCGAACCGACGCCTACTGTTCCCTCGACGGGGAACGCGTCCTCACCTACTCCTCTTGGGAGAATTTACCTGATGCCAACCGCTCCTTTGGTTGGACTTTTGCCTGACGGTCCTTTGTCAGGGCTTGGATGCCGAGCTATCCTTCGCCCGGTGCCTAGCAGTCCTTCGCTAGGTCTTCAGTCCCAGACTGTCCTTCGCCTGGTGCCTAGCAGTCTTTCGCTAGGGCTTTTAACTCTGGCATTCCTTCGCCAGTGCCTAGCGGTTCTTTGCTAGGGCTTTCACTGCACACTTGATTAACTTGTTAGAAAACAAGAAAGACTTAACTTTGGACCTATGTTGCCATTATCAAAACACAGGTTTGACTTAGGTGCATTCTGCACCAACACCCCTATGACATGATGGATAGAAATTGTGTTTTTAAGAATTTTTTCATGAATTTTAGGGACCCTTTGAGTTTCGGCCAAGAGCAAATCTAGGGTTAAAGGATTAGGGTTAACCTTAATTATGGGATCAAATGTTTTCTATGGCATTGTATGTTTGTATAAGATGATATAGGTGATTCATATGAAGTTTTCCATGGACCTAGGTTTCCTTAGGGTTTCGGCCAAGGTCATAACCTAGGGCTAGGGTTGAGTTAAGACCACAAGGATGTTTGTTTATAGGGTACTAAGATGTGTGGATATGTTTAATTATGATGGGAGAATTTTATGTCAACCAAAACCCTAGCTTATGGGACATGAATTGTATGATAGGTCATTTGTATGATGATTCATAAATGCTTAGATCATATGCCATGAACCTAAGGAAATGTATCATGTAGGAAAGGATCTAGGCATGTTTTCCTATGTACCATAACCATGCATGTTTTTATGAATTACCTACGTACCATGACCATGCATGTGTTTTTATGAATTAAGATGCTGGTTACGTAGGTATGCCATGATTTATGAATAATATGTATGTATGCCATGAGTTGTGAATGATATGTATGCATGTCATGTTTATGGATGAAAATGATGAATAAAGTTAAAGTTCATGCTTTCAAGGCATAATGATGATATGGAATGAAAATGATGAATGAAGATAAGGTTCATGCCTTCAAGGCATAATGATGATGTTAAGCATTAAGAATGAATGAATATGCTATGAATGTTTTATGAATGAAGAAGCATGTGAAAGTATTTTATTTTTAAGAATGGGCTTGTACCGGACCTGAATAAGGTCCACGGTTCTGGACTACCGATGAAGCTGTCCACGGTTCGGGACTACCGATGAAGCTGTCCTTACGGTTCGGGACTACCGATGAAGCTGTCCTTACCCTAGTAGGTCGAGATTAGCTACCTCGTATTTACTTAGGGATGCGCGCATATGATGTATGAATGTGGTACAAGCCAGGGCCCCAATGAATGTTATGATTATGTTTAAGTATTTAAAAGTGTGATTTAAAAACTAAGCATCCTTATGATATATGTATTTGCCACATGCATCCATCCATGTTATGCATTATGTTTATGATAAGTATGTTTATGCCAAGTAAGTTTATGCAAAGCATGTCTATGCGAAGTATGTTATGCAAACTATGATAATGCAAAGTATGTTTATGCAAATGGTTTTTATTTATGTTAATGCTAAATTATGATGCCATGATTTTATTTACGTTCATGCTAAATTATGATGCCATGATTTTATTCACGTTCATGCTAAATTAGGATGCCATGATTTTATGTATGTTCATGCTAAATTATGATGCCATGATTGTGTTTGTGTTTATGATAAGAAGCATGCTATGATATGTAGGATTGAAGCTATATGTTTATGGGACATATGGATTTTTGTGAGTAGGAAAAGGGTCTTACTAAGCCTATGTGTTTATAGTTTTATTTTTCTTATATCGCAGATCAAGCATGAAATTACTAAGGGAAGCAGCAGGAGAGGCAACAATATGTGTGTGTGGTAGTGACATGGCCAAGAATCCCTCTCATTTCACTTATCGCATGTTTTGTGATCTGACAATGTTTATTTTGGTTTTATGCTCGACTCGTGATAGTTATGCCTAGGAAACAACTTACTATTCGTGAAGTTTATGGATAAACTACTTGCTACCTGAAATGCTTATGAATAAGTTATGGAAAGCCGATATCATGATGATATGCATGCTGGTAATATGTTACCTGAAATGCTTATGAATAAGTTATGGAAAGTTGATATCATGATGCTAGGTATGCTGATAATATGTTAAATATAATATCACCATGTCCCTGAATGATAACCCAGACATGTGTATATGATTTATGTACTAGTTGCATGGTTAAAAACATGTTTAAAAGAATTTACTATTCCGCTGCATTAAGATGTGTTATATGTACATGTATGTTTAGCGTAACGCCGCTTTTTGAGAGAAAAAAAAAGCGGGCGTTACAGAAGGAGAAGAAGAAAGCAAAGGAGGAGGAGAAGAACACTCATCACTTTGCCTTCATGGCAATAGAGGACTCAAATGAAGGAAGTGATAACGAACCAAGTGACTCCTCAACCGCAGCTTCATCATCTTCGGATGATGAAGAGGTAATTTCTCCCGAGTTAGACAAATGTTATAGAACAATAGCATGCCTAACTAATTTGCTTAAAAAAAATCTAAGAATAAGGTTAAACTATTGAAATTGGAAGTAGAACAATTAAAAACCTCTAAGGATGAGGTAATTGATGATTTGCATGATGAGTCCCTTAAGGATGAAAACAAGACCCTAAGGAGCGAAATTGAAAATCTCAAGAATATTCTTGAGAAGTTTTCAAGTAGCTCTAAAACCTTAGACATGATACTAAAGTCACAAAAAGCGGTTTACAACAAGGTTGGTTTAGGTTACCAACCTAATGAATCTGTTGGTGCAGGCAGCACCTAAGTCAAACTTGAGTTTTGATAATGGCAAAGGGTTCAAGAGTTAAGATATTATTATGATCTAACTTGTTCACTGAGTGTGCAGGAAGAAGTCCTAGGTACACTAGGCAAAAAGTCCTGGCAAAGGGCTGGGAAAGAAGTCCTGGTCAAGGACTGGGCAAGAAGACCTAACCAGAAGACGGGCAAAGAAGTCCTGGTCGAGGACTGGGCACGAAGTCCTGGCAAGGGGCTGGGCACCGAAGACCTGACCGGAAGTTGGGCACGAAGACCTGGTCAGGTGGATCGGGCAAAAGTCCAACCGGAGGAGCGGGTTGGCAAAAGGTAAACTCTCCTGAGAGGAGTAGGTGAGGACGCGTTCCCCGTCGAGGGAACTGTAGGCGTCGGTTCGACCTAGGGTTCTATTTGGGAGACCTGAAGTCAGAACCAAGACAGCTACGACTGTAATTACTACTTATTATGTTTTTGGGACTAACCTTAGTTGCAGGGTCGAAGGACTAATCATGTGCAAGTGAAGGTGCTTCACTGGGCCTAGGCGCCCGAATGGAGTCAGGCGCTCGAATGGGCTCAGGCACCCGTAAGGATACGGGCGCCCAAGAGTGAAGGCAAAACCAAAAACATAGCTGCGAAGCCACTGAACCAAGGCGGATCAAGCGCCCGTGAGGTCACGGGCGCCCCCATCAGCTCAGGCGCCCAAGAGGGAGGATAAGCGCTGATCGAGCCCGCGGATAAGGATTCCCGGATCGAAGAGCACGTGTCAGGCGCCCCCAAGCTATCAGGCGCCCATTAGAGTACTATAAAAGGGGCTCGACCCCAAGGCTTCAACAACACAATTTCTCAACGCTCCAAAGCTTTTCGTTCAAGTGCTACGCACGGCAAACTCCATCTTCGAGATCTCAGCGCCGACAACGACCCTCTGCACCGAAATACGATCTACATCGGGCGTCGGTAACGAAAAGTGTAGCATTTCAATTTTCTAAATACTGTTGTACTGAAAATTGTAAACCCTATTTTGCGCGATTATAGTATTGCCCAAAGTAAACGGTCAAGGACCGTGGGCCTTGGAGTAGAAGACGACCGCGACTCCGAACCAAGTAAAAATTTACTTGTGTTCATGTGTGCATTTAATTATTTTCGCTACGTATTTGCTCTTTATTTTATCCGAAAAGTTTTAACGATATTCACGCCCCCCTCTATCATTTTTCTCGATCCAACAAGTGGTATCAGAGCGGGTGGCTCAAATTTGGTGCAACCATCAATTTGAGAGTTTTTCGGATTTTACGAAATTTTTAATTTCTTTTTCTTTCGAATTTTTCTCGTTGATCGAGGTTGGTGCAACACCACTCGATCACTTTTTCTCAATTATTTTATTCCCACACTATTAATCCAAGACCAAGTCTTGGGACAAGAATTTTTTTGTTTTTGTCATTTCAGAAATTTTAAATGACCATGCAAGAAGGTTTTAGCACAGCTAGACCACCACTCTTCAGTGGAGAAGACTTCTCCTACTGGAAGAGTCAGATGGAAGTCCACCTGAAAACTCAGGTGGATATGTGGATCATAATCCAATCTGGTTTGGAAATCCCTAAGAATGCTGAAGGAGTGGCACAACATTACACAGAATGGGACGCCTCGCTGAAGAAGAAGATCGAGCCTGATGTAAAGGCGACCCAGACACTCTAATGTGGACTAACCAAAGAAGAACTGAACCGGGTGGGACCCTTCAACAGTGCGAAGGAACTCTAGAGTAAGTTGATTGAATTGCACGAAGGTACCTCCGACACCAAAATCAGCAAAAGGGACCTACTGTTGAACAAATTGTACACAATCAAAATGAACGAAGGCGAGTCAGCAGCCCAGCTCCACGCTAGGATCCAGGAGCTGATGAACGGCCTACACACAATCGGTCACAAGGTAGAAAATCGTGACCTTATCAGGTATACCCTAAATGCCTTCCCAAGAAACACTTTGTGGGCATCTATGGTAGATGCTTACAAAGTTTCTAGGGACCTTTCCAAAATTAAATTAGACGAATTATTTTCTGAGCTAGAATTACATGAGCAGACTAACTGCATCTTAGCCGAGAAAGGTATTGCTTTTTTTTGCAGGAAAAACCCAAGGAAAGGTGGCAAAGAAAAAGTCTCAACCTGCACCCGAGTCTGACTCAGACTCAGACTCAAAAGACAGCGAAGGGGATCGACCCAAGCTAGCTCGGCTAGGCCGGGACTACTACAAGGAGCTGAAGCATCAGACCAATAGAAGAAAAGCCAACCGAAAGAAGGTAGATCTAGCTCAATCTTCAACGTCTAAGACCAAATCAAACGTAACTTGCTACGAATGCAACAAGAAGGGACACTACAAATCGGAGTGCCCTAATCTGAAAGAAGCCAAGAAGACAAGAAGGCCCTTCAAGCCATGTGGGACGAGTCTTCCTCCGAAGAAGAAGAAGAGGCCCCACAATCGAACCTGCTCGCCTTGACTGCTTCGGAAGACATCGACACCGGATCAGAATCGGAGCCGGACGACAAAAAACTCACGATTTCGGATGACGGCAAAATAACTGTAAGTGGTTATTGTAAAGTTGAATTAGCAGAATTAATTGCTTACCTGTCTAGTAACTTGGCGAAAGCCAAAATCCGAGTCGAGTCCCTCCGACAGGAAGTAAAACACCTGAAAGAGGGAGCTGACTCTAGATCTTTGACTGAGAAGGTTCAAGAAGGAACCTCTGCTCAAGTTGAAAAGCTTGAGAAAGAGAACTCCTCCTTGAAAACTCAAGTTAAGGACCTTAGAGCAGCTTTAGAATGATTCACTTCGGGTTCCAAGGGTCTTGACATGATCCTTGGAAAACAAAAGTCTGTTCTAAATCGATCCGGGTTAGGGTATCGAACCAAGGCTAGACAAAGGTCATACTATGCTGTATTGAACCAATCTAGACCCAAAGTTCAGGCATGGGTACCCAAACTTTGCCTGAACAACCAAGCTGGACCAAACCAGTATTGGATCCCCAAGGACAAGATTCACTTGCCTAATCATTATCGTGACTTTAGTTCAGGGGGAGCCAACTTAAAAACAATCTTTATAGTTAAATAAATTCTTTTCTTATTTTAAAATTGCATGCTTGCTTGTTTATTTATTTTCTACAATTTACCATGCTTAGACCTAGGACTGGTTAGACTAAGAACTAAAACGATTAACTAAAATTTGAACAACATAGTATTAGGTGGAGGTGAGATGATAGTACGTTAGGGAAGCCATTTTTGGCAGAACTAGCCGAAGCTACCGATCCAAGACCCAAACTAGTTATACCAAAATCTTTCAAGGAGTAACTTGAAGATGGATTTTCAATAAAAGGCTTTGTCAAGGAAAGGGTTGATGATCCAATAAGGCTACGACCAAAGAAGGCCTAGTGCCTCGCCAAGACCTGGAAGCCGATTATTGAAAACCAAATTCACTTTACTATTGTCAGATTTGAATCTAACACAGATTTCAATTAATCTTAGATTCAACCATTTTTTTTCAAAAAAAAATAAATTTAAAGCATAATTAATTGGTTTTAAAATTAATTTAACTTTTCAAAATTAATCATGGTTTTTCAAAATAAATTTTTTTACTTCTATTAAAACCTGTCTCACAAAACCCATAAGGTTAACATGATTGATAACTATAGATTGGGTGAGACAAACTAGGTTGTGAAAATCAATTTAGGCTATCCTTAATTCTAATTGGATCCAAATCAACAAATTCTTTATGTGTAGGAACATAAAGATTTGAACCAATAGATGTTGGATAGCAGATGCTCCAGACACATGACTGGAGACAAATTGAAATTCACCAAACTCAAGTCCAAGAACCTAAGCTCAGTAGCATTTGGCAACAATGCTACACTCAAAGTCATTGGGTCAGGTAATATTGAACTCAAATTTGATTTTGTAATTAAAAAGGTACTCTTGGTTGAGAACTTTATGTTTAACTTGCTTAGTATAAGTCAATTATGTGATACTGGCTATGTAGTTACCTTTACCAACTCTGACTGCCTGATTAGAAATTTGCAAGACTCAGAAGTCATGCTTAAGGGCACTAGGAAAAATAACGTTTACACTATAAACCTACCCGTAGAACCCAAATGTTTCTTAACTCAGTTAGAAGAATCAAACCTCTGGCATAGGAGATTAGGTCACACTAATCTAAGATTAATTTCAAAAATCACCCAACTTGGTTTAATTAAAGGAATACCAAAAATTAAGAACTATGAAAACATAATATGTGAATTATGCAACCAAGGTAAACAAACCAGGTCTAATCACAAACATATTCAATCAGATCTAACTCAAACTATGCTTGAGCTCCTGCACCTTGACCTATTTGATTCACATGGAGCCAAGTCACTAAGCGAAAACCGGTACTGCTTAGTAATTATCGATGATTACTCTAGGTTTACTTGGGTTAGGTTCCTAAAAACTAAGGATGAAATCCTAAACCTGGTTATTGATTTTTGTAAGATAGTTGAAAATCAAAATGATACCAAAATCAAAAGACTTAGGAGTGATCATAGGGGAGAGTTTGAGAATCAAAGGTTTGAGGAATTTTGTAGAATAAACGGGTATATTCACGAATTCTCATGTCCTAGAACCCCCCAGCAAAATGGGATAGTAGAACGGAAAAATAGAACCCTACAGGAAGCCGCTAGGACTATGCTCAATGAATTCAACCTAGCTAACCAATTTTGGGCAGAAGCAATTAGTACGGCTTGCTATATCCAAAATAGGATCCTAATTAACAAACGACATAATAAAACTTTCTATGAGTTATATTACCATAGACTTCCAAACCTACACTACCTAAGGGTCTTTGGGTGTTCCATATTCTAAACACCAAGGACTACCTAGGTAAATTCCAGTCTAAGTCAACTCATGGAATATTTTTAGGATATTCAACAACAAGTAGGGCCTATAGGGTCTACAATAAACAATCTAACAAAATTGAAGAAACAACAAATCTAATATTTGATGAGGAAACTAATTCAAAATCTGATGAACTAAATTTAAATCCATCAAACATTGATCATGAAGATAATGAACAAATTATTGAACCATCAATTGAACCACTAGTTGAACCTCTAAATGAACTAACTATTGAACCAACTACTGAGTCAATTGAACCAATAATTGAACCAACCCATGTAATTGAACTAAATACTGAACCGAACCGTCCAGCCGGACCTGAGGCTGAACCAAGTAATAGAAGAACCAAGAAACCCAGACTCAGTCACCCAACTGATCAAATTGTGGGTGATCCAACCTTAGGAGTCAGAACTAGGTCTTCCTATAGAAATCTTAGTCAGATCACACTAATTTCAAAAATTGAACCTAAGACTATAGAGGAAGCCTTACCTGATCCTGATTGGATCATAGCAATACAAGAAGAATTAGCCCAATTCGAAAGGAACCAAGTCTGGGAATTAGTACCTAAACCTGAGGGCAAAACCATTATTGATACTAAGTGGGTATTTAGGAATAAGCTAAATGACCAAGGGGAAATAGTTAGAAATAAAGCCCACTTATTAGCTAAAGGGTTCAGTCAAGTCGAAGGGTTAGACTATGACAAAACCTTTGCCGCAGTAGCCAGACTTGAGTCTATTAGAATGTTGGTAGCCCATAAAGGATTTAAACTCTACCAAATAGATGTAAAGTCAGCCTCTCTGAATGAGTTTATTAAAGAAGAAGTCTATATAGGACAACCCCCCGGTTTTGAGGACTTAGAAAAACCTGACCATGTTTACAAACTCAATAAGTTATTGTATGGACTAAAACAAGCACCTAGGGCATGGTATGAACGTCTATCAACCTACCTCATTTCTAAGGAATTTAACCAAGGACAAATTGACTCAACTTTTTTTATTAAAACCTTAGAAAAAGACAACTTTATTGCCCAAATCTATGTTGACGATATAATTTTTGGATCCACCAACTCAAATTTCTTAAAAGAATTTGTAAAAATAATGGAAAACGAATTCGAAATGAGCTTAGTTGGTGAGCTTAACTTCTTTTTAGGATTACAAATTAAGCAAACTAGGGATAGAAATTATGTCCATCAATCCAAATATGCTAAGGCGTTAATAAAGAAATTTAAAATGGATAACTCCAAAAGCATAAGTACCCCTATGGCCACAAATGTAAAAATAGGTAGTGACCCTGAAGGTAAAGCTGTAGACCTTAAACTCTATCGAAGTATGATTGGTAGTCTACTTTACCTTACAGCCAATAGACCTGATATCCTGTTTGTTGTAGGGATGTGTGCTAGATACTAAACTTGTGCTAAGGAAACACACTTAGCAGCCTTAAAAAGAATACTTAGATACATCAAGGGCACCGTAAATGTGGAGATTTGGTATCCTAGGACCTCAACCTTTGACCTGTCAGGATACTCTGATTCTGACTATGCTGGATGCAAATTAGATAGAAAGAGTACAAGTGGAAGCTACCAACTTTTAGGAAATAGTCTAGTTAGTTGGTGCAGCAGAAAGCAACACTGTGTAGCTCTATCTATTGGTGCAGGGAGCACCATATCGAACCTTGTTTTGATATTGGCAAAGGATTCAAGGTTAAGTACTATTTGTGATCTAACGATGTTACTAAGTGTGCAGAAAGAAGTCCTAGCGAAGGGCTGCTAGGCGTTGAAGACCTGGCGAAGGACTGCTAGGCACCTAGCGAAGGGCTGTTAGGAGTTGAAGACCTGGCGAAGGACTGCTAGGCACCTAGCGAAGGGCTGCTAAGAGTTGAAGACCTGGCGAAGGACTGCTAGGCACCTGGAGAAGGACTGCCAGGAATCAAAGACCTGGGGAAGGGCTGCTAGGCACCTGGCGAAGGACTGCCAGGAATCGAAGACCTGGCGAAGGCTGCTAGGCACCTGGCGAAGGACTGCTAGGGATCAAAGACCTGGCGAAGGACTGCCAGGCACCTGGCAAAGGGCTGGTAGGTAAAAGTCCAACTGGAGGAGCTGGTTGGCAAAAGGTAAATTCTCCTGAGAGGAGTAGGTGAGGACGCGTTCCCTGTCGAGGGAACAGTAGGCATCGGTTCGACCTAGGGTTCCATTTGGGAGACCCGAAGTTAGAATCAAGATAGCTACGACTGTAAAAACTAACTAACATTCTTGCCATGTTTGTTGTGGAACTAATCTTGGATGCAGGGACCAAAGGAATGTGTTTCTGCAGCTCAGAACACCCCAAAGGAGAGGGGCAGCAGCTAGGCTAGGCGCCCGGGAGGTCCCGGGCGCCCAAGGTCAAAGCCAAACAACCAATTGAGAAAGAATCGCTTCGGAAGCTCACTGGGCCAGGCACCCTCATGCTCCCGGGTGCCTGATGAACCGGAAACTATGTGTCACGAAGGGTGGGTTCATCCAAATTTAAAATATTTATAAAAAGATGCTGGAAACCCTTTTTGCAATTAAAATATGAAAACATAGTAAAGGGGCCACAGGTCGTATTTTTCCTCGGGACTAGTTGACGTTGTTTGATTCGAACTCGTGTTTATGTGTCGTTTGATTTTTGGGTTTCAACTTAAAATCTAGGTTTTGGATTGCAATCGGAATGAAAACTCAATGAAAGGGATAAAAACTTAACCATGGAACTTAACCAATAAACTCAAACAAATTGGAGCGTAATTGCAACTTAGCCTAATTTGGATAGCAAATCTGATTCAAGGCAAACAAATGCTAAGCAATGAAGCAACAAAGTTAAATTCGAGACAGACCAATTCAAACAATCTAAAAACAATCCAATACAAAATCAATTCTGAACCCACCTGATACAAAATGCATGCAATTACAATTGATATACAGAATTAAAACCTAGAATTCAGAATCAAGTTGAATTCAAATCCATTTGTTTTCAAGCTCAATAGCACACTTAAAGATAGGTTTACACTTGACACAATTTAGTGCAGAAACAGAACTTGGGAACCCCTGCAGAATTCAGCAACTTGGCACACACAAAAGTGAGACAACTAATGTGCCAAACATCGAAATGAAATGCAGGAATTTGTAGCTGATCAATTCAGCTTGGAAAGCTAGGCTTCCAATGAAGTCATCTACAAAGATAAATGAAACAAGTTCAAATTCGAGACTGACCAAAGCAGGAGCAAACTGATGCCGAAGCTACTACAGAAGTGTATCCGGATTTCCAATGCAGTAATTCGACAACAAACTCAATGCAATATGATTAAACAAACTGCCAAGTAAAGCTCAGAAGGAAACCAGAATTCAAAATCGATTCGGAACAACTCGATGCAAAGATGAATGCAGAATTTCAAGATCTGAGTGCAGAAATTCAGACTCATGGATGCAGAAATGAAAGCTGATAATTTCAGAACTGATACACTGCAAATCTTCAAAACAGTTTGAAGTCAATCAGTTTTCTGGGTTTTAGTTGATACCTAATTCAGCAGATATGAAACTGAATTGCCGCAATAGAAACTGAACTGATCACTCACACAGCTGATGGAGAAATGAAAATGTAGAAACTGCACAAAAACAGGATAATGCAGGGCTGAGATTTTGAATGAAAACTCATGCAGGACTTTAAACCTAATTGCATAAAGGACCTCTGAACTTAGTACAAACTCAATGCAAGGCAACTGACTTCAAATGAAGTCAAACTGGCACACAATTCAGCAACTACAAATTAAGATGTTGCAGAAATAAAATGATACACAGCTACTAAAACATAAGGAGTTGGAAGTCAGTACACAAGGAAGAAACACAACACATGTGCTGCAATCTGAGACACGAATTCAGAACAATCATGCTCGGGATTGCAGCAATGAATTTATTTTCTGATATGGGAATCGAATTGCAGAAATGAGAAACTAAATTGCAAAAATGGGGTTGGAAGAATTGATACGCATAGGCTGAGCTAAAAGCTTAGAAATAGGACTGAATGGAAAACAAACTCAACTCCAATGTATTGTCCTACTAAATGCGATCTTCAATTGCAGGGAATAAACGAAATACTAATCGAAGTGGAAAGAAACTGTAAAAATCAGAAACTAAAGCTTGGCACGCAGAACAGATTGGCACGCAGCTTGAACTAAATTCAGAAATGAATTACGGAGAAACAACTGATCTAATTACACTAGTTCATTACACAAACAATCTAGCTAATTAAAACACTGATTTAAAACTCTAATTGAAACAAAAACTATTAAGAACCGAAACACTACAGAAAGTTACTCAGAATTTCAGAAATGAAGTGGCAGAAATGAAGTTACAACTAAAACACTGAAATTAACTACTTAAACTACTCCTCAAGCCTTCCCTAGCTCGATTACTCCTTGTTCGTCACGCAAGGGTGAGCCTCGAACCCGTAAGCTCAGCAAACCATTGAAAAATAGCTCTGCGACTCAAATCTAGCTCACGCTCTGAACCAATCTGAAATCCAAATCGATTTCCTCAATCTGGCATTGTCTAATTGCGCGGATGGTGTGGGGATGAACCAAGCACTCCAGGGAACCCCTCTGAACTGCTCGGATGGATGAAGGATGGAGCAAAACCGAGATTGAAGCAATAAATGACAGAGCTGCGGAAACCTCACAACAGCTCTGTTGTGGCCAATTCGGAGCTGGAAATTCACCGAGAACCTTCCCAATAGCCTAACAATTGATCTAGTAGAAGAATTGAGGGGTCGCGCCCCTTGGATTGAAGAAAACTGCTGAAGAAAACTAAGAACACGAAGAAGGAAGAAGCTATGGCGGAGACGCGACGAGGAGAAGCTGCTGGGAAAAGTTGATTAAATACATAAGAATGGACGGTCCAGATTTTTCCACATCAATCCAACGGCTGATCTTGCTCTGATTTGAGCCAAACTTTGATGATGATGATCTGGGGTCAGGATCTGCCTCGTGGTAGCTCGGATCCTCCAGAATTGCAACGGATGGTCCAGATCAACTTAGTCTTTAAATGGACGATCTAGAGCCCTCCGAGCTTGATCCAACGGTTGATTTAGCTCTGATTGGGATGAAACCTTCAGATCTTGATCAAGTGCTTGATCAACCTAACCCTAGCTCGGATTGCTTCAGATGGTCCTGGATGGCTCAGATCTAGCCGCTCTTGAATCGGACGGCCCGGATTTAATCCTAATCTTGATAACTCGATCCGGGTCACTTCCGACTCGAGTTTGACCCAGTATGCCCTAGGTCCTTGAACCTTTCATGCCTACAAAAATAGATCAGAATTTAGTGGCCAAATAATCCAATATTGCAAATTTGTAATTAAGTCCAAAATAAGAGTAAATTCTAAAACCTAGGGCAATTTCACAATTAAGCAATAAAAACATAGGTCAAACATGGATTTTAGCAATTAAAATAATCAACAAAATGGTATCTATCAACTCCCCCACACTTAACCTTGAGCGTCTCGCGAAACCACTAAGTATGTTCTTAAGCATAATTAGAAGCAAATAAAAAGAAATTACCTAAGGTTGTCAATTCTCAAAAATCTAAGCTCTATGGATTAGTATCTTGTCCTTAAATCAACAACTTAGCCTTTTCATCCATCATGAGTCATTGAGATGAATTTAAATCACTAGCCCTTTCAAGGAAAATTTTGGTGGCTCTCTCCTTAAGTTCTAAATTGATGATGGAAGTGGAGTTCACTCATACACACATGCTTCTTGCACTACCATAGGCTTGCTTATTGTCTAATCTCCACCATTAATCATGATTAGGATTCACATCTACAAAAACAAATGAAAACATAGAAAATGGTAAGAAATAGAGTAAAAATTAAGGAAATGGAAAAATTGATAAAGTGGAAGACTTGAGTGTTCAAGGATATTTCCAATGAACTCTGCCCTCTTGACAGTCCTCTAGTGAATTCAAAAGTGTGATGGAGAAACTTGGATAATGCTCTTCATTTGGGTGAAGAAAACTCCATTTGATCTCAATGTGCCAACTTCCACCTTGCGTGCCAACTTCGTTTCTTTCTTCTCTTTTCTGAATTTTTTTTTCTTCTTTTATC
>JAGFNQ010002089.1:86213-104623 GCA_024364735.1 Boesenbergia rotunda | reverse complement strand
GTGCTAAGCAAAGTGTGTGTGGTGGCTGATTTTGGAGAGATCCTTAAGACGAGACAATTTAGTTATTCGAATTATAATGTTTTAGTTTATTCAAATTCCAAGTTATTGCTTTATGGAGTTTAGCGAACCTTTAAGCTTTGGATAGTTTTACATGCTCAATTTCGTAGAATAAAGATTCCATGCCATTTCATTTAGCATACATATCCTTATGATTGCATTGGATGAGTAGAAGTGTGAGTAGTTTGAGATATTGATACTTTATTGGAGTTATTAATGCATGTGTCAAAGATAGGACTAGTTTCCCTTTTAAATCAAGTTTTATTGCTCAATTATGCTTAGAAAAGTCTTTTCTCATATCATGATGTTTTAGCAATGTTATAGAATCTTGCATGATGAGTTTAAATGGTTAGAAGTTAAGTTTGGTACAAACTCTAGCCTAAAGTTTAAATAGTTTTTCATAACTTGCTAAATCTCGCAAAAGTCCTAATTTCGAGTTTATGGATTCGTTTTGGTTGGCTAAATTGTCTAGGAAACTGGTATAGAGTATAGAAATGGTGTCATGATTTTATATGGCTCGAAAGTATAGGTTTGGTGGAGTTTTGAAACAAGTTTCGAAACCTGAATTTCAGATTTCAGGTTTATCAGTCGACTGATACCCGTAAGCTGAGTTGGGCGAGGCAAGTTTCAATAAGTAATTTCTTACGAGTTTTTGAGAAAGAAAGTGTGACATGGTATCATGCATGACTAATTAAGTTAGAATATCATTCTTAGATAGATTAAAAAGAAAAAAAAAGATTTCCGCATTTTTAGTCGTGCATTAGAGTCGAGAAGTAGACAAAAGTAACGATCCGTCTAAGGCAGAGAAGGCGGGTCGCTACAGGATTTGACTAAATTCTACAAAATCCAACTGACATGCTAGAATGAATGAGATCTCACAAATCAACTCAAGCAATTTGGATTGCAAACAAACTGCAGAGTTCAGAGAGCACATTGAATGCAGAAATGAAGACTGATGACAAGTCGGAATTGATACAATGCGAAACTTCAGAACACCCAACTGAAACGCAAGCTGAAGTCAATCATTTTGTTAAGGTTTAGTTTGATACATAATTCAGAGATTATGAAACTGATATTCAGCGGAAACAACTTATCAATTCAGAAATGTTGTAGAAACTTGACACAAACAAAGACTGCAAATTTGAAGAAATAATTACAGAATTTCAGGAACCTTGGGGCAGGGATGCAGCTACGAATTGAATTCAAACTTAACCCAGCAGCTGGTGTGAAGTGAATGGATGTGAAACAAACAATTAAAGTGCAAATTGATGAGCTGAAGTCGAAATTTCAGAAATAAAATGGAGAGTGCAGGATTGGGGGTTGATACACAATCTGAAAATGATACACAGAATTAATTTAAGCTGATCAAAACGAATTTCAGAATTGAAACTACATGTGAAATCAAACTTGGATCAACTAAGTTCATACACTAACTTAGTCTTCAATGGCAGAAATTGAGCTAAACATAAATCGAATGGGAATTAAGCTGAAGAAATTCAGAGACTAAGCTGAATTGGCAGAAAACTGCTGATACGCAAACTGAAAACAGGGAGTTAACTGAATTTAAAGCAATTGATCACTAGACAAGTAATCTAATTAATAAGAGGCATAATCGAAACACTAATTAAAACAAAAACAATTCAGAATGAAAACTTAACAACTGATACGAAAATTCAAAAACTGGAATTACTGTAGAAACTGGAATCTACTGCTAATAACTGAATTTAACTAAGACTAAGCTTCAATCTCTCATCTTAACTCAAGAACCCTTGCTGTCACTCAAGGATGAGCCTCCAATTGAGAAAGAAACGATCCATACAAGGAAACTAATCAACTGATACAAAATTCAGTAATAGAAATTGCGGCAGTAATGGAATTACAGCTAAAACAAAGAAAATTGACTAAGAAATCTAAACCCCAGTCACTCCATTAGCTCAAGGTCTCCTTGTTCGTCACGCAAGGGCTGGCCTCGAACCCCTAAGCTCAGCAATTCACTGGGGAACTGAATCTATAGTCGAATCTAGCTCAAATCTGTTCAAGAAGGAAAACCCAATCGATTTCTTCAATTCAGCCTTGTCTGATTGAAATGAAGGTGCGGGAATGATCAAAGCTTATCGGAGAACCCCTCCAGATAGCATGGACTGATGTAGAACCTGACAAAACCGAAACCGAAGCAACCAAATACAGAGCTGAGGAAACCCTCACTCAGCCCTGTTCTCGCCCAATTCCGAGCTGAAAACTCCACAAATTACTCTCCCTAGTGACCTCGAACTTGATCTAATGCAGAAAAAGGGTTGTCGCGCCCCTTGGATTGACGAACCAGCTGAAAACAATGAAGAACAAACGAAGAGGATGAACAGTGCGGCGGAGACGCGATGAGGAGAAGCTGCGGCCATATTTTCCTTAAGTAATTAACATTGGACGGCTCAGATTGATTGGAGGAGATCCAACGGCTGATATTGCTCTGATTTGATCCAAACTTTGATGATGATGATCTGGGGTTAGGATCTGCCTCGTGGTCGCTCGGATCCTCCAGATTTACAACGGATGGTCCAGATCAACCTAATCTTTGAATTGACAATCTAGAGCCCTCCGAGCTTGATTCAACGGTTGATTTAGCCCTGATTGGGATGAAACCTTCAGATCTTGATCAGAGTGCTTTATCAACCTTAACCCTAGCTCGGATTGCTTCAGATGGTCCCGGATGGCTCGGATCTAGCCGCTTTTGAATCGGACGGCCCAGATTAATCTGAAACTTGATAACTCGATCTGGGTCCACTTCCGACTCATGTTTGACCCAGTATGCCCTAGGTCCATGAACCTTTCATGCCTTCAAAAATAGATCAAAAATTTAGTGGCCAAATAATCCAAATATGTATAAATTTATAATTAAGTCCAAAATAAAAGGATGTTCTAAAACCTAGGGTAAAAATCACAATTAAGCAAGTAAAACATGGGTCAAACATGGATTTTAGCAATTAAAATAATCAACAAAATGGTACTTATCACCTAACTCCCCGCATGTGAAGCATCGAATGTGCTTCTTTTCTTTCTTCTCCCTACAACTCACATTAGTTTTGAATTGAATGGACCCGGGTTTAGAGAGTACCTCTTTCTTACCATTTGGGCACTTATCCTTGTAATGCCCCTTTTCATTACACACAAAGCATGTGATATGGTCCTTTTTCTTCACTTTGGTGGAGGTGGAGGCTAGGTTAACTTCTTCTTCAACCTCGGATGAAATGGACGGTTACTCTTGTTCCGGCATTGATGAGGGTCTCTCCTCCCCCTCAATCCTTGAAGTTGATACTTCTTCTTCTTTTTCCTCTTCGGATGTCGAACTCTTCTCCTCATCCGAATGGTCCTTCTCCTCTTCTACTCGAGTAGGGTTCTCATGAATTTCTTGCAATTTGTTCCATAGATCGTGTGCATTTTCATATTTACCTACACCACTCAAAATATTATTAGGCAAAAGATTTACTAAAATACTAATTACATTTTCATTTGCTTTTGCTTGATCTTGTTGTTCTTGATTCCAATATCTAGGCCTAAGCCTCTTCCCGTGCTTATCCTTTGGAATCTCGAACGGCTCTTCTATGATTATCCTACATGCCCAATCCATGCTAAGCCAAGTCTCCATCCTTGCTTTCTAATAGCCTAAATCCTCATGCTCGTAGGGCGGTGGAGTGTTGATATCCTCCCCAAATTTGTCTTCCATTTGTTCTTCCCTCTAGCTTTTGCTCTTCTTGGCGGTTAGTCCAATCACGAGCGGTCCATCGCTCTGATACCAATTGTAGGATCGATTCCGTACGCTAGAGGGGGTGAATAGCGATTTTCCAGTTCTTCTTGTTCCTACGTTGTTAGTTGTACAGCGGAAACAATAATAAAAAGAAAAAACAAAGCTAACAAACCAGATTTACTTGGTATCCACCCCGGACGGGTGACTAATCCAAGAATCCGTCAGTGGATCACTCCCTAGAGAACCTCCAGCTAGTCCTTGTCGCTCCTTGTGGGTGGAGAAACCTCACCACAGCACCTTGACACGATCTGGACTCAAGAGACTACTAACATGTCTTAACCAAGTTTGTTTCGTCAAGAGAAGAAAGTAGGAAACGAGCCCCTTTAAATAGGGCTCGAATCTGAAACAGCCACTACCAGTCGACTGCCCCGACTGGTCCCACTCAGATTCGACCGTTACAGTATAACGTTCTAATATGCCAGCATGTTCCAGCCTACACCAGTCGACTGCCCCTGGGGCAGTCGACTGGTCCGAACCTAAGCATAGGGTTACACTCTCGAGTACATTTCACTCCACACTCG
The DNA here is from genome assembly GCA_024364735.1 of Boesenbergia rotunda. Classification (NCBI taxonomy): domain Eukaryota; kingdom Viridiplantae; phylum Streptophyta; class Magnoliopsida; order Zingiberales; family Zingiberaceae; genus Boesenbergia; species Boesenbergia rotunda. Next base: position 100,246 of record JAGFNQ010002089.1, on the reverse strand, counting down.
AACCCTCCCGGCTTAGCCCCTGAGTACAAACACTCATTCTCAGACCCTCACAACCCAGTTGACTCTTCACCAGCAGCCTCGACTGTTGCCTTCACGCCCTCTTCATCTTCGGCCCTCGCCCCTTGAATGCACACGCAAGCCTCCAGCTTGCCTCCATGCCACCCTTCACGTATGCCTGAAAGTCCACGTCCCTTGGCTCATCGTCCCTGCTATCCAACGGTCCCTCAGATGCGCACGCAAGCTTCCAGCTTGCCTACATGCTATCCTTCACATGAAGATATCAACCAAGTCCATGTGTACCTGTACACCTGCACACTCATGTACACATCTTAGTCCAACAATAAGTCCTAACTTAACCATATTGACCAACACACATTAAACCATGATCCTCCAGATCATCTTAGGGTTGATTGCCACAACAAATAGGACTTTAATACATAAGTATTTGAATAAAACACCTCATGAGTTGTGGTTTGGTAAACCTCATACAATAAAACATTTTAGACTGCTTGGATGTAATGTATATATTTTAAACACCAAAGATCACTTAGGAAAATTTTCCGCCAAGGCGGATGAAGGTATTCTTGTAGGGTATTCCACTCATAGCAAAGCCTATAGAGTATACAATAAGAGATCCAAAATAGTTGAAGAGTCTCTAAATGTGATTTTTGAAGAAAATCCAAGCTCAAATTCAAATAAAACAATAGAGGAGGAAGTACAATTTGAATTGGAGAAATTGACATTAGAGGAGGAAAATAATCTTGAGAATGAAGAGAGTGAAATGGAAGGTATTGTTGAGTTACCACTTGAGAATGTAATCACTACAACTCAAGAACCAAGACTCACAAGGACAGGTGCAAACCATCCCTTGGAGCAAGTAGTGGGTGACATTACACATGGTGTACGAACTCGATCTTATTTTTGAAATGAAGGGAGTCAAGTAGCTCTAATTTCACAAATTGAGCCAAAAGCTGTAGATGATGTGTTGCTTGATCCCGATTGGATTTTGGCAATGCAAGATGAATTATCTCAATTTGAGAGAAGTCAAGTTTGGGAGTTAGTTCCTAGAACCAAAGGAAAATCAATTATTCATACAAAATGGGTCTTTAGGAACAAACTTGATGATAAGGGAATGATTGTAAGAAATAAAGCTAGATTGGTTGCTAGAGGCTTTAATCAAGCCGAAGGATTGGACTATGATGAAACTTATGCACCGGTAGCTCGGTTAGAGTCTATTTGGTTGATGTTGGCATTCGCCGCTCATAAAGGATTTAAGTTGTATCAAATGGATGTAAAATCAACATTTTTAAATGGTTTTATCAAAGAAGAAGTATATGTTGAGCAACCTCTAGGATTTGAATATTTAGAATTTCCAAACCATGAATACAAGCTTAAGAAGGCATTGTATGGACTAAAACAAGCACCTCGTGCTTGGTATGAACAGTTGTCTACATTCTTAGTGTCAAAAGGTTTTCATAGAGGAAAAATTGATCCTACATTATTTTTAAAGACTAGTGGGGAAGATATCTTTGTGGCCCAAGTCTATGTAGATGACATTATTTGTGGGTCCACAAACAAAGACTATGTAAATGAATTCATAAATCACATGGAAAGTGAATTTGAAATGAGCTTAGTTGGTGAATTAACATTTTTCTTAGGTTTACAAATTAAACAAACAAAAGATGGCATATATATTCATCAATCCAAATATGTAAAAGAAATCATTAAGAAATTTGGGATGGAAAGTGCAAAAGAAATATCTACCCCTATGGCAACTAACACTAAGTTAGACAATGATATTGAAGGTAAAGAAGTTGATCCCAAAATATATCGTAGTGCTATAGGTAGTTTCCTCTATCTCACGGCTAGTAGACCCGACATATTATTTGCCGTGGGTATGTGTGCAAGGTATCAAGCTTGTGCCAAGGAATCACATCTATGTGCAATCAAACGGATCCTTCGCTATCTTAAAGGGACTCAAAGTGTGGGTTTGTGGTACCCTAGAACTGAAACTTTTGATCTTGTAGGATACTCCGATTCGGATTACGCCGGATGTAAATTGGATCGGAAAAGTACTAGTGGTGGGTGCCAATTTTTGGGATCTTGCTTGGTGAGTTGGTTAAGTAGAAAACAACATTGTGTAGCACTCTCCACAACCGAAGCCGAATATATAGCTATGGGCGAATGTGTGTCCCAATTATTATGGATGGCTCATACCTTAGAAGATTATAAACTCATCTATAAAAATGTGCAAGTTTTTTGTGACAATATGAGTACCATAAACTTGACCAATAATCTGATTCATCATTCAAGAACCAAGCATATTGAAATTAAACATCATTTTATTAGAGATCACGTGTCTAGTGGTGATATTGTTCTTAAATATGTTGAATCAAAATCAAATCTTGCGGATCTTTTCACCAAACCTCTTCCGGAATCTGAATTTAATTACTTGCGAAGAGAATTAGGAATGTGCCATATTGAATAATCCTCCATGATCACTTTAAGATACTAACTCAATTGCCTTAATATGCATCTCACATGAACATAGGTCTTCCCTTGCTTGTGCATTTCTAGATGGGAGTGAGATGTTAGGGTTCATCCTCTTGCTCATAATGGTTGTTATGATGCATTACTTTGAGCAAGAAGTTGAAATTCACCATAAATCATTGACTTGACCAATCATGAGGAAGACTAGTACTCCATTAATGTGTACTTAGTCCGAAGATCATGATTAGACATTTTAAGAAAAGAAACCAATATCCAAGTTTTTGCAGACCATGTTATTTTGCTTTAACTCTTAGGAAGTAGAGGATGCCACGATTAAGTAGAAATCTCGACATTTATCAGTTATTCCAATCGATTGATTACAGTTATCAATCGATTGGTGGGTCTTCATCTTTCGGCAGAACCTCTCTGAATTGATTCCCTAATTGATTCGAGCACTTTCTCTCGCAAGCACAGAATGCTTCTTAATCGATCATGTGATCGATTAAGAATGGTCGTAATCGATCGGCTAATCAATTACGCACTCCCGTAATCGATCAGCTGATCAATTACACATGCCTGTAATTGATCAATTGATCTATTATACCGGGTCGTAATCGATTGCTTAATCGATTCCGAGCATTAAAGTGGTTCACCTAACTCGTACTGTCACTCGCCTCATGCCCTAAAAGTTTGTCGACGTCCTAAATCTCCCAAACTATTTCTCCCACGTGCTCCCAATCTCAAACCCTAGTCGTCCCTTTCCTCTGCATCCTCTTCTCTCGATGCTCTGTTGCGCCACTCTCGCGTCTCACAGGCAGCGCTCGTAGGTGCGGTGACTTCTTCCCTCTACTCGAGCCTCTTTTTCACCGGATGGCGCCAAAGTAAACCCTAACCTTATCTGCTTCTTCCATTCCTTACCTATTTGTCTTTGTTCTTGGCTAATCAAGTTTTTTTTTTCTTTTGTTCATCTGTCTGCATTATGTTTCATCTTAGGCATATTGGTGCAATTTGCACTAATAGTTAAACTTGGGTTTTGATGAATGACAAATAGGATAAAGTTAGGCTTGCTTTTGGTTTTGACCTCTTTACTAAGTGTGCAGGGTTGAAAGACTTAGGACCTGACACCAGGCTGAAGTCCAGGGTGGTTGAGTCCTGGCAGGAAGTCCAGTTGGGTTCGTGGGGCCTGACAATTGGCTGAAGCCCAAGTTGGTTGAAACTTGGCAAAACGACCAGGGTGGTTGATCCCTGGCAGGAAGACCTGGTGAGTTAAGAAGTTGAGTAGAGCTGCACGAGCTAAGTAAGGTAAGTCACTGGAGGAGCGAACTAGTGAGGACGGGTCCTATTTTAGGACTGTAGGCGCAGTCCAACTTAGGCCCATTTTGGTGACCTCGGTTGAGTCCTGGTTAGATCCTTATCCAGGTTTGGACGGGGTCTAATTAACTCTAAATTCATTAACTCTATTTTACAGGATTTATTTGATATGTGAACTAATTAAATTTTATAAGTTAATTTTATAAATTTATTCCTCATCTAAAGCCTCGGTGGAGGATAAATTTTTATTTAAAATTATTCGTATTTCTTATTTTTTTGGAGAATAAAATTATTCCTACTAATGATAAAATCTTATTGTTATTTTCTAATTATTCCTATTAATGCTTAAAATTCTCACGTGAAGCCTAGCTAGAAGGATAAAATCTCTTTTTAAATTGTATATTGAATTATTTTTTCGAAAAACAAAAAGCCTTGGTGAGGTAAGAGGATAAAACCTCTTGGTTAACTTTTCAGATTAAATTTTATTTAAATTATTCAAGTGAAGCAAAGATAGAAACATTATCTTGTTTGAATTATTCCTTCTTACTGATGGATAAAATTTGAGCTGAGAAGATCATGCATCGAGGCAATATAAAAGGAAGCAAGCAAGCCCTATAGGAGATAGGAAAAAAAATTTCTGGTTCAAGCTTTGGCACTCTCTTGCTTCCACGCTCCCCTGCTGCGGTTTGTGCTTTGACTCGACGCTGTCCGACCGCTGTCGGAAGATCGCTCCCAACACCCAAGCTGCTTCAGATAAATCTAAGTGTTGAGTAACATAATTTTTGTTCTGTCTGCACTTAACTTATTAAAAGGGGAAGTGTAGGGTTGTTACACTTCCACCTAATCTTGTATTCGAATCACTCTACCGAGAGTTTGCCGGTAGAGATTTTTAGTGGATTGCCCACAGGAAAGGCTCAAGGAGCTTGGGTCATCGAGTAGGAGTCGCCGAAGGCTCCGAACGAAATAAAACTCCTCGTGTAATTTTTTATTATTTTTCGCTTTTCGTTTTAATTTTTCCGCTGTGCACGTTTTTCAAAGCATCGTACAATTTTCTATCAACTCTGATTCTATAACGAAGATTTTAAAAGTCACGTGATTCACCCCCCCTCTCTCACGTGCATCGGTCCTACAAGGCATGCATTCATTGTTTCACCTTATCCCTCATTTACCCTAACCCTAATCTCTCTTGACTCAATGTATTCATATCTTGGGTTCTATTTGGTTGATCATATTAGGAAGAAACAGCGGGGAGATGAGGCGGGTGCAGGGTCTTCGCACCCTCAGCCGCCTACGGATGCCCGCTTTCCAAATGTCACGTATCAACATGCATTTGGTCGAAACGTGATCAAATTAATATGCCCTAGATCTCTTGATCGTCAATACTTTCATGATCACTGTTTTGATGTATTTCGGATCATTGAAACCTATAAACTAGAGTCCATTGTCTATTTCGAACGAGGAGTCAATCTAGGTTTGGTTTCCGAATTTTACAACAACCTACACACCACGGATGGGGTTAGTTATAAAACTAGGGTGGCAAAATAGAATTTAGATTTTAGTTGTGAGGTTCTTCTGGAGTTCCTCGATTGTCGCCCTTCTACTAATGACTTTGTTTTCTTTCCCACATTTCCTGAGCCACTACCTCCACCTTTTGAGCATATCTCGATCGACTCTATGTATCAGCATTTTTTTCATCGTCCTCGTCCGGATGGCCCTCATGCCAATATTACCACTTTATCTGCTCTTGAGCTCTCAGCTGCGGATTATGCTCTTTATAAAGTCGTAATAAACTGTCTTTTGCCTATCATGTCTCGGGCCTTAGCGACTATCAGACCCTCTCAGTTTTTCTTGACCTATGCTCTTCAACAGGGTCTTGATGTCAATATTCCCCTAAACATCTTTAATTCCATTGTGCATTTTACTCAGCCTGTGCATGGTATCGTCCACATTCCATTTGGTCATATCATTATAGAGTGGCTGGCCTCCATGCGGATTGACGTCTCCCGGGGAAGGTGGAACCTATGACGGCCAAATATTCCAGAATTTCAGCTTGATCATTCTCCAAGTCAGGGATGACGGGTGACTTTGGAGCCATTAGATGGATTGATGGTCGGCAAGTCAGAGAGGGGTCGCGAGCACGACCTGGGGCTGGACAGGAGGTTGCAGTTGCCCCTGAGGATGATGAGGAGGAGGACCTTCGAGCTAGGCTCCTTGCTTTTGAGGAGACCATGGATACCCATTTTGAGGAGCTGCGGATGGAGGGCGACCTTCGTCACTTCAAGGTGCAGACACGTCTGATAGCCATTGAGCGCCACCAGCAGGAGATGCGCGATATACTACGCTCCTGGATGAGCGGCCAGCATCCTCCTCAGCCGCCTCCTGATGTTCCACCTCCGGCGGCTACCGCCACTTCGGGGGGTTTTGATCTTGCCGATGTTGCGGGGACCTCGGGTGCAGATCCCGCCTCTGACCTAGTGGAGTTCTTCATTCAGCCCTGACTTGTGTATTCCTTTCATAGTTGGTTTGTATTTTGTTTGGTGGTTTACTGTCATGTATTTCGTATATGGATAATGTCAACGTTTGATGGTTGTATGATAATTTCCCATCTTATGCTTTATTTGTGTGTGCTTAAGCTTTGTGTCCAAATTACTTGCTTGTGCAATTTTATATTTTGTATGTTGCTCAAGCTCAAGTTTTCAACACTATCTCCAAGCAACCAAAGGAAGGAGAAGCAAGCTTAGTGTGTAATACTTCTTTCTCTTCTTCTTCTTTGTGTTGTTCTTTTATGAAAGCTTTCAAGGGTGTTGTAAATGGGTTTCTCCACCTTCGGTGTTGTTCTGAGAAGGAGGTTTCATAGTGAAATCTATGATCACTGGTGGGTACCCTTGGATTAGTCACCTCAAGGAGGTGGAGACCAAGTAAACCAAAGTGTTAGCATTGGATTTGGAGGTGTTTGGCTTTTAGTTTCTGCTGTGAAGGAGAAAAATTAACTGAAGCGAGCTATTCACCCTCCCCCCCCCCCCCCCTCTAGCTCTACATGTCCTCAACAAACTAGACACCTGGCAAGGGAACCCTAGGCTTAGGTTAGACAAGTTAAAGTGCCAATCGATCACCTTTGAAGGCCATCGTCGATTGACAATAGGGGGGTGAATTGCCCCTGAAAAATATAAGACTATCTTTTATTTTTCTCAACAAAGATGGAAGTTAGTTCACACAAATAATAACATTAAAATTAAACAATACAAAAAAAAAGAAAGAGGTCAGATAATTACTTGGTTTGCAACAAGGACGGTTGCTAATCCAAGGTAAAATGAAGCGTAATTCTCCTGAATAACTCTTTCGGGCGGAGAAGCCTTTTACATAGTGAAAAGCTCAGAAAAACAGAGAAAAATAAGAAAGAAATTTGTTTGTAGTAATTGATCATTTGGAACTGAGCTCTGAGGCCTATTTATAGCCCCGAAAATTTTATCTGAATGCTGACGTGGCACAACAGGGTCGCCCAAGAGCTTGAGGGCGCCTGACACGTGACATTGAATTTTATCCACTGCGCAACGTTCGTAAATGGCTCTCTATCGATAAAATTCCTTCTCGAGCACCTGTATGCACTGGGTCGCCCGAGAATAGGGGCGCTCGAGTGCATAGGGGTGCTCTCATTCACGGGCGCCCGAGTACTCTTGGGCGCCCAAGTGGGTTTGAGTCATCCCAATGCTGACCAACTTCCCGCGACACTTCTTGGGTGATTTCGACCTTCCGGAGTTGGGCTCACCCGCACCCTCCTCCAGCCTTCTCCTCGAGCGTGCATTCCCCCGGCTTCTCATCTCTTAGACGTCACATGCGTCCTTCTCGTTCCATCTACGTATTCTTTAGCAAAACTCCATGTCCCTTGAATGCACCGAGCCCGTCAGCTCCCTTCCCGTGTCATCCTTCTCGTCCACTATGTCTTCCGCTCAACTTCCTGCGCTACTAAGCTCCTGCACACTTAGACACAGGGATCAAAATACAACATGACCTAACTTGACTCGGTTGACCACATCAAAACCAATCTAGGATACATACAATCTCTCCCTTTTTGATGTGCATCCACCTTAGTTAAGTTAGAGTAAACGAACATAAAAATAATAATAAATATATGACAATGTAAGCACCAAAGTAAGCCTACCCCCTTAATTTAATCCTATTCTCCCCATTTGATCACATCAAAATCTTAAAACATGTTAAGAGAAATACTAACACTTACAAAAATTTATAAAAAAATTATCCAACATCAAAAATTTTCAAAATGTTTTGAAAAGATTTCTAACACAATAATTAGTTTCCATAAAACTCAATGTTTTAAATTTTGATCGAAATTTTTTTTAAAATATAAAGTCTAATTTTGCAACATTAATTTTAAAAAATTTCATTTTATTCGAAAATTAATCAAATTTTTATTTAATTAAGAATTTTGATAGACTTATCTCCAAAAAAAAATTATCAAAGTGAAAATAATTTTCTAACTTTTTGAAAATCAATTTTGAATGCAATGATGATAATTTGAAAAATAATTTTAAATTTTGATTTTGATATCAAATAAATTTTTAAAAAAATCAAGGCTTAGAAGATAATCTACAGATCCCAAAAAATATTATATTTGATGAAATTATTTTTTAAAATATTTTTAAAATTTTAAAAATATAATTTTCAATGAAAAATCATAATAAATCCATTTATTTGTTAATTTTTTTTCAAAAATCTATAGATAGAAGAAAGTAGCCTCTATCAATAAAAAAATATTAAGCTAATTTTTTTGAAAATAGATATCTTAAAAAGAATTTGACAAAATTACAACTAAAGCATTTAATTTAAAAAATAACAGATAAATAATAAATAATATCTAGCAATTCAATACAGATTTTGGGATCTAATATAAATTTTTGTCAATAGAATTAATCAAAAATCTAGATCGAATATAAGTCCTAGGAATTTTTATAATTTGACCCTTATGATATATAAAATACCAATTAAGTTTTCTAAAATATCTATTTTTTGAATTTTGAGAACAATTTGAACATGCATGGTTATTTTTTAATTTTTCAATTTGAGACTTCAAATCTTCATTTACTAATTTGAATGTATCAAGCATTTCAAATGAATACGAAGAAGATAATTATATTTTCAGTTCTAAGTTCTTATGTTTTAATTTGTACATAGATTTCATTATAGTCTTAATACCTTAATAAAGTTCATTCGAAGGTAGGCATGTATTATGGAGATTCCTCTTCATGTTGGATCTTTCTTGTGCTAAGGGCAATGTTGTCCGTTTTGCTCTTTCCTGTGCATCGAGATTCGTAAAGTTCTATAGTCGAAAAGAGTTGCTCTAAGGGAACTTACCTCAAGATCCTTAGAGATATAGTGGGCATGTATTATGGAAGTCCAATTCGAGATCCTCCGGAAGGAGTTTAATGCATAACTTTGAGCGTCCCAATTGCTTACCGACTCTCCGAGGTTTCTGAGTTCCATGATTAGCTCCTTAAGTTTTGCATATAGCTAAGCTACTGACTCTCCCTCTGTTAGCAGGAGCCCTAGAGCCAATTATGTGATGATTGACTAGGGATTTTTTGTATTATATTCTATCATTATTAAATGCATATTTGGTTATTATACTTACTATATTTTGTGTCAAATAACTAAGTATAATAATATCCTTGTGTGCTTCTTGCTTCTGGAGTCTCCCGTCAGGCGATTTGCAGGCGACACACGCGATTTCATCGCGCGCGAACTTTTTTCGCCGGCGGCTTGGCCGCTGGCTGTTGATTTCTGCTGCGATGTTATTTTCTATCCCTCCTCTGATATCTTTCAAGGCTCCTATCCCAGCGGCACCCATCTGCGATGATATTTCTCATCAAAAGACTCTCATCGGAGGGACGACGGCAGAGAGTGAAATTTTGCTGGCAAATGCTAAACCTAATTTGGGTTCTACAGCTATAGATGGAGCCCCAGATGGTACTACTTCTCAAGCAAATCTGAAATCAAAAGTTTCGTATACAGCTGTCGTGAACCTTTCCTCTCCCAGATCGTCCAAGAAGAGTTTCGTGGATGTTGGAGCTAATTACAAGCCAATTACAATATACAATAACAAACCAGGAATTTTTTACTCTGAGGATGAAATTTCAGGTATGGCGTCTCCCTATCAATTCTCGTTAATTGGCAAATTCTCAGGTTGGCGACCGACTCAAGCAAGCATTGAGCAAGCTTTTAAAAATTTTGGGCTCTCTAGCTTCTACAATATCCGATTGCTTCGCTCTGGGTATATTTTTATACATCTTACTTCAAATGAGGATATGGCGAGGATTTGGTGCCGAGGAGTTTGGTCTATTGGAGGTGTTCCACTACGAATTTTCAAGTGGTCGCCTCACTTTTCCTATGATGTTGAGTCTGCTGTGGTTCCTATTTGGATTCAGTTGCCGGATCTCCCTATACATATGTTTAATAAGCATAGCTTATTTTCAATGGCAAGAATAGTTGGGAACCCAATTAAGATGGATGAAGGTACAGCAGAAGGCACTAAACTCTCTGTTGCTCGCATCTGTGTGGAATTCGATATGTTGAAACCCAGAATTGAAGAATTTTGGATTGGCATAGGGGATGTGAAACGGCTCCAGAAGTTCTTTATGAAAAATTACCTAAATATTGCATGGATTGTATGCACTTGGGCCACTCAATAGAAGAATGCTATGCAAATGGGAACAAGCCAAAACCAATATGGTTATCTGAAGGAAAAACAAAAGATATGGAAGATGATTTGAGACCTCAGTTTAATAAAAAGACAGTTCATAATGCAGGACCTTCTTTCTCAGAAGAGCAATCATTTGGTATGGATTTGAAACAAACTGAGAAACAAAAATGGGTCCTGAAAAAGAAGTTCATAAACATCAGTGAAAAAGAAGAAAATGTGACAGATAAATCTACAAATCGTTTTCAGCCTTTGACTGACTTAGATATTGGTGATCATGATGCTAATGGCTCCTTTATTGCAACTCAAATTGCTCCAAGCAGTGAAATACAGAAATGCAATGAAGAAAATGTACTTTTGACTGAGTGTAATCAAAATACAGAAATAAGTAATGGGAATGAGACTGATCAGACAGTTATTCCATCAGAGGATAAGGATGTTTGCGCAATATATTCAGAAAATGAAGCAAACTTTTCAGCTCTCTCAATAGAAGAAAATCAGCAAGATATTACAAGAGATCAGCCCTGGATTGTGCATAACGTTGCTAATAGTGATACCTTAAATAAATCATTTGTGGAAGAGGAAGACATGAATAATGAGGCTGCGGAACAGTTACAAAGATCATCTTCCTGTAACTTAGCAGACTTGGCAAATCAAAAAATAGGTAAAGGTAAAGGGATAGTGAAAGGGAAAAAATTCCCTAAAGCTTCTGCCTCTTTTTCAATTGATCCGGATGAAACCCGAAGAGTCACCAGAAGTAAGGCACAAAACCAAAATGCTTTTACTGCTAATCTTTGCTAATGGCGGGTATCATTTGGAATATTAGAGGTATTGGGAATGAAGCTTCATTAAATAGAACCCATTTTCTAAAAGAAAAGTATCATTTGAATTTCTTGGCTATTCTTGAACCTTTTATTAAGCTTGAAGTGAATATCATCACTAGGCGATTAGGACTTGCTAATGCCATTTGCAATTGCTCCGAGAAAATTTGGTTTTTATTTGATTCAAATATTGATTATGAATTGTTTTTGGATCATGAGCAGCTTCTTCATATGAAAATAAGTTCTCATATTTTCCCTATTACAATGTTTATTACAGTGGTTTATGCAAAATGCTCTCAATCAGATAGAATTGCTCTTTGGGAGAAACTTTTAGAAATTAAACCTGATGATTCTGAATTTTGGTTAATTGGAGGTGATTTTAATGTTATCTCTAGCCCAAGTGAACATTCTAAAGGTTATATTTCAAAACCAGGACCAGTTAATGACTTTAATTCATTCCTTATGTTAGCTGGCCTAGTGGATGCAGGTTTTGTTGGAGATAGATATACTTGGACAAATAATAAAATCTGGAAACGGTTGGATAGAGTTCTTTTATCTTCTTCATGGAACACAATGGAATTGCTAGTTCGGGTTGAACATTTAAATAGAGCTGTTTCTGATCACTGTCCTCTGCTTATTACTTTCCCTAATTTTCCAAAACCCATTGCTTCATTTCACTTTCAAAACATGTGGATTGAACACAGCAATTTCTTACAAACTGTTTCCCTGAACTGGAGGCTGCCGATTGCTGCAACAGGACTCAGGAAGCTGCAATTTAAGTTAAAAAGGTTGAAAGAACACTTAAAATGGTGGAACTGGGAGGTCTTTGGCAATACTCATGAAAATATTAATAAAGCAGAGGAAAACTTCGCAGAAGCTGAAAGAAATTTTGACTCGGTTCCTTCGGATGCTAACAAAATAATTAAAGCTCAAAAACAAGCGCATCTTTTCAACTTGCTTCACATGGAAGAAATTTATTGGAAACAAAAGGCAGCAGTAAAGTGGATATCAGAGGGTGAAAGAAATACCAATTTTTTTCATAATTTGGTTAAAAAAAAGATTGGCTAATAGGATTTTCAGAGTTTGGGATGAAGGAATTTGTTTGGACAAACCTGAGTTAATTCAAGCTTCGAGTTCGGCATATTTTGAGAAACTTTTAACTGGTGATTCATTTAACTGTGATGATATTAGTTTTGATCACATTCCTTTTTTGATTAACTCTGATGAAAATGCTAAATTGTCTATGCTTCCGGATTTGGATGAAATAAAATGTATTATTTGGGAAATGTCTATCAATAGTGTGGCAGGTCCAGATGGTTTCTCAGCTCAATTTTATAGATCCTGTTGGGATATTATTAAGGATGATATATTGAAAGCTGTTTTGGATTTTTTTCGGGGAAGCTCAATGCCAAAAGGTATGTCGGCTACCACAATCATTTTAATTCCAAAAATAGACAATGCACAGCAATGGAAGGATTTCAGGTCGATTAGTCTATGTAATGTTTCAAACAAGATTATTTCCAAGTTATTAGCTTCAAGATTGAGCAATATTATGAATAAAATTATTTCTCCTTCACAAAGTGGATTTGTTTCAGGCAGATTGATTTCAGATAACATTTTATTGGCTCAAGAGATTAATCATAAGCTGAACTATCATGTCAGAGGTGGCAATTTAATTTTGAAGCTAGATATGGCTAATGCTTTTGATAGAGTTCAATGGGCATTTCTTTTTAATGTCATGGAAGCTTTTGGATTCTCAGCTGATTTTATTGGGCTTATCAAACGTTGCATTTCAGAATGTTGGTTTTCTGTTAAAGTTAATGGGCATCTGTCTGGTTTCTTCCATTCTATAAGAGGTCTGAGGCAGGGTGATCCCATTTCACCATTACTCTTTATCATAGCAGCGGAATTTTTATCTAGAGGTTTGGATGCTTTGTTTAATAAATACTCTCAGCTTTACTTCACTCTGGGATGTGATTTCAAAATTTCTCACTTAGCATATGCAGACGATATTGTGAACTTTATGAATGGGTCAATTAATAATGTAAAGCACATCAAGAAATTTTTAAAAGATTATGAGACTTGCTCGGGCCAATCTATTAATGAGGGCAAAAGCCTATTTTTTCCTTCTAAAAGTATCTCAAACTCCAGGAAAGATTCAATTGTCTGTACTACTGGTTTTATGGAAGGACAACAGCCTATGGTCTATTTGGGTGTTCCCATCATTGTTGGCAAAAGGAAATCTAGCCATTTTCATTCTTTAATTGAGAAAATCAATAAGAGGCTAATGGGTTGGAACATCCAAAATCTGACTTATGGTGGTCGTTTACTTCTTATCCAAAGTGTATTAACTTCAATCCCATTCTACATTTTGCAGGTTTTACTCCCTCCACTGGCGGTCCAACATCATATAGAAATGATACTTGCAAAATTTTTTTGGGGTTTGTCCAATTCAAAAAAGAAGTTCCACTGGATAGCCTGGTCTGATAGTTGCTCACCAAAATTGGAAGAGGGCTTAGGTATCAGGAAATTATCAGATATCGCCACAGCTACTGCAATGAAGCTTTGGTTTAGATTCCGTGAACAAAGCACCCCTTGGGCAGCCTTCCTTCTGAAGATGTATTGTAGATCATCTCCTACTTCTGTGGCTTCGACTAATTGGAGGGCATCCCCTGTTGGCGCCGCCTTATCAAAATTAG
>JAGFNQ010002089.1:49923-78697 GCA_024364735.1 Boesenbergia rotunda | reverse complement strand
AGTACTTAAGGATTGTCTTGACAGCCGCCCAATGATCCATTCCTGGATCAGACTGGTATCTGCTCGTGACGCTCAGAGCATATGATACATCGGGCCTAGTACATAACATAGCATACATGATAGATCCTATCGCGGATGCATAAGGAATCTTATTCATGCAAATCCTCTCGTCTTCTGTGCGCGGACACATAGACTTTGAAAGGTTGATCCCATGCCTGATGGGAAGGTAACCTTTCTTGGATTCCGACATGCTAAACCTTTTTAGCACTCGGTCTATATATGTAGACTGCGAAAGACCAAGCAACCGTTTTGATCTATCTCTATAGATTCTAATCCCAAGGATATAGGTTGCTTCTCCCAGGTCTTTCATGGAGAAAGTTTTGGACAACCAAATTTTAACCGACTGTAAGACTGATATATCGTTTCCTATAAGCAATATGTTATCGACATATAATACTAGGAATACGACTGCACTCCCACTAACCTTCTTGTACATACAAGGTTCGTCAGGATTTTGTGTGAAATCAAACTCTTTGATTGTCTCATCAAAACGGATGTTCCAGCTCCTGGATACTTGCTTCAGTCCATATATAGATCGTCGAAGCTTGCATATTTTGGTTTTATCAACCGATGTGAAACCTTCAGGTTGTATCATGTATACATCCTCAAGCAGGTTTCCATTAAGGAAAGCTGTTTTCACATCCATTTGTCATATCTCATAATCATAATGAGCTGCTATGGCCAGGAGCATCCTAATGGATTTAAGCATAGCTACTGGCGAATAGGTTTCGTCATAATCAATTCCTTGTTTCTGACGATATACTTTTGCCACTAATCTAGCCTTAAAGGTAACAACATTACCTTCCATGTCAGTTTTCTTCTTGAAAATCCACTTGCACCCTATGGGCTTAATCCCTTCAGGTGGGTTAACCAAGTCCCATACTTGATTTTCGTACATGGAATCCATTTCCGACTTCATAACTGATAGGTTTCTCCCTTTCTGAACTTTTTAGAACATCTTCATAACTGATAGGTTCGTCATCGCTTATGAGTAACACGTCGTTCGATTCACTTATGAGAAATCCGTATCTCTCTAGAATATTGCGTGTCCTATCAGACCTTCGAAGAGGTGGTGTTGTTTTAGGTTCAACTGATAGCTCATTATTATGAGTTATTGGTTGTGGGTCTAGACTAGGTGTCCCTGTAATGTCTATTGGAGTTTCTTGAACTTCATCAAGTTCAATGCCACTCCCACTGATTTCTTGTAAAAGAAATTCTTTTTCCAGAAATACAGCATGCCTTGAAACAAACACCTTTTGATCCAAGGGATGATAGAATTGGTAACCCTTTGTTTCCTTAGGGTATCCAATAAATAGACATTTATCAGACTTAGCATCCAATTTGTCTGATACAGTCCGCTTCACATAAGCAGGACAACCCCATATCTTAAGGTGAGTTAAGTGAGGTTTCTTACTATTCCACGTCTCATATGGAGTAGTAGAGACTACCTTGGTCGGGACTCTGTTTAGCAAGTAAATAGTTGTCTTAAGTGCATAGCCCCAAAAGGATTTTGGAAGAGTTGCATGGTTCATCATAGATCTTACCATGTCCATCAAGGTTCGGTTACGCCTCTCAGATACACCATTATGCTGTGGTGTATATGGCGGAGTCCATTGAGACAATATCCTATTGTCCCTAAGATAATCTTTAAACTCTTGACTTAAGTATTCACCACCCCGATCGGATCGAAGTATCTTAATACTTTTGCCAAGCTGTTTCTCTACTTAATTTCTGAACTCTTTGAATTTCTCAAAAGCTTCAGATTTGTGTTTCATCAAGAACCCATACCCGAATCGTGAGTGATCATCGATAAAGGTAATGAAGTAGCTATAGCCTCCTTGTGCAAGAGTTGACATTGGTCCACATACATCAGTATGTATTAGACCAAGCAATTCTCCCACTGGATTACCTTTTCCAGAAAAGAGTAATTTGGCCATCTTGTCTTTTAAGCATGATTCGCATGTATCAAATGAACCGGGTTCAAATGATTCCAAAATTCCACATCGATGTAATTTGGTCATGCGTTTCTTGCTTACATGGCCAAGACGACAATGCCACGTATAGGAGTCTATTCGATTATCTATTCGTGCATGTTTGTTGCTAACTTCGATATTGAAAACGTCACCGGATAAATCTAAAGTGTACATACCATTGCACAAAGTTCCAGTCCCATAAAGATCGCCATTTAAAGTTATGAAACAACAATTGTTACTAAAAGTTAAATGATGACCCTTTTCATTCAAACATGAAATAGATACAATGTTCTTTATTAACGAAGGAACAAAATAACAATTATCCAATTCTAAGACACGTCCAGTAGGGAGCTTTAGCAAATATGTTCCGATGGCAACAGCAGCAATCTTTGCTCCATTTCCAACTCGCAAATTCGCTTCTCCCTTGACGAGTCTTCTTCTATTCCTTAGCCCCTGTATGTCATTACATATATGTGAGCTACACCCAGTATCAAGTACCCAGGTGGTTGAGGAAATAGAGTGACATTCAATAATGAAGATACCTGAAGAGGATGGGGCATCGGATGCCTTCTTCTTCAAGGAATCAAGATAAACCTTGCAGCTTCTTCGCCAGTGACCCTCCTTTCCACAGTGATGGCAAGTGCCTTTTGGGGTCTTTTCAGTCTTTTTGGCCTTTTTCTTCTTTCCCTTATTCTGTTCTTTGGCCTTCCTCTTAGAATATTTCTTCGAGGAACCAACTAACAGTACCATCTTCTGATCCTGCTTCACAGAAGGCTCTACAGTCTTCAGCAGGTTGAGCAACTCAGGAAACTGGTCTGGAGTTCCATCTTCAGGAGGACGGTTAGGAAGTTGTTCTTCAAGGACATAAGCAAGTTTCTCTGCCTTAAGAACTATCCTCAGGTTTCGAAGCCAGTCCATGAAGTTTGGCCCAGTTAGTTAATTGGTGTCCAAAATGGAACGCAAATTCAGAGAAGACATGATCGAGTGATTATCCTAGAAATACAAATTGAGCTTATGTGAGAAGAATGATAAAGAATGCATCAACATACATTAATTAAATCCTATTTATTTTTCGAATTGAATAACCTTTTTTATCAATTCGGGAGATCGTAGGAATATCTCCAAATAGGTTGATATCCAACCATAAATAAGAACAACCATGGCTGTGGCCATCAAGTTATTCTTAGCTATGAAGGTAGGTAATTATACCGATTACATATTACATATATGTAACTATCACATTATGCTATCAACTAATTGAATGTTTGTATAAATCATTGGGTTGTTAACTCATTAACAAGTATGCAACAATATACATAGCACCCAACTGCACCTCTCTTTACATCGACCTTGGCTGTGACACAACAAATCGATGCTCCAAGCTTAAGGCTGACCCATTAATCAAGAAATAGTTTTAATATGGTTGGAGCTCATTCAACCGTTTAGTCAGGCTTGGATGTGTCCAATAACCAAAACTAAGGATTGACCTCTGACTCTGACTATATTAATCATAAACTAATTCCATGGTTTGAACATGTTGAGGTTCAAGCCGGGCATGGATGTGTCCATCAACCCAAACGAGAAACAAAACTCCGGTTCTAACCATATTAATGAAAGGTGTTGGCCTTAATATTTTGTAAGGGGTTTTGGGTCTCATCCTTTTCTTTCTAAGCACATTCATGACATATAATTATGTCATGTACTAACGATTTCCTTAATAAAGTATGTATGTGACTTAATTTATCAAGTCTCATTAATTGAATTAGGAACCGAATTTCCTAATTCTAATTTCATACTTTATTCAAGGAATTGTTTTGGGAAACAATTTCCTAAATTATCATAATCAATTTCGGAAATAATATGTTTAAGACTTTGATTTCTCTAAATCAAATCTTATTAAATTAAGAGACAGATTCCCTTAATTCAACCACATATTATTTTCATGAAAATCTCATTTAAGAAAACTCTATAGGAAACCATTTTCCTAATTAATTTTGGAGACAATAATATGTAAGAGCATCACCTCTTAAATCAAATAAGAAAATTATCGTTTGAGAATCACATCAAAATTTCCAAGATTTGATTACATATTTTATTTATGGATTTATTAATTTCAACAAATTATTTTCTTTGGATGGCTCCCCGAGGCTCAGATACCCAAAAAAAAGGAATTTGTTGTAAATCTAATTTGGTCCGCTCCCCGAGGCGTAACCAAATTAAACATGACAATTTTATTCAAAATAGGAAATTAAATTACAACAACTAACTTTAAATTGGACAGCTCCCAGAGGCTCAATCCAAAATAAAGAATTTTGTTAATAATTTAAAACCAATTCGAATTTAATTGTCAATTATTAATCCATAAATTTGTCTAAACTTTCTAGAAAGAAAGTGCCCAAAATTGTGAGATTTCATAATAGGTTTTCAGAATAATTGTAAGTTTCTGGTATAAAGAAAACATACATATTTTCAAAATTAGAAAATTTTCAAAATAGAAAATTTCCAAAATTAGAATGTTTCCAAAAATGGGATGTTTACACAATTATCATAAAATTTTAGAAACTAGGATATTTCAAACATTTACGAAATTTCATGAGGATTTCCAAACTTTGAAATTCCTAAATCTAAAATTTATTATAATTGGAAAGTTTCCATAATTGGAAATTTTTTCCAAAATTTAGATCATGACAAAGTTTTCCGCAAAACAATTATATGATTATGTCGAACACTAACCGGCTCTGATACCATTTTGGGACCGGATGCATGTTGACATGGATACGGATTCGTAATTTTAAAATTTAATTACGTGCAGCGGAAGATTTAGCATAAATAATTTCTCAAATTATTTTAACCACGCATCTAGCATGCAACCTTATGTTGTGGAGACATGATCATACATTTAAAATTTTGCAAAAAGTAAACTAATTTACTTAATACCTCGCGTAACTCGTAGAAAGGGACGAGATCCAACCGTAGCGTCTCTTGGAAGCTCCGCCTCTATTCGCGTCCACGCCGAGTTCTCTTCGAGATGACTTCGCAAAGCCATGAGTTTCGTGCCGACAAGAACTACTAGATTCTCCAAAGGCACGACTAGAATGTCAAGAGAGAGAGATGGAAAACTAACCACCAAACGAAAACGGAATCAAGATTCCGGGAGGAAGGAAGGAGTCGCGACCCGCTTCTTCTTCTTCTTCGGCACCTTCTTGGTGGAGGTGGCTCACGGCAACCCTAGGGGAGCCCTCTAGGGTCGGCGCCCACTTGAGGAGGGAGAGGGAGAGAAGGAGAGGAAAAGTGGCTAGGCAAGAATCCTTGATCACTTGAATTGATTTCTAAGTCTTGCCTATGCACCTTTATATAGTAGCCTCTTTATCGCCAAGTCATTTTTTTAACGGAATAAATTTTTCATAAGAAATTTATCTTATAAATTTTTCTATGAATTTTTCCGTTATGCCAAGTTTTTATTATAATTTAATTTATAATAAAAACAACCATGTCTCCCCTTTTATTATGGAATAAAATTTTACAAGAATTTTGTTATATAAATTTTTCTTATCATGGAAAAATCAATTCATAATTGATTTTATAAAATAAAATAAACCAATCCATGGTTCATTTTAATTTCCATAAAAAAGAATAAATTTTTATAAATTTTTTTATCCATAATTTTATAAAACAAATCACGCTCGATTTATTTTATAATTTAAACCAAAAACTTGGTTCTCCCTTTTATTGTGGCCGGCCAAACCAAAGAGGGTGGGGACCCTCTTTGGCCGGCCAAATCCAAGCCGTCTCCTTGCGAATTAAACTCATTTAATTCACCCAATAAGCCTTCAAAAGACTTAGCCATTTTAAGCTTTCGATGCGTCTCTGATAAATTCATATTCGACTTATCTCTCTTGATCGGAAAATCTAATTTTCAACTCGTTTTAAATCCCTCGGATTACTCGTAGTGCGTGTGACTAAATAGGCTTTCGATTTATGTTGGCCGTCTATAATCAACCAATTATAGAACGATCATGAGTGGCACCTAGTAGTACATCATGACCCCCAATTAATCGAAACATCAACGGTTGACCTCAGAAATAATTCTGAAACCCTTCAGCAGCTTTAATGAGTCGTGCCTCATTCCCTTCACCATCTTATACCCACTTGGTTCAGGACACGGTCTCGGATTCTAATTACTCTCACGTTTCTAAGATATTCATACTCAGATCATGTGATGCTCTGGCCAGAGGCTTTGAGTAATAATCCGACGATAGGCCTTGGGTATACATCTCCTCGCAAGGAGTGGTGAATCCTTTGTAGGCTGTTCAAACATCTTCGGGCACTTCGGCTTATACCCAATCATCCTGGGTCCACACCTCCTTGGAGATGCTTGCATAAGATGTCAAACTATAAGTCTTCATGACCAAGATGACTTGAACACCGCAAGTCAAAGGAACATCGCACTTAAGCTACAGTAAGAACTTCATTGACAAATCTATATGTAGATTACCATATGAAGTTTTACAGCTAGTCACTCCAATGAACTAGTTCCCTTAACTAGCATTCATGTTTATCTTCGGACATCCCAATGTCACCAGCCAGTGAGAATCAGCTGATTAGAGAATAACCTATGCTTGTCTCAACAGAATTGATAGTGTCCGTATTTATCAATTCATCGACTAGGGACAATTTCAATACTTCACAATTGCACATGTAGAGATAATCACTAGTTGTGAATTTATCACAAGTTCTCTCATGCTGTGAATTGTATTGCGGGCATTCAGTGAATGAGTTTAAGATCTCAATCAAATACACAAACATGTACACTCAAATAGTGAATATTCATTTTTTAAAGTAAATGATTACAATCACAAGGCGATTGCCTTAGGACACTTCTCTCATATTACTAACAGGCGCTCGACAAACTGGGTGGGACCTCGGCATTCAGCAGACTGGGTCGGGAGCTCGGCACTCGGCAGATTGGGTCGGGAGCTCAGCAGACTGAGTTGGGAGCTCGGTGACTTGCACGACAGACTTGGTCGGGAGACCTGGTCGGAACCCCGAGAGGCTCTCTCGGAATTGCAGGGGAAATTCATTAAAGTGTTAAATGAAGGAAAGAGAAAAGTATCTCTTTATTGGATGAAGAGAAGGTAAAGAGTCACATGAAAAGATGTGCCCTTTATTGGCATTAATGAAGGCAAGTCAAAGAGACAAAAGACTCTTCATATTCATGAGATGAGTATAAAAGAGAGTCTAGTCATTTTGGATGAGGTGTGTGAGTGTTTCTCTTCTTCCCTTCCTCTCTTCTTCCTCTTCTCCTCCTTGGCCGAAACCCTTGTTGGGTTCTTGGTGGTCTTGTGAACTACCTCAAGTTGCTAGCACAACTAAGGTAGTTCTTCCCAAAGTTGAGAGATCGTGTCTGTGTGGATACGAATAGAGGCACGGACACTTGAACGTGCAAGAGATCCGGCGCATCTTGGATGAGCCGGATAAGCGAAGGGCACGCTCCAAAGGTATACACTTTAGATAGATCTATTAGATAGATGAACTTTGTACGAGTTTTTTTTCGCATGGATCGCTCGAGGGATCTTGTTTCCGCTGCGTTTATATGTTTTTGTGCCGGGAGACCCCAACACCTTCATCCAGTCAGAGGTTGCTGAGTTGATTTCGAAGTAGGTATCTTTTTTCTAGTTTGGCTTCGTAGGTACCTTTGAGAAGGCCCAGGAACTTTTCCTAAAGTTCTTTTGCAGATTTGTAATTCCTGATTCGGTTGACTTTTTGCTAGGCAGTACGGTCAACAAATGGAACTCTGCTTTCCTGTTTGCCACGAAGTCGACCTACTCCTTGTTTGTCCACAGGCTTTCGTCTTTGGGTTTATCGTCGACGTATTTGGGAGCTACAAAATCATTTTTCATGATTAAGAGTAATTCAAAATCAGTTTTAAAGAATAGCTGCATTTTTCGCTTCTAACTGGTAAACCCTCCTCTGGCCTTCTCCTCAAATGTGCTTCCCCTCGGCTTCTCATCTCTCGGGCACCACATGCATCTTTCTCGCTCCACCGACGTACTCTTCCGCAAAACTCCACAACCCTCGGATGCACCGAACCTATCGACTCCCTTCCCGTGCCATCCTTCTCGTCCGCTGCGTCTTTCACTCGACTTCCTATGCTCCTATGCTCCTGCACACTTAGACACAGGGATCAAAACACAACAGAACCTAACTTGACTCGATTGACCACATCAAAACCACATGGGCTACTTACATTATTTCTCGTGAAATAGTATGGCCCTTAATCGATTCGACAATCGATTAAGGAGCAAGCCAATCGATCAGTCGAACGATTGGTGGTTGTGTTATCGTGAGAACAGATTCAGCCTTAATAGATTAGGTGTTCGATTAAGGCACTTCTATCGCGAAAACAGAAGCAGCCCTAATCAATCAGGTGATCGATTAAGGATGCCTTATCGATTGGTCAATTGATTAATATTGTTTTTGCAAAGAGCACAATAAGGTGCTTAATCGATTGGCCAATCGATTAAGCTTTGAAAGATAGTGGTTGAATGACTAGATCTTCATGGTAATCAATTGGGCAATAGATTAGGAATCCCAGGTGAACACGATATAAAGGGTTTTTCACGCAGGTTAAAAGTAGTTCTTCTCTTAGGGACAAGTATTGTTGCATTTTCAAGCATCAATGGGTGATTTCTAGCTAGAAGAAAGCAAGAAAAGCAAGAAGTTATTATTGTAAATCTTGTAAGGTTTAATATTGTATTTACTTATTCTTGTTGTATTTCATTGTGTAAGCTTGTACAAGGCTTCTCCACCTCCACGATGGAGACATTCATAGTATTTGTGAGTGTGAGGAGAGTGGATTCTTGGATTAGTCATCTCAAGGAGGTGGATACCAAATAAATCAAGGTATTAGTATTTACTCAAGTCTTCCGCCACGATAAATCTTCATCGAGTAAAGATAGAAGCTAATCACCCCCGCCCCCGCCCCCGCCCCCGCCCCCGCCCCCGCCCCCGCTCCCGCCCTCTAGCTCTGATGTGTCCTAACATTCATGCTTATCGATATTTGAATAATAATTCTCATCAAAGGCTTCAAATTGCAAAGAATGCATATCCATGGTTAAAATAAATGTTTATTCTCACCTTAAACAATAACAACAAAATCACCAGATACATGTAATAGTCATAATAAAACACATAGATATAAAAGATATAGAATAACTAAGGTATTAGGATGTATACTAAAAGTCTTCCCTTTTGTATAGACATCTACATTTTGAAAGAGAATCACAAAACCACTTATGCATGTTTATACTACTATATGTATAAATGTCTGATACTTTGCATTGTAGATAACAGGTGTGTGGTGACACACAGAAGATCATGTTATCAGTCCTTTGCAGAGTATAAGTAGAGGCTCACAACTGAGATGGAGTTTGACAAACCATCGGGATGGTTGTAGTGTAATTTGGTGTGGTTTATCTTTACCATAGAATTACACTAGTGCAATTTGTGTGTATTCAGCAGGACCAATATAGAGGTCATCCAATTTATACTGACTTTATAATTGGATCGAACCTCGGATTATTATGGAAGTATATGCTCTGAATCCCGATATAATAACGGACACATGCACTTAGTAGTTATTTCTTTGATTTACTAATGAGCGAAATTTATTCTGCTAAATCGATAAGCCCAGTAAGTTAGAAAATAATATTATTTAGATGGTGTGTCATTGATTATAGATGGAATCCATGTCCTGGTGAGTCGGGATGATGATGCACCCTTGATGAGCTCATAATGTTCATTATGTTAAATCTTGCAAGTGGACTTGGTCCAACATGATGATAAGGTTTAGTAATACTAGTCAAGGAGTTAGAGGTTGATTAATTAAAATTATCAATAATTTAAATTAATCAACGAACATTCGATATCTTAAACACGGAGAGAAATTGTACTCATAATAGGTGGAGCCCATATGGAAATATGGGGGTTGGTGAGGTGATTCAATGAAGGGTCTTTAGTGGTATAGTTCTTCATTAATGGATCGGGTTTGGATCCATTAGCAGGCCAAGACCCAACTCCTCCTCATGGTCCCTATTATAGCCCTATAAATACCCCGTGGAATCATGAAACCAATGATGATAATTCCAACACAAAGAGAAAAACCCTAAACCTCCCTCTCCTCTCCTCTCTTCTCTCTCCTAGGTCACAAGTAGTGCTGGTGCTAAAGAGGAAGAAGAGAAGGCTTTCTTCTCATTTCTTTAGGGCGTGGAGCTTTATCCTAGGGAGCACTACCAAGTGGTGTTCAGCAGGAACAAGTAAGGTCGGAGGATCGCCGGCAGTGACCACAAGCTTGTGGTTTGCGGCGCCGGTGGTAGGTGGAGAAGAAGTCGCAAGAAGAGAGTTCATCATCCTCTTTTTCTTCTCTTTGTCCACTCCATCTTCTTCCTTCCTTTCTTCCTCCTTGGCGTACATGTGCTGGGCTCAAGGAGGAGTTGCCAGCGGTCAGAAAAAGGAGCTGCTGTTGGTTTCTTTGGCCGGCGGCAAGGAGAAGAGAGAAAGGAGAGCTTGCGGTGGTTAGGGTCGCTGTGGGGGAGAGATAACTGTCTCTTCTCCTTCTTCATCTTCTTCTTTAGCTTCCTCCCGTGCTTTCTTATGGTCGGTAGGCTTTGGAGGCCTCTTGGTGGTCGGCGGTGCAAGGAGGGGAGGATGGTGGTTGCCGGCGCAAACCCAAGGTTCTAGGGTTTGTTGGTGGGTGTAAGAAGGCGGTGTTGGGTGGCCCTTGGTGATTCCGGTTCTTGGTAGACCGTCGCCCACACGACGTCCAAGAGGGGAGGGTCATACGATAGAAAATCACGAGGTAACGGGAACGTATAAATTCTTCCTTGGCTCCTTTGATATTCTTATCATTTCATGTGTGTTTTTAATTAATTATCATGGTTTTAATTATTTATTAATTAATGTTGATAATTAATTATGTCATGGACCCCGATAATACACACGAAAATCGGCGATCCGCTCGTCGTCTTTTTCGCGACCAATTGGTTAGGCGAGTTACAAGGCTCGAACTTTGAGTTTGGCTGAGTTGTAACTCGAACCAATTAGTACGACGATGAGACGGTCGTTTGTGAGATAGGTCTCCATTCAGATTAAATTTTTTAATCCATAGATATGGAGAGGTCTCTCATGGACGACCCCGTGTTCGCTTAGGAAACCCGCCAAGTCATACCCCTATCAATTGGTACCCAACAAATTTTGGATTTCGAAAATACAGAATCAAGAATTAAAAAAGAAATGCAGAAATGAAAGAAGGACAATTTAAATGCAAGCTATACAGAAAAAAAAGAAACTCCAGAAAATTTATAAAGAAAAAGAAAGGTCTAAAGTAACTAAGTTATTTATCAACTAATATTAATATAAATAGTCTCCAACAATGGCACCAACAACTTATTACGATGCCACAAGTACATGAAAAAATCGTCAATAATAAAAAGTATCGAATCCACAGAGATTATTGATTAAGTACTAGTTGAGTCCATAAAGTAAGTTATCTAGACTGTCAAAATTGGTTTGTGAAAGATTGTAGACAAGAGAGGCGAGAGAGAGAGAGAGAGAGAGAATGAGAAAGAGAAGAGTTGATCTTGGGAGAAAGTTAGAATGGGTGAAATCTAAGATTTCGATTTCACTATAATGCTAGTTGATGTTTTATGAATTACTCACCTCATAGTCTTAATGTTTTCGCTCTCGTAGGGACTCTAGCAAAATTACCAGTATGGTCCTGTGAGGGTTATATCAGAGTGTTTACACCAACTACGCCATTAAGTAAAGAAGTAATTCTAGAAAATCTGGTTAAAGGGTTGCCCTCTGTGACTAAGGGCCCCTTGGTTAAACATCTCTAGAGTTTTCTCAATTACTTCCTAACATTAAATTAATGCTTTTATGTCAAAAAGTAACCTAGAAAGTCAGGTTAAAGGGTTACCCTCCTATCACTAAGGCCTCTGGTTATACATTTCTAGATTACACAAGTCACTTCCTAATAATAAGTTGGAGAAAACACATTAAGTTCTAAGTAGACTATCCCTTGTAGAGAATTAGTCTTCATTTCAAGGAGATACTCTAGAAAGTCCAGTTAAAGGGTTACTCTATTGTCACAAGGCCCCCCCTGCCGCGGTCATACGATACAAAGTACCTCCCCTACGTGGTAACAAATCCTCCATATCCACATGTATTCACCACACACACATTTCATCAAACACATAGAAGGCACAATACACATAGAACAAGGCATAAGCATATTATTGAACAAGAAAATAGATAAATTCATGGTTTATATATCAACATCACATTATAATTACTTCCTACATCCTAGATCTGGAGAATCTACTCAAATGCAAGAGATATACAATATACAATAAGAAGACAATAAAAGTAAGAAATCTACAACCCGAAACTAAGATTGAGAGGGTAGAGTAGGCTTATCGTGCATAGTCGATCTTCTTGGTTGCAATCTTCGCTCCGGAGGTGGATGGATGGTTGGAAATGATGGCCCTAGAGTTTTTCCTAAAAGGGAGAACTCTTCCCCAAGGAGAGGGGTGAAGACCCAAACCCAAGATGAACCCAAAAAGGGGAGAAAATCCCTTTTTTATAGCAAGGGGCATAACCCCTTTACTTCTCATTAGCACGATCAAGTCGTGCAACCGGCGTAAGGAGTGGCACAACCATGTTGTGGGCTTCTCAGGTTCCAGGGGAGGTCGTGCCATATGGCTCGACCATGTTGGGGTGGCCCTCTGGAAGAACCACACGACCGTGTCAATTTGCATGGCCATGGCAGGTGGCTCTTTGGAAGAGCCACACGACCGTTCCAATTGGCACGACCCATGCATGTGGCTTGCTCCGATGTCCATTTTACTTTGTTTTTGCTCTCTTTTTGCTCTATATCACATCTTGTCAATGAAAACCAATAAAGAGTCATTCTTCGAATAAGGATAATAAAAGTAACAAAATCATATAAAAATAGGATGTCATTCTTCGAAAAAGGATAATAAAAGTAACAAAATCATATAAAAATAGGGTGCGAAATAGTCAATAATGCTCATGAAAATATAAGTGGATGTGTGTTAATCAAGACTTTAAAATATATATAATCTATCCAAATCACTTATCACTTTTAAATTATTTATATAATTATTGTCAGTATTTTAAATGAATACAATATGAGATAATAGATAATTGAAAATATAGTATTAATTACTGTTAATTGTTATATTGAAATTCAACTTGAAAACTCATGTGATTGAACAGTCGTCCTAAGGTAACGGCTATCATTGAACTGTCAATATAGGTTATAAATTTTTAAGTCCACATGGTATATTATCATGGATATTGTTAATGAGGAACTAATCCCATTTGAGTTGGTATGCTCTCTAACTATGGGCCAAAGTCTCTAAGATTAAGTGCCACAATTTTGGATTTTGACTACTAACACTCATTGTGGTACTGGTAGCAGTCTAAACCTAAGATGATTTCGACAAATTAAATTGAAAATGTATTATTGTTTATTAAGCCAGTAGTTTGATTTGTATGGAATAATATGTTTGAATATTTTTTATAGCTATTGTTGTTGAGTTCATTATTTAAATTTACAAATTTAAAATTTAAAATCCACATAATACAAGGAAGTTTTACATTTATTATATATATGCTACTTTGGCCCTTACTAATTGTATATTCATTATGTAGCTTTGATAATTTTTTAAAATATAAGAGGGTGATTTAATTCAATAAAGTACCCAACCTTTGTATTATGGTAAATCTATCTTTTAGTACACCCATCAAATGTGATTAATTGTTCTTTGACTCATTTTATTGTGTCACTAATGCTTGTATATCTATTTGTGTTCAAGTAGATAAATTTTTATAAAAGGTCAGACCTCAAATTTCACAATCATTTGTAG
The DNA here is from genome assembly GCA_024364735.1 of Boesenbergia rotunda. NCBI lineage: Eukaryota > Viridiplantae > Streptophyta > Magnoliopsida > Zingiberales > Zingiberaceae > Boesenbergia > Boesenbergia rotunda. Next base: position 64,713 of record JAGFNQ010002089.1, on the reverse strand, counting down.
AAATGTAAATTAAAAAATCGAGCATATAACCACATGGAAGGATTTCCCAACTTCATCGAGAATTGGCCTTTATCCATTTGCAAATCTATAATATGGTGACAAACTCGGATATATTATGGGGCAAGTAGATAAATGCTCTACTTAAGAGTGTGACAGATTTAATGTATCAGAGTGTAGATGGAGTTTATGATTGAATACTATTTCTGTTTGTTTAAGTAAAGATAAGTGAAGTTGCAATATCTTTATAAATCGAATAGTTTAACTAGATACTGATGATTAAATAAAAGAGGAGTTAATTGCTCAACCAAGATATTAGCATTTTAGGTCCAAGGCATGGTGATTGTTTTGATCCTAGACACAATAGTGTAATTATTGTGTATGGCCCTTTATATGTACATATGTATGCATATAACCTTCAATCTTAATTTGTATAAACTTTGATATCTGTGTGTATAATAATTATAAACCAGACTTTGAAGATTATAAGTTTTAAACTATGAAAACACCCTAATTCTCATTCTTTGTGATGTCTTTATGATTATTATGCTTCTACTTGAATTATGTTAGTGTTTCAAACTAATAAGATCATAATTTTATTAACTGATAAATTTTGTTCGTTATTTAGTGATCTTGTGGGTTATAACAAAGTTTAGTTATAGTTGCTTCAAAATGGAAAGAAAACTAAAATGTAATCTCAATTATATTGTTTAATTAAGTTTATTGTAGTATCCACATCTTAAAAAGGGTTGCGCCCTTAACTTAAGGGTCAAACATTTTGGATCAGTGATGAGGATAAAATTCATTTAAATATAGATGAGAATATAATAAAGGATTGAATCCAATGGTATAGGAAATTTATATAGTCAACTCTACTCAGTATGATAAAATCTTGGTTACTATTGTAGTATCCACATCGTATTAATACATTATAAAATAGATTGATGTGGATAGTTATCTTTTGATATAACTATTGTTAGTTGATAATTTGAGTGAGAAATAATAACAATGGAAAACAAATTGATTAACGAGGTTTTTTTAAGTAACCTCGGGCGATCAGTTCGGTCACACGGAAGTTTTCCACCGGCCGCTAGGGTAAATAGAGAAGTGCTCGTAGTGGGCGGTCTAAAAGCCTAGCGTCCTAGGGTTCGCTTCCCATTTGGAGAAAAAATTTCTGCAAATGCGCCGTAACTGGGGATTGAACCATGGATACCTGGAATAGCGACTAGTCACCCTACCGCTGCACCATAGCCCCGGTGGCGAGAAATAATAACAATGGAGACTCTACAGTGGATTGCTAATACATATAGAAGCCATAAAAAAGTGATATCGTTGTTTGATGAAGTTTGACTTTTCACTCCATGCACAGGCATCATGCTTTTGACTATGAAGTCTATAATGGTGTCGTCCCCAAACTAAAGTAAGCTATTACATTTTACATCGAATATTGGAAAGTCATATTGCATTTAGTAAATCAATGAAATTTGTTCAATAACTCAATGTTAATTATTTAATCATTAATACAAATACTGAGTGGCTGTTTATGTAGTTAGCATGACTTTAGAGTTAACGGGAACCTTTTTCATAGTTGACAGTCCAAATTATAAAAATGGTTTTCTCACCCATTGTAAATAATTTTGCTGCTATGCATATTCATTCCTACTAAGAATTCTTTGTGTATACTTTACAATAGATTGGTTGGTTTGTAAATTTTTTATTTTTATTTTCTGAAAAAAAATAAAAAAATATTATTTGATTGGCAATTTTCATATTTATTTTTTTAGAAAAAGGAGATATATGAGAATATAAAAAATGTCTAAAAGTCATTTTTCTAAGGAAAAAAAATAATTTTCCCATAAAATAAAAAAAAATACAAATCGAGCGCTTCTACTCCTTTCTCAAATTCCTTTTCAAGTTTTGGAGGAAAGTGAAAAAGAATATTACGTCATAGTTATCTATAGACCTAAGGGTGCGTTTGATTCAAGTTATCATACATAACCTCGATTATGTCATTACCAAGTAATCACATAATCAAGATTATAGAGAATGAAACATAACTTGAACTTGTTTGGTTCAATTTAAGGAATCAAATAAAATCTTGTTTGTTTAAAGATAATAGTCTATAACCTAATAAATATTTTACCGTATTACCCTTTAGAATTTATTTAGATAATTTTATTTGTTTAGACTAAAGGGTGTCGACGTCGATCGTCGGTGCCCACGTACGTAGGGCGCCGACCGCCGACGATCGGCGCCGACCGCCGACCGCCGACGATCGACGCTGACCGCCGACGATCGATGCCGACCGCCGACGATCGGCGTCAACCGCCGACGATCGACGCCGACCGCCGACGCTCGGCGTCGACCGCCGACGATCGACGCCGACCGCCGACCGGCGATTGGCAGTGGTCACCGGCAGCGTCGGTCGGCGCCGACCGACGACCGGTTATTGGCGGTGGTCACCGGCAGCGTCGGCCGCTGACGATCGGCACCGCCGGCGATCGACGGTGGTCACCAACAGCGTCGGCCACCGGCGATCGGCGGTGATCGTCGGCTGTCGGCGATAGGCGCCGACAATCATCTCCGGCGGGGTTCGTCGGTCGCCAGTGGTGTTCGTCGGTCGTCGGTCGCTAGCCGTTGGCAGTGGTCGCCAGTCGTCGGTCGCCGACAGTGGTAGTCGTTCGTCGGTGTCGACGGCCGCCGGCGGTGGTCGCCGGCCGCCGGCGGTGGTCGCCGGCCGCCGGCGGTGGTCGCCGGCCGCCGGCGGTGGTCGCCGGCCGCCGGCGGTGGTCGCCGGCCGCCGGCGGTGGTCGCCGGCCGCCGGCGGTGGTCGCCGGCCGCCGGCGGTGGTCGCCGGCCGCCGGCGGTGGTCGCCGGCCGCCGGCGGTGGTCGCCGGCCGCCGGCGGTGGTCGCCGGCCGCCGGCGGTGGTCGCCGGCCGCCGGCGGTGGTCGCCGGCCGCCGGCGGTGGTCGCCGGCCGCCGGCGGTGGTCGCCGGCCGCCGGCGGTGGTCGACCGCCGTTGTCAGTCGTCGATCGCGAATAATTCTTTTGGAAGTTAATAAATTGTAATGGTTATTTTCGTCTAATGTAAATATTGAAGGATAATTTTGGAAAGATAAGGTTCATAACCTGGGAATCAAGAAAAACCTTACTTCCCTAAGGTTTTCCGATTCTTGGTTGCATGCCCCTTTTGCTATCGTGTCGGGCATCGATCATTATTTGGGAATCGCTGATTATCTAAACCAAATAAGATTTTTATTAATAACCTTGGATGGATAACCAAGGTTATCAAGGATAACCCTCAACCAAACGCACCCTAAATGTCTGGCATAAATACAAATTCATATAAATAAAATTTACTGCTAAAAGCGAATATAATACCTTGATGTTGATTTGTTTCTGTTTATGCAACTGCCCCTTTATCGTTGGTATCAAATGCTAAAAGCGAATATAATACCTTGATGTTGATTTGTTTCTGTTTATGCAACTTCCCCTTTATCGTTGGTATCAAATGCATACTTCCACCTGTAAAAAATGATGAATCAGACAGCAGATAAATTGAATCTGGGATGATCGACTCGGCCCCATAAAAATTTTTCACCAGTCACCAAGAACATACTTCCACCTGTAGTGTGTGACATTGGTAGTCATCTTACTAACAATTTAATCAAGAGTCAGTTTGGTATGTCATAGAATCCACTAGATATAGTACCACCTTTTCTGAGTAATTCTAATCTCGAGACATGGTATAAGACGAAGGTTCCACTAGATACAAGGGCTACCTTTTCAAATTGAGTCAAGTTCTATCGAAAAACTCAGTTACAAATTAAGGATGCGCTTCGTATACATTCGATAATAAAAATGATAATGAATTTTGATTGAGAAATTTATGAATTTGATGATAACCTAGTGAGGGTTGAGTTATAAAATTATGGGTATCATATCCATATTTTAATTCCGATTCCGTATACCAAGCATCATAAATAGGAATAAAATAGATTTCATTCTCATTCCCGATTTTTAAACCCACTTACCTAAAAGTTGTTATTCCACATTCTGCCACATAATTTTTATCCTGTTTTTCGAGCAAATCACTTTACCAATGTTATGACCTTAGTCTATTACGAAGTGCACATGGAACTTTTAGAGTTTGATTAACTTGACATAGTCGAATTGTTTGAATAATTTGCACTCAATAGCTCAGAGGTCCGTGACATAGCGAGATGAATTTTGAGTCAAGGCAAGATGGAAAGGAGCAAGCTTAGTGAGTTTGGTATATCCGAGGGACTAAAGGTATGCACAACATAGAACAGTTGTTGGTTTAATAGCTTGACTGCTTGTAACTAGGTAAGCTTGTTAGGCCAAGGGAGGAGGGCAGATTGGAGTAATCTTGGAGAATTTAGTACATCTAAGGTATTGAAGGCTTGAGGTGAGATGACTCTAAGGCAAATTGACAGAAGATTGACCTAATTAATAGGTGAGTGGTGAAAGAGGAGATGGTGAAAAATTCAAGGACTTGGTGCATTCGAGAGAGTGACGGCCTAATATGAGGTGAAGTTGAGGGCAACCAAGAGCATTGACAAAGTTTAAGACCTAGAGGCAAGATAGCTATGAGAGATTGCAAGTGAAATATAATCTTAAGTTTATGCCTTTGAGAAGCATCATCATGGGATAATGTGTTTAACTAGATAGTGAGCTTGACCCCAAAACTCCGTGAAGGTAAATGATGAGATAAGCCGAGTGAAAAAAGATGTTTGAGTAATTTTCAATGGATTGGAGGTGAGCCTTGGTCAATTGGAGAATTCAGCCAACTTAGGAGTCGATTAACATGCATCAAAGATATATAATATTTCTATTCAAGCATCAGTCGATTAAAAGGATCCAATCAACTTGAGGCATAAGCAATCATTGGACGAAATTCCCAATCAATTGCTCAATTAGTAGTTGGCTACGCAACTACCACTTTTGCTTCAGCAGTCGATTGGAGGTATTCCTGCTTGACTACAGGAGGACAAACTAGAGTCATTAGAGGACTTTCTATAAAAGCTCTTCGGGAGCTTTGGGGTAGCATCGTTCCACGAAAATGGACTTGAAACTCCTCCATGCAGGTGCCTAATCTACTTAAAGGCTTGGACAAGGTTGAAGGTATATCAACTCGAGCTTTTGGTAATCTCTTTTACTCATGTTACATTTCATCATTTAATTTAAGAGGATAGTTATATTGTAAACACAACTCAGGAGGGATTGTACGAGGGTTATCTCATTACTTCTCATGAAGAGACTCGATTATTGGAATCTTTAAAGGGCTCATTGACGAGTTATATGCCATGGATTAGAAACGGGATCTGCGTTTTTATTTGTATTTTTATATTTCCACTGCATATTGATATGAACAACCATATACACACACAAGCACCTCATGCGATACTGACAAGTTTGATTGTCTTTGTATCTTGCAAGAATGTTTTAATTTATAGGCTCCATCTATTCACCCTTCCCTTCTTGCCGGTGAGCACCACATTCAGACAGCCCTACAAATCAGAGAGAGCAGCTAGCCTTTTGAAGGCTAATTGTAGTTTCAATCGAAGGCCAGTAAAAGAGAGGACAAAATTGTGGAAAAGAAGGAAAAAAAAAAGAGAGAGAGAGATAAGGATGAACTCAATAGAAGGAAGGGAAAGTAAAAATAAAATAAAGAATGAAGAAAAGAGAAAAATGAAGGGAGGAGAAGAAAAAATTAGAAGGAAGAAAATGGGAAGAATACGAAGAAAGGGAGAAGGAGAGACTGCTGGTTGCAGGATTTAATTAGAAGTTATAGGCAGCAATTCTTATCCACAAGGTAAGAGTTGAAATATTGAAAATAAGCTTGAAATAACTAGTGTTAAGGTGGAGGCTATCATCTAATCCATTAGTCCCTCTTCATCTAAATTTGAATCACCAGAGTCCAATATCAAAATTATAGCCCTTTACACTAAGGTTAATTATGGCTGTAGTGTAGTCTAATCCTTAGACGATATTTAACTGATTAAATTCATATTGAGTTATGGTTTGATTTGTGCGGAAAAAATATATTTGAATAGTTTTTACAAGTATTGTTGAGTTTTGTTTAAGTTTATATTATTGTGCTTTTTTGGGTCTTATTTGGGTGTATACTCATTATGTGGCTTTTATAAAATTTTCATATATAATAATGTGGTGTATCTGAATAAAGTACTGACCGCTTATGCTATGGTATAATTTATCTTGTAATATATTCATTATACAACTAATACTGCTTCGATCTATTCAAATTGTTACTACTGCTTTATATATCTATATGTTGCTCATGTAGGGTAGTATATTGGTGGTGTCTGCTCAAGCAACTATTTTGAAGGGTTACAAGCAGATAACCCCATTCCCTCTTAAGAGTTGTTAAATGCTTTGTTCTCACATGGTAAGATTTATACTCATCGTCCCGCCTTTTTCATCATCATCACAATCGACATTTGGTCTGACAACCAATATTGAGATTTTCAATTTTAGGAGCTCCATAATACAAGGACAAAAATTGTAACAAATTGCAAGGCAAATACAGATAAGGGGAAAACTTAAATTATTATTTTGATAATATTAGTAATCAATGCATTTCATAATAGAATTTTCATTTTTTTTTTCTTATAGAAAACTGAATAAGGCACCCACAACAGATAGATCATTGAACAAGATAAAACTCGACTTACAGAACTCGATTTAAATGATTCAATAAGCTGCATGCCCAAATATCTGGCTCTGCCTCTAGGCCTGCACGCTGACATCAAAAAGCCATTAGAGTTGCAAGAGGAAACTATTTGCATGAACTAAAACATTGTAAGTATACCAGAATTATGAATCTGCAAATGAAGATTGCAGACGGAGGAGAAGGCAAAGAGAAGAACCAGTCAGCCAGTTCTATGGTGACTGAATAACCTCTGTATCATTGCTCTTCTTAATACAAATCGAAGTCACACAGACGAAATGAATCAACTAATCAAGAAACATAGAGTATTTGCTACTCTCACTGGCTAAACATTCCATGTTTCATTCTGTTTGATCATCAGATCTAGCTTGAGGCTCTCTAGAACATATTTTCACTAGCACAAATCGTCGTTGGCAGAGGTCTGTTGCTGCAGGCGGTTGTGAAATTGCTCACTGACACCAGAACCAGCTGCACCACTTACATGCCCAATTTGCGAGTAGAATTGGTTCAAGGTCTGTGGGTTGACCACTCCAACATGCCCCTCCTGGCAGAGGCCGAGCTCTAACCCGGGCACTTGCTGCCCATGCGCGGTTAGCATCGACACAAAGCTCATTGTGCTCATGTCATTGCCAGGCAAGTCCAGGCCATGCACTCCCGATTTCTGTATGAATCCTCTCATCGAACCATTGCTGCTGGCCGCAGTCCCAAGTCTGGAACTTGACTCCGCCGCAGCAGGCCTGGAGTGGAACAGTCCGGATTCGAGGAGACCGTGAGGCAGCAGCAGCCCCGGGAGGGGCCGGGCAAAGTTAGCAGACCCCATCATGGTCCAAGGGCCCGACGCAGCTCCCTGTCCTAACTCATCGAGCTTGGGGTGGATGCTTGTAGCTTCGGCTGGGCGGGAGATAGAACCGGCGGAGGCGAGTGCGGAGGCCGGGATTGTACCTGTGCCAGTGGTAGCGATGATGGAGGGTTCCGCCTGCTGGAGGAGCCACTGTATAGTCTCCCCGTCCGACTTGTGCCCTAATTCTCTGGTAAGCTGGAAGATCCGGGCGGCGCAGAGCGCCGGCATCCGAACCCTTCTTCCCCGGCCCTCGACCTTGGTGTGCCGATCCTTGTTGGAGCTCCGCATCGGCGCAAGTTGCTTCCTTTGCACATCCTTCTCCGCCGCCACCGCGGCGGAAGGCAAAAGATCCCTGCTTTCTGATACATCTGGCCTCGGATCTCCCTCATGCATCGGGGGCAGGCCCGGGGCCTGCTGAAACTTGATGACCTCCTCATGCCGCTCCGATGACTCCATGCAGGAAAACTGAGACTTTCGAAGGCGAGAAGAAATCAAACAATCAAACATAAATCAAGAAAAAAAAAAATCCCATCTTTCCAGGTTCCTGCACCGCCCTCTACCTTCTTCCTCTTCTCTACTTGACAACCAACAGCGCTGCGCTGCAAGCGATGGGGTTTAATAGGGATTTGGATGCACGCATTCCATGCGGCTGCAGCCGGCGGATAAAAGGAAAGGCCATAAATGATAACCAAGGAAGGGGAATAGAATAGTTTCTGTGTTCGGCAATGGAGTTTTGGAAATCAAGATCGCGATTTGCAGAGATTTAGAGTCTGCCTTAAATTCACGACTGTCATTTCTGTGAGAGTACGTGCTCATCTTGTTAGGTTAGGGCACGAGACCACAGACTGTGAGACTGGTTGCCATCTGACTCCGCTCCTGAAGCTGACAAAGTAGGAAACAAAAAAAGGCTGGTCCTTTTTACCTTTCGCCATTGCAAGGCCAAATGGCCAATGCCGGCCATTATGACTCTCCGCAGGCAGCGTTTTCCTTCCCTGTCCAAGCAACGCAGTCAGAGGCTCAGGGTGTCTCACAGCCTATCCACACTTGGCATCTGGCACTGCTTGCAGATGCCCTTCATCATCTTTCTTCTTCCTTTAATCTGAATCACTTTCCTTTGATTTTGAACAAGGTTTAAGTGAGAATTTTTTTTTGTATTTGTGTTTTAGTGCTTCAAACCAACAACATGAGCAATTAAAATATACATCTTACTTGATAAATATTTGAGATAGGAGTTTATAATGTGTTTGGTAAGAATTTTTTTTTTTAATTTGTAGCCGTTAAGGTTTTCAAGTGTTTGTGTCATCATTTACTCGTGTGCTACGGGGGATTACATGCCCACTGTCTTTTTCTTTATTTGAAAAGTAAGTTTTAAAATTTTTAGTGAAATAATAAGTGTTCTATCTTCTATGATATTAAGTTAGAGTTTGAAGTAATGATATGAATTTAAAACTTTAAAATATGGTTAAAATTTGAAGTGGATAATATAGATATTCAAGTTGTAATAAATTTGATTTTAGGGTCTAAAAGAAGGCTTGTAATGAGAAGATATAGGAACACTTATAATGAGAAGTTCATCGAAAATATACATCTTACTTCATAAATATTTAAGTTCATGAGAAAATTTTGATTTCGGGGTAATATAGGTACCCAAGTTATAAGAAATTTGATTTCGGGGTTTACAAGAAGGCTTATAATGAGAAAAATATAGGGAGGCTTAAATGGGAAATTCATTGAATATACATCTTACTCCATAAATGTTTAAATGAGAAGTTTATAACGTATTTGGTAAAATTTGTTTTTATTTGTACTAGTTAAGGATTTCAAAATCTACCTAGAGTGGGACTCTTCTATATATCCTTAAAACTAAATTGTAGTTGAGGATTTTTAAGTATTTGTCTCATCTTTTACTCATGTGCTCTAGTGGATTAAACAAATATCCTCCATCTTTCTTTCTTTATTTAAAAAGTGAGTTTTGTGAATTTTAGTGAAATGATATAGGTGCTCTATATTATATGACTTTAAGTTAGAGTTTGAAGTAGGACTTATAATCTCATCTTTTACTTATGTACTCGGATGAATTAAACAAATATCCTCCATCTTTCTTTCTTTTTTTTTAAAAGTTAGTTTTATGAATTTTAGGGAAATGATATATGTGTTCTATATTATATGACTTTAAGTTAGAGTTTGAACTAGGACTTATAGTGGGACTATGTAAGTGTTCCACGTGCTATGAATTTAAAAATGCTCCACACTTATAGGGTTGGAATTTGAAGTATGACTTACAATGGAATAATATAGGTATTCAACTTATAATAAATTTGGTTTTGGGGTTTAAAGAAGGGCTTGTAATGAGAAAATATAGGTGTTTTAGATGCCATAAATTTGATTTTGAAATTTAAGGTAGGGTTTAAAATGGAACAATATAGGTGATCCATATGACAATTATGAAGTTTTAACATAGGAATTACAACTAGATAATAGAGATGTTATGAATGTTGCGAATTTAAATTTGATTGCTTATTATAGTAGAACAATTTAGAAGTGACACATTCCAAATATTTGATGATCCTGTCGCGAAGCGAGGTGGACGTCCGTGCCGCTGAGTGAGGCTCCTAGGAACACGAAGTCGCCGAGGTGGTCTACCGAGCTAGATCGCCTCTAGCCTGCAAAACAAAGACCGTTAGAACCCGCCGGGAAAAGTCCCCAGCTAGGCACTCCGACGGTCAAGTCAGTACTCGACGGTGACGATGGAAGGCAATAGAACAGTATGGAATTACACTATCGCGCGTACCTGAGAGATGCAGAGTGTGGAGGCTTATATAGCCGGGGAAGTTGACAGTTCCTGCCCCGCCTGCCACCCGCTGTCATGTAGCAAGGACAAGGTGATGCATGCCCAGAGGTGGTAGGATAAAGTGACACATACTGTATTAAGGAAAGGGGCACTGTCAACTTAATGGTTGGTGCAGATAGACGTCGCTCGTCCTGACACCAGTGTAGGTGGTCGTAGTACGGGGGGACAGGGTATGGCAGGAAGATCAATGTCTCAGCGTGATATTCGTCGTTTGGGACCAGTATGGCTTCAGTCCTGCGCCGACCCCGTACAGCTTCTGGTAATCTAGTGTCAGGGAGTGGCTGTGTCTGCTAGGGTCGACTGAGGGCCTATAAGGGCGCCGACTGGGGCACTACATGACGAGGCCGGCTGAGGGCCTATGAGGATGCCGACTGGGGCACTAAGTGACGAGGCCGACGGAGGGCCTATGAGGGTGTCGACTGGGGCACTACATGACAAGGCCGGCTGAGGGCCTATGAGGGTGCCGACTGGAGTACTAAGTGACGAGGCTGTCAGTAACGCTTCCTCCGGTTCGGGCTTACCCCCGGAGCGTGGTCCGCTACGAGTCAACGGGGAGCCAAACCTGGAGGGGCGTCCGAGCTTGGGCCATATCGACTCCAAGGATCGAGGGCTGCCACGCACCTGATCGAAGGTCTTGACCCGCGTGACACCGACCCAACAGGCCCTTCCGGCCCTCTAACCATCTTCCTTCTTACTAGGCGCCAGGCTACCGGGCCAGGCTACACGCAAGCTGGCCCGGGAAAATAAGCATCCCCCTCAAGTCTAGTCGAAGGAGGTACGTAGTTCGACTGACTGGACCCTGACTCTGGCTCGAGCCTGGCGCACCCTCCGAAGTCGTGGTGTATCTTCTCATCGATTGTCGTCTTAATGGCCTAAGGCTCGCGCTTCTGAGCCATTCACTCCTGCATGCTAAGGGGTATGCCATCCTTCTTCGTGAAGGTTTTACCCACACATGCGTTCTGCCATTTTGAACCACATCCGAGCTTGATCAGACGGTTCTGGCCGGGCCGCACGTTTCCCCCAGCTCTTCATCGAACGACCAACGTTCTTTGCTGGTTCCATAAATAGGCCTTACCTCTGCCTATTTTTCCATATGCGTTCAAAACCTCACTTCGTTCTCTGCCGTTTCGAGTGTTGTTAGGGCTCCGGCAACCCCTCTTCTTCGTCTCTCTTCTCCGGTGACTCCTTCCATCGGTCAGCTTCTTTTCTCCTTCCTATCTGATGGCCTCTCCTGCTTCGTCTTCCTCTCCTTCTCTACCCTGGTATTCCACCACGATAACTGCTCTCACCACCCTTGACCTGGAACAGATGAGGTCGGATTATTTCTTAATCCCTTTCGACCACCAGCTGCATCTCCCTAAGTTGACTAATCGACCTGATTCCCCCCTTTAGGCTATATTACTCTATCTCGAGACCATCTACAAGTCGGTCTTCGTTTTTCGATCCATCCTTTCCTTTCCGCCGTTTGCAACCACTTTCAGATTCCCTTATCTCAATTGGCTCCCAACGCCATACGCCTCATGTGTGGTTCAGTTACCATTTTCTCCTTATACAAAATTTCTCTAGAGCCGGAGAATTTCCATTACCTTTTCTATCCCAAGCAGCAGGAGGCGGGCGACTTCTTCTTTCAAGCCCGAGCCAAAGCCTCCTTCCTCTCGAATCTTCCTTCTTCCAACAAGGGATGGAAGGAGGGTTTCTTTTTCATTGGGCCCATCTCGGCCCCTAGCTGGCCCACTACCTGGATTGAGGAGCTTCACCATTCCGATCTCCTCCCCAAACACTATCGCACCATCGAGGCTTACCAGACCATAGCGGCCGGGCTGGAGGGCAGACGCTTTCACGGAGGGCACTTGCTAAAGGAGGGGATCCTTTCAGCCTTCGGACTCAACCTCGGGCCAATCCCTTCACTATCCGGAGCTGGTAAGCCCTACTGTGTCTTCTCTACACACCCTTTGATCATGCCTAAGCTTATTCTATTCTCGAAGTTCCTATGCTGCTGTCTGCGGCTCTGAGGGAAGGTTTCGGATTGGATGAAGTCGAGCTACGAGCCCGAGTCGCGGCCGAGTTGGAGGCCAGGGGAGTTACTTCAGCAGATGATGCCTTGGTGGACCCAACCCCTACCACCCAGGAGCCAGCACCCACTACCTCTAAGACGGCATCACTCCCACCTGCCCAACAACGTACTCCCTCTAAGAATCGACGAGCCTCTTCCCCCACAGGAGGCTCGTCTCGTCCTTCTTCCAGCAAACACCTGGAGAGGAAGAAGAAGAAAAAGAAGAAAACAGCTCCCGATTCAGGAGCTCCTTCTACGTCCACTGCCATCATTCCCTTCGTGACTTCTGCCGTTAATCCTCTCACTATCGTACCAGCTGAAGCCTCCATTGTTCACCCACCGATCATTACCCCTATATCCGATCCTGATATTGACTCCGCTGCTCATCCCCCCGTCGTCACACTGGCCACCAACCCCTCTACTTCCTCCGATGAGCCTGCACTGCCAATGCCTGAGGGGTCAAGGACTCCATCTACTGAGGAGCCATTCGAGCCTCCGATGTTGCACCTCTTGGTGCCCACTCGATCCGACTGCCACCTGAAGATGCCTTCGGGCGAGCTACCCGATCGGCATCAAGATCTTCGCATGTACGGGTCGGTGGCCGACCGCTATGCGCAGGGACTCGAGGAATCTTATTTTCAGGGCCCTCGCAATAAAGCTGATGCCTTCTTTCTCAAGGCCACTCAGGTATGCCTGAATTAACTTGACCCCCTGCTGGGCATTCTGCTTCCCATTTGTAAGATTGATACATGTTTTACAGTTCGCGGGAGCCTGCCATGGCTTATCTATGTCGCTTCTGGCCCAGAGCTCGGCTCGGTCTAAGGCCGAGAGAGAAGTGGAGCGTCTAAAGACCCAATTGGCGCATACCCAGCTTGTTTTTGACAATGCCACTTTGATAGACCTATGAGTCGAGGTCCAATCTCTCTAAGGCAGACTGGCCCACTCCGAGGAGCAACTGGAGACCGCACGTAGCCAGGTCGAGGCCGCTACCTCGACCGCCTCTCACATGAACCTCCGGGTTTCCGCCCTGAAGCATAAGGAGAAGAAGACCTGGGTTCTTCAGGCGAAAGCCCAGGACAAGTTGACCCAGGCAGAAACTGAACTCCGGGATTCGTGTGCCGCCGATGACTCTCTCCGGGCCCAACTAGAGGCCAAAGATGCTGAGGCCTTGGCTCAAGCACAAAGGATAACTGAGCTATCAGTCGAGCTCTCTTCCAAGGACCAATTGCTACAAGATCAGAAGGAGGAGCTTGCGCGGCTGATGAAGGATAGATCTGAGTGGGAGGCAGCCCGGGCAGAGCTAGCAGAGCTGTGCGCTTATAAGGAGGCTGAAGCTACCCGACTGGAGGAGCGTAGACTCGAATGCATCAATGCCTCGGTCCATACCTCTGAAATCTCCCGTTGTTTTCTAGCGGTGATGAGGCTCTAGGGAGTCAACGTCATTCGGCAACTCAAGCTCGGAGGGTATTTGCCTCCCGATATGCCTCCCACAGCAGTTCGGCTTTAGGATATCTACAAAGACCTCCCAGATGTGACTAAAGAGCCTTTTAAGTGAGGGCCTGATCCCTTGTCATTCTTCTTTTTGCGTGTGGAGGGGCGATTGACCCCTGATGATGTAACATCCCTGCTTGGCCGAATGAAAATTTTCCTTTCTACTCGAACTTTTTACCACTGCTCTTATTAGCCAAGTGTTAATGATCCGCTTGAGAGTCGCTTGAGCATCTGGCTCAAGAGACGCCTTTGCCGCGTAAGCTACCGAGCCACTAGGCTAAGGATCGATAACCTCCAAATGCTGGATGTGCGGGAAAGGGTGCGCCCAACCTAGAACTGCCCCGCCTGAGGGGATTTAGCCGCTTGGTCAAGTCGGAGCCCAGGGAGCGCGGGTCGCCACGCGTCCGACCAGAACTGGAACCAAGGGATTTACGGGAGCTAGCCCGTGGGAATTTGGCCTCCTGACCGAGCTGACTCTGGGGAGCGTGGGCCGCCACGCGTCCGACCGGGGTCCAGACCAAGGGATTTGCGGGAGCTAGCCCGTGGGAATTTGGCCGCTTGACCGAGCTGACTCAGGGGAGCGTGGGCCGCCACGCGTCCGACCGGGGCCCTGACCAAGGGCTTTGTGATCTATCAAGGGTCGAGACCCGACCGACCCTTTATGGATCGGTCGCTCGCCTGACTTGCTTACGTCCTTTCGACCATCCCATCGGGTCGATTCGTATCTCGTTTTCTGACGGTTGTATTAACCAGTGATTGAACTATCAATGGGTGAGTGACGTATCGGTTAGCGAAACGTCAATCATCGGTCATGAGTGCCTCGGGCAACGAATCGCCTCGTGCT
>JAGFNQ010002089.1:0-28618 GCA_024364735.1 Boesenbergia rotunda | reverse complement strand
GTTTGTGGTTCGATCACCTGGTCTGGGTCAGGAGTGCACTTCTTGAGCAGCGAGACATGGAACACGCTGTGAATAGCTGACATCTCCCGCGGTAGCTCCAGCTCGTAAGCTACCGGGCCTACTCTCTTTAGGATCTTGTACGGTCCTACATATCGCGGACTCAGTTTTCCCTTCTTACCAAATCTCATAAACTCCTTTCATAGGAGCCACTTTAAGGAATACTAGGTCCCCAACTTGGAATTCTAGTGGCCTACGTCGCTTATCGCATAGCTTTTCTGTCGGCTTTGAGCAGTCTCAATTATTTGGCGGATATTCTTGTTATGGAAATTCTAGGCCGCAAAAACCGCTTTTTGCGTTGCGGAAACCCCAGAATCTCGGCCACGGATCCGTGCGAACTTATAAAACAAATACGAGTACGAGTTTAATATCTAAATCTACACTAGATCTACATGATAAGGTCATTACCCTTGACGCGTAGCCCTTCGCTTTCCCGCTTGTCCAAGAGGCCGCCGGATCTCGTAGAGTATCAAAGTAGACACTCCTCTATACGTATCCACGCGAACAGATAGATGGATCGAAAACTTAGGTGTGCTAGCACCCTCTGTGTTTTCGGCCAAGAGGAGGAGAGGAAGAAGAAAAATCCACCAAAACTCAAAGAGAGAAAAATGAAAAGCCACACACAAAAAGGGAACAAAATCCCTTTTTGTTCTCTCTTGTGGCCGGCCACTTAATGGCCATTAATGGCCATTAAGTGGCCGGCCATAATGGCTACTAATTGCCATTAGGTGGCCTTCCATATCCCCTTTCAATTTGAATTCGAAATTCAAATGGGGGGAAACCAAGTCATCACTCGGTCAAACAAAGGTGAGGTGGGTTTTGGTCAAGTCAAACTTGCCTTTTATGGACTTTCCATAAATAGTCAAGTCAAACTTGACTCCATTTCTTCTCCCATGTCAAGTCTAACTTGAAGTGGAACCAAGTCAAGTCAAACTTGATTTGGATTTAGGTCAAGTCAAACTTGCCTATTATGGACTTTCCATATTTAGCCAAGTCAAACTTGACTTCAATTTTTCTCCATCTATTTGTTCTTTGCGTGTGACCCTATAGGTTCTTGTAACGTTGGCAATGCTTCTAACCTCTTAGAAACATAAGCAATGAGCGGTATCTAGCAACACATCATTGCTACCCAAGTTACAAGAATGTTGAGATCCAACATCACCTTGTGACTAATAATTGTGACTCTCACAATATATGATAATGTCCCTCTATCCTTGATATCTAGATTGACTCAATTGAGGCATAGACCGTGTCATCCTCGAGTCAATCTATACCTTGAACTCCAAGTAGACACACACTAATCAAATGAGCTCAATATCTCATATTGACTCACTTGGGCATGGCCATGCACTTTGTGGTCTAACTCTATCAAGAATACGATATCGCTCCCGTCATATAGGAGGGATAGATCCCATCTACATCACTCACATCCCTCTCCATAATTTGTTACATACCCAGTAATCGCCTTTATAGTCCACCCATTTACGGGTGACGTTTGACGAAGCCAAAGTACGTAACTCCTTATGTAGGAATCCATGGTGACTTCAGGTCCAAGGACTAATAGTCATACTAATAGCCACATGAGAAAGTATATGACACTCATATAACGATCCATGATACTTTCTCATGGCGGGTCATTCAGTATACATTCTCCAATGCATACCCATGTGTCAACTTGATATCTCTATATCCATGACTTGTGAGATCAAGTCATCATGTTGACTCACATGCTAGTCTCTACGTATTAACATTGTCCCTGAATGTTAATACTCGACTAGGAATTATTTAGAGTAGTGTTCTCTATATCATCTCACTATCGATTCAACCAATCGATTGATATAGATAAGAACCTTCTACTCAAGGACATTATTATACTTAGCTAATTGGCACAAATACACGTAAGTATAATAACCATAAAACATGCCTTTATTTATACATAGGAATATGATACAAATTAGTCCATACAATCATTACATGATCGGCTCTAGGGCTCTCACCAACAATCTCCCACTAGCACTAGTGCCAATCACTGTAGTATCTAATACCCAATGATCTAGTGTGACCATCATGCTTTGTCTGTGCCAAAGCCTTGGTCAGGGGATCTGCGACATTCGCCTCTGTGGGTACTCTGCATATCTTCACATCTCCTCTATCGATGATCTCTCGAATGAGATGGAAGCGCCGTAGTATATGTTTGGTCCGCTGGTGTGAGCGAGGTTCCTTAGCCTGCGCAATAGCCCCATTATTGTCACAATAGAGCTCTATGGGATCTGCAATGCTAGGAACCACCCCAAGCTCTGCAACGAACTTGCGGATCCAAACTGCCTCCTTTGCTGCCTCTGATGCAGCAATATACTCAGCCTCAGTTGTAGAATCAGCAACTGTGTCCTGCTTCGAACTCTTCCAGCTCACAGCGCCGCCATTCAGACAAAACACGAACCCTGACTGCGACCGATAATCATCCTGGTCGGTTTGGAAGCTGGCATCACTGTAACCCTTTACAGTTAGCTCCTCATCGCCCCCATATATCAAGAAATATTCTTTAGTCCTTCTCAAGTACTTAAGAATATTCTTGACCGCTATCCAGTGACGCTCACCTGGATCTGACTGGTATCTGCTCGTCATACTCAAAGCATACGAGACATCAGGACGAGTACATAGCATGGCGTACATGATAGATCCTATGGCCGAGGCATAAGGGATCTGATCCATGCGGTCTCTCTCCTCTCTAGAAGAGGGACTTTGAGTCTTCGAAAGACTCATACCATGTGACATAGGCAGAAATCCTTTCTTGGAATTCTGCATGGCAAACCGAAGTAAGACCTTGTCAATGTATGTACTCTGACTTAGGCCAAGCAATCTCTTAGATCTATCTCTATAGATCTTGATGCCTAAAATACAGGCTGCTTCACCTAAGTCCTTCATTGAGAAACAATTCCCCAGCCAAGTCTTCACAGACTGAAGCATAGGAATATCATTCCCAATGAGTAGTATGTCATCCACATACAATATGAGGAAAACTACTATGTTTCCTTCAACCCTCTTGTAGACACAGGGTTCATCTTCATTCTTGATGAAACCAAACTGTTTGATTGCATCATCGAATCGAAGATTCCAGCTCCGAGAAGCTTGCTTTAGTCCATAAATGGACCTTTGCAGCTTGCATACTCTGCCAGTATGCTTTGGATCTACAAAACCCTCAGGTTGTGTCATGTACACATCCTCGAGTAGGTTCCCATTCAGGAACGCGGTTTTGACATCCATCTGCCAGATCTCATAATCGTGGTATGCTGCAATAGCAAGCATGATCCGAATGGACTTAAACATCGCTACTGGAGAAAAGGTTTCATCATAGTCAATACCATGAATTTGTTTGAAACCCTTTGCTACCAGTCTACCCTTATAGGTATGCGTAAGTCCTCCCATGTCAGTCTTTCTCTTAAAGACCCACTTACACCCAATGGGTTTTACCCCTTCAGGTGGATCAACCAAGGTCCAAACTTGGTTGGTGTACATGGAGTCCATCTCGGATCTCATGGCCTCAAGCCATTTCTCAGAATCTGGGCTCATCACAGCTTCCTGATAGGTTGTAGGCTCATTCTCAATGAGCACAACGTCATTGTCATCAGACAAGAGAAATGAATATCTCTCAGGCTGATGACGTACCCTACCAGACCTGCGAAGAGGTAGGTCTACTTGAACAGGCTGTTGTTGCATAACTCCTTGTGCAACAACCTCATGATCCACAACATTTTGTGGTTCCTGTTCAACCTCCATCAAGGCCTCAGTGCTATGGTCCATATCTTGAACTTCTTCAAGATCGAACTTACTCCCACTAGTTTTTCTAGAAACAAAGTCCCTTTCTAGAAAAACCCCAGTCTTCGCCACAAACACTTTGTGCTGACTGGGAATGTAGAAGTAATATCCCTTCGTTTCCTTGGGATATCCTACAAAATAGCACTTATCAGATTTGGGTCCCAGTTTGTCTGAAACTTGACGTCGTACGTAAGCTTCACAACCCCAAATCCTCATAAAAGACATCTGGGGACTCTTCCCAGTCCATATCTGATATGGTGTCTTTACTACAGCCTTTGATGGAACACGGTTAAGAGTGAAGGCTGCCGTGTCCAGAGCATATCCCCAAAAGGATATAGGAAGATCTGTGTGACTCATCATGGATCGCACCATATCTAATAGGGTACGATTCCTCCTTTCGGACACACCATTCCATTGTGGTGTTCCAGGAGGAGTGAGTTGGGACAGGATCCCATACTCAGCTAGATAGTCACGGAACTCATGGCTGAGGTATTCTCCACCTCGATCTGATCGAAGTATTTTAATACTCTTGCCAAGCTGGTTTTGTACTTCATTCTTGAATTCTTTGAACTTTTCAAAGGATTCTGACTTATGTGTCATCAAGTACACATAACCATATCTACTGAAATCATCAGTAAATGTAATGAAGTACCTATAACCACCTCTGGCAGCAACATTGAAAGGGCCACATACATCGGTATGTATAAGACCTAACAAATCGGTTGCTCTTTCGCTGTGTCCACTGAATGGAGTCTTGGTCATCTTGCCAAGAAGGCAAGACTCGCATGTCTCAAATGATTCAAAATCAAATGAGTCCAGCAAACCATCTCTATGGAGCTGGGATAGGCGACTCTCATTTATATGGCCTAAGCGACAGTGCCAGATATAGGTTTGGTTCAAGTCTTTAGACTTGAGCCTTTTGGTATTTATGTTATAGATAGGGTTTTCTAAGTCTAGAAGATAGAGTCCGTTCATCAGAGGTGCACTACAATAGAACATTTCATTTAAATAAACTGAACAACATTTGTTCTTTATTATAAACGAAAATCCTTTCTTGTCTAAACAAGAAACAGAAACTATGTTCTTAGTCAGAGCAGGCACATAATAACAATCATCTAACTCTAATACAAGCCCAGAGGGCAGAGATAGCATATAAACTCCTGTAGCAACAGCAGCAACTCTTGCTCCATTGCCAACTCGTAAGTCCACCTCGCCCTTTGTCAATGCTCTGCTATTTCTCAGCGCCTGCACATTAGTACAAATGTGAGAAGCACATCCGGTATCTAATACCCATGATGTAGAAATAGACAAATTGACTTCTATAACATGAATACCTGAAGTAGAAGTCTGACTTCTCTTCTTCTGGAGATCTTCCATATATTTCTTGCAGTTCCGCTTCCAGTGTCCGGTCTCACCGCAGTGGAAGCAGGTAGCATCCTTGGCAACCCCTCCTTTGGGTTTCAGTGCTTTGCCCTTGCCCTTGCCCTTGGCTTGAGACTTTCCCTTGCCTTTGGGCTTGCCCTTACCTTTGTCCTTCTGCACCATCAAAATGGGCTTGGCCTTCTTAAGATTGAGCTCAGCAGTTCTCAACATGCTGAGCATCTCAGGCAGGGGCTTGTCAATTTCATTCATGTTCCAGTTCATGACAAATTGACTATAACTTTCGGGTAGGGACTGCAAGATCAAGTCTGTGGCCAGCTCTTGGCCCAGTGGGAATCCCAATCTCTGTAAATTCTCTATGTACCCAATCATCTTGAGTACATAGGGACCTACGGGAGTCCCTTCTTGCATCTTGCACTGAAACAGTGCCTTAGAGATCTCAAATCTCTCGTGCCTTGCTTGTCCTTGATACAGTTGACGCAGATGCTCAACCATATCGAAAGCATCCATTAACTCATGTTGCTTCTGAAGCTCAGAGTTCATGGTTGCGAGCATAAGGCATGACACATCCAATGCGTCATCTTGATGCTTCTTGTGAGCATCACGGTCAGCTCGCGTGGCACTCGCAGGAGGTGCCTCGGGAATAGGCTGCTCCAGAACGTACAGTTTACGTTCTTGCTTGAGAACTATTCTCAAGTTCCTGTACCAGTCCAGGAAGTTTGCTCCGTTGAGCTTGTCCTTCTCAAGGACAGATCGCAGGGAGAGAGTATTTGCGTTTGTCGACATGGCAATCTACAACAATAAAATGCAGAAAATAAATTATCACATTCCAACTATCATTTAATTAGGCCTTTAATTAAACGATTCTCCCACTGAATTATAGAAATTTTGTAGAATCAAGTCATAGACGTGGTCAAACCACGCTACAAGATTCTATCTAATTTAACTATAATATAGTGGGACAAGATCCACATCATACTAAGCCTTGAGTTAGCTTTGGCTAAATCGCCCAAGACTTAGTACGATCGGTAGGTAACAATTTACCGATTACATCTCTATGCAACTCTTGTTTATAGGATTAAAATTTACATTTACATAAAAACTTGAGTTAGCTTTGGCTAAATCGCCCAAGTTTTAATATAAATGCGATTTTTATCCTACCTTTCCAACGATTGGAATATGCCTATAGTTGGACTCGATCCGACCGAGTTAACTAGTTTCACTCAATCTGATTGAGTTTGTTCTCACCCAAGCCGTGATAGGCGGGACCAAGATTGTCCCTCCGTACCCTACCAAGATTAAATGTGTTGCTCTGCTTTGGCAGATTCAACAACAACAAATGATCGAGGTAGTGATAGGTATCAAACTTGTTAGGCATTTCGAGAATGAGTTGATTTGAATTAGATCGAATCTAATCGCAAGAGAGAGGGTGTATCATATACACAAGGCTCTAATTATTTTACTCTAGCATGCATCACATACAAGCAAATAATAAAATAATTTAATTTGTGATTGGATCATGGCCCTACTACGATCTTCTCAAGCCAATGAGAAGATCGGACGGTCAACCTAGGGTTTCGCTTCTCCAAGCTTCTCCTTTGACCGCCACGTGTCGTCGGCTCCCTCCATAACTCCGTCTTCGGATGAACCGCCCACCGTCTTCATTTTGTACATTACAAAATAAGAAAGTACAGAAATAAAATAAAAGAAGCCGACTCGCAGGTCGCATACACTATACAACACGCACAATCACAAAAACGGTACGCAGACCGTAATATGAATTACAACACATTCCAATCATATTGGGTTTTTATTGGGCCATGATCATCACAAATTCATACATAATTCCAAATTATGTATTTTAAATAAATTTCTATAATTTTTCGACAATTTTACAATATTATGAGTTACACTTCCGTAACGGTCCCGCTACACGATTTTCGGGCACGATTGCGGGACAATGTCCCTTGCGGGGTTAGGGGCAGCACCCCTACTCGCGAAATAAATTTCACGAGTGTCCCAAAACCACCTTACAGCAACTTAAGCCGCTGTCCCGAAAGATTATAGCGAGATCTTTCCGTTTCGGAAAGTTTTTCTCGATCGGTGAAGCCTACAAGTGTCCGAACACTTGTTGCTTCGACTTCATGAGAAAAATACCCATAAATTCTATAAATTTCGAAAAATCACAGAATATTATTTGTCTTTAAATTTTGTATCTAATACAAAAAAAAACAAATTTAAACTCGTACAAGGTTCGCACGTGGCTCTGATACCACTGTTGGAAATTCTAGGCCGCAAAAACGCTTTTTGCGTTGCGGAAACCCCAGAATCTCGGCCACGGATCCGTGCGAACTTATAAAACAAATACGAGTACGAGTTTAATATCTAAATCTACACTAGATCTACATGATAAGGTCATTACCCTTGACGCGTAGCCCTTCGCTTTCCCGCTTGTCCAAGAGGCCGCCGGATCTCGTAGAGTATCAAAGTAGACACTCCTCTATACGTATCCACGCGAACAGATAGATGGATCGAAAACTTAGGTGTGCTAGCACCCTCTGTGTTTTCGGCCAAGAGGAGGAGAGGAAGAAGAAAAATCCACCAAAACTCAAAGAGAGAAAAATGAAAAGCCACTCACAAAAAGGGAACAAAATCCCTTTTTGTTCTCTCTTGTGGCCGGCCACTTAATGGCCATTAATGGCCATTAAGTGGCCGGCCATAATGGCTACTAATTGCCATTAGGTGGCCTTCCATATCCCCTTTCAATTTGAATTCGAAATTCAAATGGGAGGGGAAACCAAATCATCACTCGGTCAAACAAAGGTGAGGTGGGTTTTGGTCAAGTCAAACTTGCCTTTTATGGACTTTCCATAAATAGTCAAGTCAAACTCGACTCCATTTCTTCTCCCATGTCAAGTCTAACTTGAAGTGGAACCAAGTCAAGTCAAACTTGATTTGGATTTAGGTCAAGTCAAACTTGCCTATTATGGACTTTCCATATTTAGCCAAGTCAAACTTGACTTCAATTTTTCTCCATCTATTTGTTCTTTGCGTGTGACCCTATAGGTTCTTGTAACGTTGGCAATGCTTCTAACCTCTTAGAAACATAAGCAATGAGCGGTATCTAGCAACACATCATTGCTACCCAAGTTACAAGAATGTTGAGATCCAACATCACCTTGTGACTAATAATTGTGACTCTCACAATATATGATAATGTCCCTCTATCCTTGATATCTAGATTGACTCAATTGAGGCATAGACCGTGTCATCCTCGAGTCAATCTATACCTTGAACTCCAAGTAGACACACATTAATCAAATGAGCTCAATATCTCATATTGACTAACTTGGGCATGGCCATGCACTTTGTGGTCTAACTCTATCAAGAATACGATATCGCTCCCGTCATATAGGAGGGATAGATCCCATCTACATCACTCACATCCCTCTCCATAATTTGTTACATACCCAGTAATCGCCTTTATAGTCCACCCATTTACGGGTGACGTTTGACGAAGCCAAAGTACGTAACTCCTTATGTAGGAATCCATGGTGACTTCAGGTCCAAGGACTAATAGTCATACTAATAGCCACATGAGAAAGTATATGACACTCATATAACGATCCATGATACTTTCTCATGGCGGGTCATTCAGTATACATTCTCCAATGCATACCCATGTGTCAACTTGATATCTCTATATCCATGAGTTGTGAGATCAAGTCATCATGTTGACTCACATGCTAGTCTCTACGTATTAACATTGTCCCTGAATGTTAATACTCGACTAGGAATTATTTAGAGTAGTGTTCTCTATATCATCTCACTATCGATTCAACCAATCGATTGATATAGATAAGAACCTTCTACTCAAGGACATTATTATACTTAGCTAATTGGCACAAATACACGTAAATATAATAACCATAAAACATGCCTTTATTTATACATAGGAATATGATACAAATTAGTCCATACAATCATTACATGATCGGCTCTAGGGCTCTCACCAACACGCTACGCCCCGGCAAACTCTGACTTCGAGATCCCAGCGCCGACGATGACCCTCTGCCCCGAAATTCGATCCACATTGAGCGTCGGTAACGAAAAGTGTAGCAATTTCAATTTCCTAAAATATTCTTGTACTGAACTTATAAATCTTTTTGCGCAATTATAGTATTGCCCAAAGTAAACGGTCAAGGACCGTGGGCCTTGGAGTAGGAGACGACCGCGACTCCGAACTAAGTAAAAAATAGACTTGTGTTCTTGTGCATTTAATTTCTTTCCGCTGCGTATCTGCTCTATCTTAATCCAAAATGTTTTTAATGATATTCAACACCCCCTCTATCGTTTTCCTCGATCCAACAAGTAATATCTGTGCGGGTGGCTCAAATTTGGTTTAACCAACAATTTGAGAGTTTTTTGGATTTTATGAAATTTTTAATTTTTTTCTGAATTTTTCTCGTTAATCGAGGTTGGTGCAACACCACTCGATCATTTTTTTAATTATTTTATTCCTGCACAACTAATCCAAGACCAAGTCTTGGGACAGAATTTCCTTATTTTTTTTGTTATTTCAGAAAGTATAATGGTCATCCAAGAGGTTTTCAGCACAGCCAGACCACCACTCATCAGTGGAGAAGACTTCTCCTACTGGAAGAGTCGGATGGAAGTCCACCTGAAAACGCAGGTGGATGTGTGAATAATAATCCAATCTGGTCTTGAAATCCCCAAGAATACTGAAGGAGTGGCACAACACTACACAGAATGGGATGCCTCGCTGAAAAAAAAAGATCAAGGCTGATGCAAAGGCAACCCAGACACTGCAATGCGGATTAACCAAAGAAGAACTGAACCGGGTGGGTCCCTTCAACAGTGCGAAAGAACTCTGGAGTAAGCTGATTGAATTGCACGAAGGTACCTCCGACACCAGAATCAGCAAAAGGGACCTACTGCTGAACAAATTATACACAATCAAAATGAACGAAGGCGAGTCAGCAGCCCAGCTCTACGCCAGAATCCAGGAGCTGATGAATGACCTGCACACAATCGGTCACAAGGTAGAAAACCGTGACCTTATCTGGTATACCCTAAATGCTTTCCCAAGAAATACTCTGTGGGCATCTATGGTAGATACTTATAAGGTTTCTAGGGATCTTTCTAAAATTAAATTAGACGGATTATTTTCATAATTGGAATTACACGAGCATACTAGTTGCACTTTGGCCGAGAAAGGTATTGCTTTTCTTACAGGAAAAACCCAAGGAAAGGTGGCCAAGAAAAAGCCTCAACCTGCACCCGAGTTTGACTCAGACTCAGACTCAGAAGGCAGTGAAGGGGATCGACCCAAGATGGTTCGGCTAGCACGGGACTACTACAAGGAGTTGAAGCATCAGACCAACAGAAGAAAAGTCAGCCGAAAGAAGGAAGATCCAGCTGAACCCTCAACATCTAAGACCAAATCAAATGTGACCTGCTACAAATGTAACAAGAAGGGACACTACAAATCGGAGTGCCCTAATCTAAAGGAAGCCAATAAGACTCGAAGGAAGAAGGCTCTTCAAGCCACGTGGGACGAATCTTCTTCTTCTGAAGAAGAAGAGGCCCCACAATCGAACCTTCTCGCCTTGACCGCTTCGAAAGACATCGACACCGGATCAGAATCGGAGCCGGACGACGGAAGGCTCACAATTTCAGAGAACGGCAAAATAACTGTAAGTGGTCACTCTGAAGTTGAATTATCAAAATTATTTGCTTACCTATCTCATAACATGGCGAAAGCTAAAATCCGAGTCGAGTCTTTCTGACAGGAAGTAAAACTCCTAAAAGAGGGAGCTGACTCTAGATCTTTGACCGAGAAGGTTCAAGAAGGAACCTCTATTCAAGTTGAAAAGCTTGAGAAAGAGAACTCCTCCTTGAAAACTCAAGTCAAGGACCTTAGAGTGGCTTTAGAACGATTCACTTCGGGTTCCAAGGGTCTTGACATGATCCTTGGAAAATAGAAGTCTGTTCTAAATCGATCCGGGTTAGGGTATCGAACCAAGTCGAGACAATGGTCATACTATGCTGTATTGAACCAATCTAGACCCAAAGTTCAAACATGGGTACCCAAACTGTGCTTGAACAACCAAGCTGGACCAAACCAGTATTGGATCCCCAAGGACAAGATTCACATCTTGCCTAATCATTACTGTGGCTTTAGTCCAGGGGGAGCCAATTTAAAAACAATTTTTATAATTTAATAAATTATTTTCTTAATTTGAATTGCATGCTTGATTGTCTATTTATTTTCTGCAAATTACCATGCATAGACCTAGGACTGGTTAGACTAAGGATTGAAATAACTTAATTGAAATTTGAATAACATAGTATTGGGTGGAGGTGAGATGATAGTACGTTAGGGAAGCCATTTTGGCGGAACTAGCCGAAGCTACCGATCCAAGATCCAAACTAGTTAGACCAAAATCTTTCAAGGAGTAACTTGAAGATGAATTTTCAATAAAAGGCTTTGTCAAGAAAAGGGTTGATGATCCAATAAGGCTACGGCCAAAGAAGGCCTAGTGCCTGGCCAAGACCTTGAAGCCGATTATTGAAAACCAATTTCACTTTACTATTGTCAGATTTGAATCTAACACAAATTTCAATTAATCTTATATTCAATCACTTTTTAAAATAAAATTAAAATTCAATTAAACTATTTTCAAAATTAATTCAACTTTTCAAAATTAATCATATTTTTCAAAATAAAATCCTTACTTCTGTCAAAAACTGTCTCACAAAAACCCATAAGGTTAACGTGATTGATAACTATAGACTGGGTGAGATGGTTAGGATCTAACTCAAATTTATCTGATTTTTGTACTTTTGTAAAATAAAAATATTGAATCATGCAATTTAGAGCTCAATTGATCTAATGGTTAGTTGGTCGAAAGAGTCAAACCGGGTCAAAATAGTCAAACCGGGTCAAATGGTCAAACTAGTCAAGAATCAAACTATGGTCAACTTGGGCGCCCGTGACCTATCGGGTGCCCCCAACTTTCTCTTCAACCAATACAGCAAAAGCTGTCAACCCTACCCATCTGACTCGGGCACCCGTGACCTATCGGGCGCCTAGGTCTTTGTCTTCATCCAAGGCAGTCAAGTCTGCCAAAAAGCTGCCGCCTGACTCGGGCGCCCGTGACCTTACGGGCGCCCCAATGAACTCGGGCGCTCGACCCTTCATGGGCACCCGTATCACAGTATATAAGGAGCATGACTCCTTCATCTTCCCCCACACCAAAACCAAAACCTTCCTTCACTTCTCTTCTTCCCAAGGTGCCCGGACGCTCCTTCCTCGTCTTCAAACGCTCCACTCCGAAAATGCCGTCCCGGTATCATTTTTATTATGCATTTTTCAAGCAATTTCCTTTTTCCCTATTTTGCTTATTAAATGCTCAATGTTTCTTTACATATTTAGAAAACGTTGCGTCTCTCAACCTAACCCCGTGGCCGAACCTAGCCCTGACCCAAGGTTCCTCATCTTAGAATTATTCAACAAATTTGCCCAAACAACCTATAAGCCTATTAAGACTAGCATCCTAAATAGGCAATTCTTCACTCAGTCATGCCCCTTAGCGATGGACGCGATCAAATTTTATCAATTAGATCACTTAGTCTTCTGCACACATTCTATGAACTCGACCTTGTGTGTAGAATTTTACAATAATCTAGTCAAGATTGATGACCTACTCTACTCTACCACAGTACAAGGCACTCCCCTAACCATTTCTCCGATCCTGTTTAATCGGTTTCTCAGACTACGACAGTCGCAGTCTACCTTTTCTTGTTATCCTCCGGCCGACCCTCCCTTCGTACCCCCCTATTGGCACATTACTCTAGATACTCTTTACTCCTATTTCTTTAGAGATGTGCAAAATCCGTTGGCTTGGCGATTTCAATCCGTTAACCTTCGAGTCCAGGACTATGCCCTCTACCAAGTCATAGATCATTGTGTACTCCCACTTACCAACCGAGATGTCGCGACTATGCGACCATTTCACACCTTTTTACTCTATGCTATGATTCATTAGCTTGATATTGACATAGGTCTCCACATATTCCATACGATCATCTACGTATCAAGCGTATCTACTCACGATTGAGTACGTACACCCTACTGCCACATCATCACTGCCCTTCTTCACCACCATGGTCGCGACATCACTGTCGGAGAGATCATTTCGATGACTGAGTTCGATGAAATAGGGATTAGAAACTTTTCTTTAGCGGAGATAGACATTTTGACCACGAGGGTCCTAGCTTGGAGACGGGAGAGGGCTAGACGGCAGGACGACTTCGACGAGGAGGTGGAAGTAGATGTAGCAGATCTCGCAGCAGAGATCAATGAACAGTTCAGGAGCCTCCCCCACTGACCACCGATTAGCGCATTACCCAGTTGCAGACAGAGATGCACAGCTTCAGGGAGGAGGTCGAGGCCTATCATATCGAGCACATGGACGCCCTCTGAGCCAATCGAGAGGCAAGTGATGCACAATATAATGAAATGATGTCGCTGCTTCGATCTTGGCAGCCTGGCCCATCTGACCATCCTGGCCCCTCTTTCTAGATCATTTTCAGGCTACTTTAGTGCATTGTGGACTATTTGACTATCCCTACTGAGTAGGGTTGACATGTATTTGACTCGTACTTGACTTGCACTTAACTTTAGTTTGAGTTTTCTGGTCCTACTATTGAACAGATGAATCTTACGCATTTATCTCATTGATTACTTGCCATTTCAATTAGTATGTAAAGTCAATCGTGATGTTATGCTTAGTAGAATAGGACTGCTCTACTCATGTTTCCTGTTCAAAACTGTTTTATTTCTTATTTGTTATTTAAATATATTTAAAAATTTTCATTTTTTTTGAAATTTAAAATAATTTCCGACTTAGTTTTTTTTTTTTGAAAAACTTACCCCCTTCAAAACTAGGGTTTTTTTGCAAATGGACTTAGCTTAGGCCCTAACCCTAGAACTGCATGCACCTATAGATCTAGAAGCCAGCATCTCACAAGCACCTTAGGGCACTTTTGATTGATAACCTAGACTGGAAGATGCTTAGGTCTATGCCTTGTTCAAGATGCTTTAAGTCAGTGCATCTGCAGTAATTGGGGCAATAAATACCAATTAAACAGTAATCAGGTTAAGTGTCAAGCATAGAAACTCTAACTTGATCAGATCACATAACTTGACTAACCCTAGTGAAAGCCACTATTTATAACAGTTAGTAAGTAGCTAACTGGGTTAGACAGGACCCGAAAGAGAAAATCTAAATTGATTTGGTCCAGTTTATACTTAGAATTGGTTCAATACATCACCTTACTTTTATTACTCAGTTTTTTGCTATATTTTTTTTATATATGGCAAAGGGGGAGAGATTGGAAAAAGAGAGAAAAGAAGGTTTTAAAATTTTCCAAGCTAAATTTTTTTCAAAATTTTTATCTCCTTTTTCAAAAAGTAAAGTAATTCAAAATCATTTTTTGAAAATTTTCTAAGTGCTAAATTTCAAAATTCCTTTTGAAAATTTTCTAAGTGCTAAAATTTCAAAATTCCTTTTGAAAATTTTCTAAGTGTTGAAAACCTAAAAAATCTTTTCATTTTATGGATAAACAAGGACTTAGAAATGTTTTCAAAAACCCCACATATTTTTGAAAAACTTAGGGGGAGAATTTCTTCCAGGGGGAGGAAATTACGTACTTACTTACTTGCTTCATTAACTTAACTTTTTGAACCATGTTGCCATAAATCAAAAATGGGGAGATTGTTGGTGCAGGCAGCACCTAAGTCAAACCTGGGTTTTGATAATGACAAAGGGTTCAGAAGTTAAGATGTTATTGTGATCTAACTTGTTCACTGAGTGTGCAGGAAGAAGTCCTAGGTACACTAGGCAAGAAGTCCTGGCAAGGGATGGGCAATGAAGTCCTGGTCAAGGACTGGGCAAGAAGACCTGACCGAAAGTCGGGCAGAGAAGTCCTGGTCGAGAACTGGGCACGAAGTCCTTGTTGGATCGAGAGAACCGATAGAGGGGGGGTGAATATCGGAAAACACTTTTCGGATAGAAATTAGAGCAAGTACGCAGCAGAAAAGGAAAACAATCGCGAACACAGGTATTTTTACTTGGTTCGAAGCCTAGGTCGACTCACTCCAAGGCCCACGGTCGTTGACCGTTTTCTACGGGCAATTCTATATGCCGCAAAAACAGTTTACAAATGATTTTACAGAAACCAGTACAGTAAACTAAAATAGCTCTTCGTTACCGACGTCCGTTGTAGATTGAATTTTCGGAGTGGAAGGACGTCATCGGCGCTTGTATCTCGAGTCGAGAGGTTTCCGGAGCAGAGCGTGGGAGCAGAAGAGCGTAGGAGCGTTGAAGAAATTGTCGTTCTGAAGCTTTGGTTCGAGGGTCCTTTTATAGCACCTGGGGGCGCCCGGATCATCGGGGGTGCCCCCCCACGTGTCAGTCGATCTAGATACTTCTCGGTCAGCTCTGATCCCTTAAAACTCGGAATCAAGCTTTGACCGGGGCGCCCGGGACGCTGGGGGCGCCCGCATTAACCGGGTCAGACTCTTATCCTCTTGGCTTCGCTGGAGCTACTTCGACTACTTGCCCTGGGGGCGCCCGCACCATCCGGGGCGCCCGGGAGCAGCGGGGGCGCCCGGGAGCACGGGGGCGCCCCGCCCAGTAGCTGCAGAAGCAGTTCTTTTCTTCGACTATTTTGGGTTCACCTTGGGGGCGCCCGGGACACTCCGGGCGCCCTGGTCAGCTGTTGCCTCACTCCTTTGAGGCTCTCTGAGCTGCAGATACTCGTTCCTTCGGTCCTGCATCCAGGGTTAGTTCAAAACACCATGAAGTAATAAGAAGTTAGTTTATACAGCCTCAGCTGTCTTGGTTCTGACTTTGGGCCTCCGAAATGGAGCCCTAGGTCGAACCGACGCCTACTGTTCCCTCGACGGGGAACGCGTCCTCACCTACTCCTCTCGGGAGAATGTACTTGATGCCAACCGCTCCTCTGGTTGGACTTTTGCCTAGCGGTCCTTCGCCAGGTCTTGGAAACCAAGCTGTCTTCGCCCGGTGCCTAGCTGTCCTTCGCTAGGTCTTTAGTCCCAAGCTGTCCTTCGCCTGACACCTAGTAGTCCTTCGCTAGGGCTTCAGTACCCTGGCATTCCTTCGCCAGTGCCTAGCAGTCTTTCGCTAGGGCTTTGTACCCTGGCATTCCTTTGCCAGTGCCTTGCAGTCCTTCGCTAGGGCTTTGTATGCTGGCAGTCCTTCGCCAGGTGCCTAGCAGCCCTTCGTTAGGACTTTGTTTCCTGGCAGTCCTTCGCCAGGTGCCTAGCAGCCCTTCGCTAGGACTTTTCCTGCACACTTGAGTAACATTGTTAGATCACCACTAATACTTAACTTTGACTCCTTTGCCAATATCAAAACAAGGTTCGACATGGTGCTTCCTGCACCAACAATCTCCCCCTTTTTGATTTATGACAATACAATTCAAAGTTAAGTAAAAATTATAACAGTTTAAGCACGAAGGTTAAGACCAATAAAACATGGCAATTCTTAACAGTCTAATACCAATGTAATTTGAACAAATTTTTTTTTTCATACTCATACTCCTCCTGAATAATTGTTTTATAAAACAATAATTAACTTAACTCTTAACTTTGATCTTTCCTCTCCCTTTGACATATATCAAAAGACAAACATGGGTGAACAAGATATCTAATAGGGATTTTTGAGTTTTTCTAAGTGCTTCATGTTTTTGACAAAGTGTTTTTCAAAAATAGAGTAAAAATATTTTTAAAACTTTTTACACTTAGATAATTTTCCATTATGAAAGGTTTTGCAAGCCTAAATTTTGTTAAATAACTTTTACTTACAAGGCTTTGTAAAAAGAATTTTACTTAGGCAAAATTTTGAAGTCAAATTTTCCAAAAAAAATTCAACTTTGAGAATTGGGAAAAATTAAAAAGAATTTGCACACTTAGAAGAATTTGCTTGGAAATACTTTGTGTATTTTGAAAAACAAAATATTTAAGAAATTTCTAGACAAGTTTTTTCACCAAAAACTTTACTTAGAAACATTTGCCAAAATTTTTAAAAAGTTTTTGCTCAGACAAATTTTGTTTACTAAGAAAAATTTTACTTAGGAAAAAAACATGCACTTAAGAATTTTTGGAACACCTTTTTTAAAAAAAAATTAAACAAAATTTCCTTTTTCTCTCCCTTAATGTGAAATTCTTCTCCTTATTTTTTAAGATCATTTCTAAGTTCAGTTTTGAAAAAAGTATTATGAAAAACTTCTGAGTATCACAAAGGAAATTCTAAGTTAAGAGTAACTCGAAGTTTTCAATAAAGTTCCTTTGAAAAGGGAAAAAGTTTAAGGAAGAATTTAATTTTCACTTTTTCTACTCTCCCCCTTGGCCATATATCAATAAAGAATTCTTGAAAAATATATTTTAAAAGAAGTTTTAAGGAGAAAGTTTATGTATCAGAGCCTATGAGTTTTGAAAACATATAAATACTTAGTATAATTCTTGAAGGCATAGCAAAAAAGCTTAAATGTCCAGATTAAATCCATTTTGAAGAGTATTGTGCAGTTCTGAAAAATATTTTGTATTTGTAAGAAAGTATTAGAAAGATTTTCCTTAAAAAAAGATTTTTCAAGTACATTTGAGATTATGATTTGAAACACATAAGTACTTTTAGAAAAGTATTAGACTTTGAAAAATATGAGTAATTTTTGAAACGTATTAGATTTTGAAAAATATAAGTAATTTTTGAAACGTATTAGATTTTGAAAAATATAATATTTTACTTGACTAGGTTTCTTTTCAAATTTGACACAATCCTAGGAAGCCTTGTTGACTACAAGGACATTTTCCTAAGTGCCCTAGAAATTCTCAACCCCAAGTAAATATTATTTCAAAAACAATTTCATAAGCCACAACAATAATAGTATTTTGAAAGACTTAAATTTCAGCAAGGATTTTGAAGATATAGTACAAGAAAATATGTTATTAAATAATTCTTTTGACCTCCCTCTTGACTCAGTCCTGGGAAGCTTGTTGACCACAAGTACTCTTCCTCTAAGCCTTTAGGGTTCAGTTCAGATCAAAGGAATTATCTAATAATTTCAACACAGATGATTATCAATAAAAACTTTTTAGAAATTCTTCTTTTGTTTCAGCCTCCCCCTAAATTTGACACATCCTAGGAGTCCTTATAGATCATTAAGTAGACCTCCTTTGTGTCTTTAGGGTTTATCAGAATTAAGAGAATAGTTTTGAATAAAAGTATGGTAATTTTCAAGAAGATTAATTTTAGAAATGTACCTGATGCCAACCGCTCCTCTAGTTGGACTTTTGCCTAGCGGTCCTTCGCCAGGTCTTGGAAACCAAGCTGTCCTTCGCTCGGTGCCTAGCTGTCCTTCGCTAGGTCTTCAGTCCCAAGCTGTCCTTCGCCTGACGCCTAGCAGTCCTTCGCTAGGGCTTTGTTGTTGGATCGAGAGAACCGATAGAGGGGGGGTGAATATCGAAAATCATTTTTCAGAAAAACTTAGAGCAAGTACGCAGCGGAAATTAAGAAAATAAAATCACACAGAGACACTATCAATTTTACTTGGTTCGGAGCCTGGGTCGACTCCTACTCCAAGGCCCACGGTCGTTGACCGTTTACTTTGGGCAATTCTATATGAGGCGCAATAATAGTTTACAAGGATTGATTTACAGATTCAGCACAGTAAACTAAATAATTAAAAAGACTCTTCTTTTACCGACGTCCGATTGTGGGTTGACCTTTTCCGGAGCAGCGGGACGTCGTCGGCTCGAGTTGGGTAGTTTCCGGAGCAAGGCGCGAGAGCAGAAGAGCGTAGAAGCGTTGTGTTCGAGTTCTTGTTGGAAGCCTGGGTGTTGGGTGCTATTTATAGCACCTTCGGGCGCCCTAGACGTCGGGGGCGCACCCCCACATGTCACGTGCTATTTACAAGGTTTGATACTGGGGGCACCCTGGACGCTGGGGGCGCCATGCTTGACTCCTTCCGTGCGGGCGTCTCGGCTGGATAAGGGTGATTGGCTTCGCTGGCTTAGGCGCGGGGTGCCTTGGCTGCTGAGGGCGCCCTGGCTGCTAGGGGCGCCCCGGCCAGTATTCAGCCGAGGCTCCTTTTTTGCTTCATTTGTTTCATCTTTACCTTGGGGGTGCCCTGGACACTCGGGGCGCCCTACTCAGCTGCTGCCTCACTCCATTGAGGCTCTCTGAGCTGCAGACACTCGTTCCTTTGGTCCTGCATCCAGGGTTAGTCCGAAAACAACATAAAGCAGTAAGTTGTTAGTTTTATACAGCCTTAGCTGTCTTGGTTCTGACTTTGGATTTCCAAAATGGAACCCTAGTTCGAACCGACGCCTACTGTTCCCTCGACGGAGAACGCGTCCTCACCTACTCCTCTCGGGAGAATGTACCTGATGCCAACCGTTCCTCTGG
Organism: Boesenbergia rotunda; assembly: GCA_024364735.1. Lineage (NCBI taxonomy): Eukaryota > Viridiplantae > Streptophyta > Magnoliopsida > Zingiberales > Zingiberaceae > Boesenbergia > Boesenbergia rotunda. The sequence goes on along the minus strand of JAGFNQ010002089.1, from coordinate 8,849 downwards.
TTGGACTTTTGCCTGACGGTCCTTTGCCAGGTCTTGGATGTCGAGCTGTCCTTCGCCCGGTGACTAGCATTCCTTCGCTAGGGCTTCAGTCCCAAGCTATCCTTCGCCTGGTGCCTAGCAATCCTTCGCTAGGGCTTTTCATTCTGGCATTCCTTCGCCAGTGCCTAGTAGTCCTTCGCTAGGGCTTTTCACTTCTGGCATTCCTTCGCCAGTGCCTAGCAGTCCTTCGATAGGGCTTTTTACTCTGCACACTCAAGTGACATGTTAGATAACAAGTAAGACTTAACTTTTGAACCCCGTTGCCATTATCAAAACATAGGTTTGACTTTGGTGCTTTCTACACCAACAATCTCCCCCTTTTTGATTTATGGCAACCCTAGTTCAAAAAGTTAAGTTTAATCAAAAGCATAAAAATTTGTTCCCTCCCCCTGGAGGGAATCTCCCCCTAGATTTTTCAAAAACGTCGTGGGGTTCTAAGTTTAAAAAACTTTACTTAGAATGATTTTGCACTTTGAAAACTTAAGTTTAGATACTTTGGAAATCTTTTGATAACTTAAGTTTAAAAAGTTCATAGAGGAATTTTTGAAAGCATGAGTTTAGAGTACTTAACAAAAATTTGAAGCCTTAAGTTTAAAGTACCCAAAAGTTTTTGAAAACTTTTAAGTTAAGTACTTAGTAGGATTTGCAATACTTAAGCACTTAGTAAACTTTGAAACAATTTCAGTACTTAGTAAATTAAGTTTAAAGTACTTATGGAAGTTTTGAAAAACTTGAGCTTAAAGTACTTATGGAAGTTTTGAAAAACTTAAGCTTAAAGTACTTATAAAAACTTAGTACTTAATAAGCTTAAGTACTTAGTAGGATTTTCTTAAAACAAAAAACTTAAGTATTTCTAGAAAGGTTTTGAAGAGCTTTGAAAAGTGGCTAACTTTTTGAAAAAAGTTTTGAGAGTTTGAAAGAAAAATTTGAACTCTCTCCTTTCCTATCTCTCCCCCTTTGCCATATATCAAAAACAGATAGATATTGCAGAAATTAAATTGCATAAAAGAAATGACTTTCATAAAGGAAAAATATTTATATGATTTTGCTGTACTGAGCCAAGACTTATACCAAATCAGTTAATTTTCTCAGGGACCTATTTAACCCATTTAGCTACTTACTAACTGTTATAAGCAGTAGTTTTCGCTAGGGTTAGTCAAGTTAAGTGTTTCTGTTCAAGTTAGATTTTTTAAACTTGACACTTAACTTGATTGGTGTATAAGTTGTATTTAGTGCCCCAATTACTGCAGATGCACTGACTTAAAACATCTTGAATTAAGGCAAGGACCTAAGCATCTCAACCCTTTCTAGGTTATCAACCAAAAGTACCCTAAGGTGCTTGTGAGATGCTGGCTTCTAAATCTATAGGTGCATGTAGTTCTAGGGTTAGGGCCTAAGCTAAGTCCATTTGCGAAAAAGCCCTAGTTTTGAAAGGGGGTAGTTTTGAAAGAAAACTAAGTCGAAAAAGATTTAAAACAAACCGATTTTGAAATTAGGTAAAACAGTTTTTCAAAATTCTATTTTTAGAAACTGATTTTTAAATCAAGTAAAGCAGTAAGAAAATCAATAGTAGAGTTAATCTATTCTACAGAGCGCAATCCTAACTGCTGAATAGACAAGAAACCAGTACTCATAAGCTAGTCAACATAGAATAGTCAACATAGTCATACAGTCAAACATAAGTCAACCCTACTGAGTAGGGGCAGTCAAATAGGTACTGGTACAATACTAAGCAAATCTAGGACGAGGGACCGGGATGATCAGAGGAGCATGGATGCCAGGATTGAAATAGGGTCATCATCTCGTGATACTCTGCATCTCTGGCCTCCCTGTCAGCTCTATACTGTGCCTCTCTGGCCTCCCTCTCAGCTCTAAGGGCGCTCATATACTCGTTGTAGTAGCCTAGATTTGCCTCCATGTTCTCGGCATGATTGGCCTCCACTTCCTCTTGGAGGCTCTGAACATGTGTCTCTAGCTGTGCCACTCGATCGTAGAGTGTCGGTGGAGCGGGCTCGTCTATGTGCGCTCGGGCTGCTGCTGCTAGATCCCCGATGTCGACCTCAACCTCCTCGTTTGAGTCGATCTGGGGAGCTGCTCTCTGACGTCTCCAGGACAAGACCTCGGTACCGGACACCTCTATACCGGCTAGGGTGAAGTTTCTATAGCCTATTTCATCGTAATCGGTCAAAGCGGCCATCTCTCCCTCGGTAATGTTTCTACCGTGGTGATGTAATATGGACGTGATGATGTGGCAGTAGGGTGTGCATACCCGCCCTTGCGTGGTAACACTGGATGCGTGTAGGATAGCATGAAACATGTGAAGTCCTATGTCGATGTCTAGCTGGTGAATCAAGGCGTACAAGAGAAAGGCGTGGAATGGTCGCATCGTGGTGACGTCCCTGGTGGATAATGTTAGAATACATCGGACTATGACCCTATATAGAGCGTAGTCCTGGACCTCTAATTCGACAGACTGAAATCGTCTGGCCAAGGGTCGCCTAAAGAAATATGAGTGCAATGTATCTAAGGTAATGTGAGAGTAGGGAGCATCAAAGGGAGGCTCCCTAGGAGGGTAACAACAGAAGGTGGACTGCGAGAGTCGTAGTCCTAGAAATCGGTTGATTAATGTTGGTGTGATAGTTAAGGGGATTCCTTGAACAGTGGTGGAGAACATGAGACTATCCTGTCTAATTATGTTATTGTAAAATTCTGCACATAAGGAAGTATTGATTGGGTGGGTGCAGAATACGAGATTGTCAAGTTGGTAAAAGTTTATGATGTTCATTGCTAAGGGACAGAATTGGGTGAAAAATTGTCTATTCAAGTAGCTCGTCTTGATAGGTTTATAGGTGGTACGAGCGAACTTATTACACAATTCTAAATTCGAAAACCTAGGATCAGGACTAGGTTGGGTACCGGGTTCTGCCTGGTTTGGTCAGGGTCTTCTAAGAGAAAGAATGTGTATTTAAAGAAAGTATGCATTTAGAGAAAAATTGAAAAGAAATTAACTTAATTAAAAATTATACCGGGCTGCTCGGGGAGGCATTGTTGAAGATGAGAGCTTGAGAGGGTTGCAAGATCTCTTGGAAAGTAGAGAGTTTAGGAGAAGGAGTGGTTTGAGTGTGAAGAGAAGAAGGGGCATGGAACCCTTTTTATAGGACAGTTTCGGGCGCCCTTTATCGGGAGGGCGCCCTGTCTGGCGAGGGCGCCCCGCCTGACGAGGGCGCCCTGGACGGGGCTGCAGCTGACTTTAGGCAGCTTTCTTGTTCTTTCTGGTCAAGGCTGTGAGTGGAGAGGCTATTCTGGAAAAGTCCTCCACAAATTTTCTGTAATATCCTGCCAGGCCTAAGAAGCTTCTGATCTCACTGGCATTCTTGGGTCTACACCAGTTGCTGACTGCTTCTATCTTGGCTGGATCAACTTGAATGCTTTCTTTGGATACAATGTGACCTAGGAAGGTCACCTGATCTAGCCAAAACTCACACTTTGAGAATTTTGCATAGAGCTTCTCCTGCTGAAGGATCTGCAGCACTATCCTCAAGTGTGTAGCATGGTCCTCTGGAGTCTGTGAGTATATGAGAATATCATCAATAAATACAATGACGAATTTATCGAGATACTCCCTGAAGATGTGGTTCATCAGCTCCATGAAGACTGCTGGAGCATTGGTTACTCCAAAAGGCATTACTACAAATTCGTAGTGGCCGTATCTTGTCCTGAAGGCCGTCCTGGGGATGTCACTCTCTTTAACCTTTAACTGATGATACCCAGAACGCAGGTCTATCTTCGAGAACACTGTAGCCCCTTTGAGTTGATCAAATAAATCATCTATTCTAGGAAGGGGGTACTTGTTCTTGATGGTTACCTTGTTCAGAGCTCTGTAGTCTATGCACAGACGCATAGACCCATCCTTCTTCTGGACGAAAAGTACAGGAGCTCCCCAGGGTGAATGACTCGGGCGAATGAAGCCCTTGTCAAGCAACTCTTGCAATTATTCTTGTAATTCTTTCAGTTCTGCTGGCGCCATGCGATAAGGTGCCTTCGAAATTGGGTTGGTTCCTGGGCCAACTCAATTTCAAACTCAATTTCCCGATTGGGAGGGAGTCCTGGTAACTCTTCAGGAAACACCTCAGGATAGTCACAGACTACCCTCACTTCTTCTCTCTCCAATCCTTCTCTTTGACTTGCATCTACTATATGAGCTAGAAAACCAGAGCACCCCTTCTCTAACATTCTCTGAGCTTGTAAGGTAGGTAGGAACCTATTTATCTTTCTCCTTGGGTCTCCAATAAACTCAAATGAAGGTTCTGCTTCTGGTGTGAACTTGACCTTTTTTCTTGCGGCAGTCTATAGAAGCATTATACTTGCTCAAGAAGTCCATTCCTAAAATGACATCGTAATCCTTCATCTCAAGAACTAACAAGTCACTGTAGAGCTCTTGGTTGGAAATCTAGATTGATACTGCCCTTAGCCTCTCAGTAGAGGCCATTACTTTCCCTGACGGTAAGGTTGTTAAGAACTTCATCGTTCAACCTTTCTGGTGGCCTTTATACTGTTTAAGTAGTGCTCAGTGATCAAAGCACTACTTATTAGTTCTTCGGGGGTTTGCAGCCTCTTAACACCGCTAGCCCCCTTCAACGCTATCTCAGGCCTTAACATCTTGAGCATTAGCCTAACTATCTCTTTTTCTGTGCTAACTAGCTCTGGGCACAGATGAGCTAACCGCTTAAACATCTTCACTGCTTCATCCACGGATAGTTCTCCTTGTCTGAACTCCGTGAATTCATCATAATGCTTGTTGGTTACTTGCATGTGAAAGTATTCTTCGAAGAACTCAGTCTCGAAGTCGACCCATGTCATCTGGCTGACATTTCTCTTGGCCTTGACTCTCTTCCACTATATTCTAGCATCTCCCGCAAGGCAGAAAGATACACACTTTATCTTCTCTACCTCATGCCAGTCCAGTAGCCCTACTATTCTTTCCAACGTTTTGAACTATGCTTAAGCATCCCATGGTCTGCTTGTGCCTGGGAAGTTCCCTGGCTTCAGTTTCTTCTACTGAATGAGGTACGCTTCTTGCCTTACCCCCCTTGCCGGACTACAGATGTAATCGATGGGTCTTCGATCACAACTGGTGCCACTACATTCGCCACCGGCGAGGTAATAATAACGACCCGCTGGTTAGCCATCCTAGTGGCAATAACTTGTTGTTGTTCTGCTAACTGTCTCTGTAACTGAGCCACCACGTCTAAGAGATTTGGTGGGGGTACTGACTCTGTTGCCTCTTGCCCTCTAGGAGCTTGCTCTTCGTTTTGGGCCTTTCTAGGACGTCCTCAAATGTATAACTTAACACTCAATGGTAATGTTCCCAAACTTGCTTTAGGATATAACAAGACCTTGGTCTTGATCCTTATCTCATTTCTTAGTCCTAGAACTCGTTCTAGGGCTTAGTAAGACCTTGGTCTTACTCAAAACTTTTATCAAGCACCTTGCGTGCCATAATCCCAAAACTTACTTTTGGGCAAATCAAGTAAGTACTTAAGCATTTCTCTAATATCCATTCTAGGGATTAAACATGATTTCGTGATACTAAGGTATTAAACATGCTTCCTTATTCTATGCACATGTGAGTAAGTACTTAAGCATTTCTCTATACTGAAGTTAAGTAAAGGAGCAATAGAAAAACTGAAACTTAAAGCTTTCTTACTTGAAGACGGCAAGGTTGATGCTGATGTGTGTGTGATGCTGGAGAATGGAAACTGCTCTGATACCACCTGTAGCGACCCGCCTTCTCTGCCTTCTACCTTAGACGGATCGTTACATTATCTACTTCTTGACTCTAATGCACGACTAAAAGTGCGGAACTTCTTTTTTTTTCTTCTCAATTTAAATCTATCTATGATATACTAACTCTAATAGTCATGCATGATACCATGGCACACTTCTTTACATCTATGGGACTTTTCTGCATTGGTACCAGTCGACTGCGATCTGACCAGTCGACTGGTATCGGCCTCAGAAAGTTTCTGGGTGCGGCACCAGTCGACTGGCCTCTTGGCAGTCGACTGGTGTATCGGACAGAAGCTACTGTTCGATAGGGCAGTCGACTGGTTCTGAACCAGTCGACTGGCACGCCTGAAAACTGAAAATTCAGATTCGAAACTTAGTTTCCAAAAGCCCACTAAACATATAGTTTCAAGCCATAACAAGACACAACACCATTTCTATACTCTATACTAGTTTCCTAAACATTTTAGCCAATCAAAACAACTTCATAAACTCGAAATTAGAACTTTTGTGGAAGTAAATAAGCTATTCAAGTTTATATGAACTTTAACCTTAGAGTTTGTACCAATCTTGACTCCTATGCATTCATAACACCAAATACATGTTCTATAACCTTGCTAAAGCATTATGAAATGTGAATGCAACTTTTCTAAACATATTTAAGCAATAAAACTTGATTCAAAGGGGAACTAGTACTATCTTGGCACATGCATCAATATCTCCAACAAAGTATCAATATTCCAACTACTCACACTTCTACTCATCCAATGCAATCATAAGGATATGTATGCTAAATGAAATGACATGGAATCTTTACTCTAAGAAATTGAGCATGTAAAACTATCCAAAGCTTAAATGTTCGCTAAACTCCATAAAGCAATAACATGGAATTTGAATAAACTTAAACATTGTAATTCAAATAACTAAATTGTCTCGTCTCAAGGATCTCTCCAAAATCAGCCACCACACACACGTCGCTCAGCATGCCTTGTCGCCTTCCTTCAGAATTGCTTGTCATTACCTTTACCTACAGTAAGAGGAAATGCATCTATAAGCATAAAGCTTAGTAAGTACTATCTAGCTCACAAAATCTCGAAATGTGCAAACATGCTTCTTGAACAATATGAAATCACATGAGATACTTATATGCTTGAAAGAAACACTAAAATATGTATAACTCGATAACATGCGTACTCAAGCATTAATAAATCTTAACTCACTTTTCTTGGCTTAACTTGAAACTTTAGCAATTCTTAACTTTAAATCTTCCTTTAACATTTAGAAAACTTTCTTAAACTTTAGAAAAACTTTGCTAAAGCATATACTTGAAAATACTAATCACTTAGATCCACTGAAGACGTAAGTACCATCTTATGCGCGTTCCCTAAAGGTTGGGGTAGCGAGCCACCAATCCTAATAGAGCAGACCTTGGTCTACCAGGGCCAAGACCTTGGAATTGGACACCTGGATTTCTTTAACGACGCCCTTGGACGCCGGGTACTGGTCTTAGAAAATAAAATAGCTTTTCTTTCTTTTCTTTCTTATCTTTAAATGCCTTGGCATTTTAACGAGCACCTTGTGTGCCCAAATCCCTAAGTCTTGACTTTTGGGGATTTCTTAAGGCCTTGGCCTTTTCTTTTCTATCTTTATCTTCTCTTTTCTTTTCTCATAGCTTTTTCTTAGACCCTAACTCATATAGGGTAATTAATCAACTTATACAAGCACGAATTAAACTAGAAATACATGCAAGATCATAAACTAAAGCAAACTTTGCATTTTTAACTTTCTGACGGAAAACGTTTGCGGAAAACCGCCTCTTACTGTAGGTGAGCAGTACTTACATTGGTTTCCTTGAACTTACAACCAAAATTGACGTCTAAGGCTCGGGAGAAGCTTGAAATCTCTACGAACCGTCCGCGCCTACGTGTTCTTCTCGTCGAGACGGACGAAACGCTCCGTCTCCTTGGTTCCCTCTTGGCCGGCGCCCCTTGGAAGTGGAGAGGAAGTCTTGGTGCTTGGTGTGGGTTCGCCCAAGGAGGGGAAGAGAGTCCGGCGTGAGGTGGTCGCGCGGCTAGGGTGAGGAAGAGAAATCCAAAATTCTAATTTCCTCTATTAACATCTATTTATACTATCTTTATGAAAAACGTAACTACTCTATAAATATATTTCTCTCCATCTTTGTTGTGCTTGATACCCCTAGCCCAGCCGGTCCGTGCGGCGCTTCTTCCGGTGGTCGCGGGTTGACCCCCTGCTGCCCTTTAACGTTTTTCCTTTTTTAAAAATACTAAACGGACTCGGAAAATTCCATAAAAATATTCTAAAAATTCCTAAAAATATCTAGAATATTTCTAAACCATTTTTAAATAATTCTAAGGACTTTAAGAACTAAAAAATGGAAATTTTGGGGCGTTACATCAATCACGTTAGCCTTATAGGTTTTGTGAGACAGGTTTTAATAAAAGAATTTTTGAAAACCATCATTTATTTTGAAAATCTTAATTAATTTTTGAAAACATTTCAATTTATTTTGAAAGGAGATGTTTGAATCTATACTTAACTGAAAATTGTGTTAGATTTGAATTTACAAAAAGTAATTTGAATTTGAAATTCAAAAATTGGCTTCCAGGTCTTGGCGAGGCACTAGGCCTTCTTTGGCCGTAGCCTTATTGGATCATCAACCCTTTCCTTGACAAAGCCGTTTAATGAAATTTCATTTTCAAAATTAATTTTGAAAAAGTTCTGGTCTAACTAGTTTGGATTTTGGATCGGTAGCTTCGGCTAGTTTCACCAGTCTAAAGAGACCAAGTGAACTTGTTTATTAGAATTGGTTTCCCTAATGTACTATCATCTCACCTCCACCCAATACTAATTTTCAAATTTCAATTAAGTTTGTTTAGTCCTTAAACTAACCTAAGTCTAAGCATGGTAAATTACAGAAATTTAAATAAACAATCAATCAGGCAAATTGCAAGAATTAATTTTATTTAACAATAAAAATAGTTTTTAATTTGGCTCCCCTGGAC
>JAGFNQ010002088.1:506149-667885 GCA_024364735.1 Boesenbergia rotunda | reverse complement strand
AACGATCTCCTTGTATGGGCAGTTGAAGAACAATTAGGGACAGAAAGGAGGAAGAAAACAGCAGTTTTCGTGAGAGAGAAGACACTCATTGCTGTTGCAGAGCTCTTACTGATCTGCTCCTTGCAGATATCAGTAAATCTTAGTTCAGTCCATTGGGGCTGGAACCAAAATAGTATGTTCTTCGAATAGAGTATCTTTAGTCGACTCCTTAGTTTAATCAACCCTCAATTGAATATGATGGATGGGGAATTTGACTTTGTTTGACTTACAATCTTGTAAGATTAAGCAAAGCTAAAAAATGGAGCTGGATCACCAACTATAACAAAGAAGCACTTGTTCTTTGATTGAAGGCTCCTGCGGGCTAATATGCCATCAATCTGTCAAAATGTGCCAATATTACAGTATTTCATAATCTTTCATTGTTCATTTTCTTTTTATGGTAAAAAAGTGATAACGTTTATCTTAGACGTCTCTCACAGTCCATTCTCAAGCTATGTGAAAGGATGTAAATCACGGATGACTATTAGCCTGAGTAATGACCAGTGCATGAGAAAAAAATAAGAACACGATTACTAATCAGGAATTAATTTTTAAATTTTATGCTAATAACTTCATGTACTAGTTAATTGCCCATCTAGAGGGACAGTTCATTTTCCTTCTTGCCTAAAGGTCTAGTCTCCAAGTTTGCGAACAGATGATGACATGTGGAGAGGTGAACTCTTATTAAAGCTAATTGTTTTAAGTTATTTGTCTTGATTTCTTTGGTGTAAGACTATTCTATCTTTCTATATATAAACACATAATTTATTACATTGAAATTCTTTGATGTGAGACTATTTTACATTTCTATTAAGCCTAATTTTATAATTTATTTTCGTTGAATTCTCTGAACTATTCTACCTTTAACTCATTCAATTTATTAATCTTAATTAATTCTCTTAATTACTCATTGGTCTTATTTTATCATTTTATTCATTCAATATTGAATTTATAAAAACTATTTGACTTGTATGTATCTAATAATAAATTTATCAAGGAATATAATTTATTTAATAATAAAACTAATATATATAGTGAAGATTATCATTGAACATATAGAATTAATTAAAAGATATAATTTATATGATATATATATCTCATCGTATTAAAATATAATAATATTAATGTTAGATAAAAAGTTTATTAATATAAAAAAAATAAAAATAATTTAGGATTTAATTAATATTCTTCTCAATCTATTTTGACTTTTTGAAAGCTCTAATCTATCTATTAATATCTATAAAACACAATTTCACATACAGACGTGGCATTCATAGGGAGCTTAAGATTCCCGCCTAAACCGAATATAAATTTTCTAAATAAAAAATCTATCTATCTATCTATCTATCTATTAATATCTATAAAATACAGTTTCGCATACAGACGTGGCATTCACAGGGAGCTTAGGATTCCCGCCTAAACCGAATATAAATTTTCTAAATAAAATTTATAATTAAAAATATAAATTCAAAATATATATATATAATTATAAATCTAAAAAGAAAAATTTAGATCTTAATTTAAAATTAAAATTTTAAAAAATAATTTATCAAATCAAAAAGATAATTTCAAAGTTTAATTTGAAATTGTTTTTTTAAAATTTTCAAAATTAAAATTTTAAATAAGTTATAATGATTACAGTAAAGTACATAAGAAATAAATTTAATTTAATTTTAATGAAATATAGGCCTTTAGCTTCCCTTAAGTTACCACATCTGAAGTTATCAAGGCGAATTAAACACAGAGCAATTATAAAAATGGACAAAGACAGTAAAACAACTCATACCTTTCTCGGCCTTTTGGCTCAGATCAAGTGTAGTATCTGTTCTTATCAGTTTAATATCTGATATGTGGGTCATTAGTCCACTTTGATATTAAATTAATTTTATATGGGGGATGACTCATCACAGTAGCTTGTTACTAGGGTTTTCATGTGTCGCCTGTGTGTTGCACTATAGCACAGGCTGACACACCCTTATCAAAGCAAAGTAAACTTTAGATCGCATCCACATCCACCACCCTTATAAAACTTATGATCACCAGTAATATCTTATATTATAAAAAATAATATTATATCTTATATTGACATGAATCCATGATGAAATAAAATTACTTTTCAGTTTAATTTTTTATTTAATAATTTAATAATAAAAATTGACATATATATATATATATATGTGTGTGTGATCACTAAACATATATATATATATATGATCACTAAACATGTTATTTGAATTGTGTAAGATTCTCGTGCATTGCACAGGTATTATACTAGTATCTATAAAAAGAATAAAAAATTTTAGTTTTCAAGAAATAGAAGATTCTAATATTGAAATAATTAATAAACTACGCGACTTTAATAATTACAAATCCTAAAAAGAAAATTTTAGATCTTAATCTAAAATTAAAATTTTAAAAAATAATTTATCAAATTCAAAAAAGATAATTTCAAATTTTAATTTGAAATTGTTTTTTAAAATTTTCAAAATTAAAATTTTAAATAAGTTATAATGATTACAGTAAAGTACATAAAAATGAAATATAGGCCTTTAGCTTCCCTTAAGTTACCATATCTGAAGTTATCAAGGCAAATTAAACACAGAGCAATTATAAAAATGGACAAAGAACAGTAAAGCAACTCATACCTTTCTCGGCCTTTTGGCTAAGATCAAGTGTAGTATCTGTTCTTATCAGTTTAATATCTGATATGTGGGTCATTAGTCCACTTTGATATTAAATTAATTTTTATATGGGGGATGACTCATCACAGTAGCTTGCTACTAGGGTTTTCATGTGTCGCCTGTGTGTTGCACTATAGCACAGGCTGACACACCCTTATCAAAGTAAAGTAAACTTTAGATCGCATCCACATCCACCACCCTTATAAAACTTATGATCACCAGTAATATCTTATATTATAAAAAATAATATTATATCTTATATTGACATGAATTCATGATGAAATAAAATTACTTTTCAGTTTAATTTTTCATTTAATAATTTAATAATAAAAATTGACATATATATATATGTGTGTGTGTGTGTGATCATTAAACATATATATATATATATATATATATATAAAGAGGTGATCTCCTGCGCCCCTCCCCACACGCGCCCATGCGCGCCTGCGTTGTTTTCCTTTTTTTTTTTTTGAAAATTAACATTTCCTCTCTTAATTCTGTTATTGTTTTTATTAATTTTTAATTTTATTTTCTCTTCCTCGCTCGCTCGCTCGATTTCTTCCTAGCCGCGAACGACGACGACGACGGGCGACGAGGCAGCGTCGGCAGCCGGAGGCGGCGACGGCAGTAAGGCGACGAGGCGGCGACGGCATTTTCTCTTCCTCGCTCGCTCGCTCGATTTCTTCCTAGCCGCGAACGACGACGACGACGACGACGGGCGACGAGGCAGCGTCGCCACCTCCGGCTGCCGACGCTGCCTCGCCGCCTCCGGCTGCCGACGCTGCCTCGTCGCCTTCGGCTGCCGACGCTGCCTCGTCGCCCGTCGTCGTCGTCGTTCGCGGCTAGGAAGAAATCGAGCGAGCGAGCGAGGAAGAGAAAATAAAATTAAAAATTAATAAAAACAATAACAGAATTAAGAGAGGAAATGTTAATTTTCAAAAAAAAAAAAGGAAAACAACGCAGGCGCGCATGGGCGCGTGTGGGGAGGGGCGCAGGAGATCACCTCTTTATATATATATATATATATATATATATATATATATAATCACTAAACATGTTATTTGAATTGTGTAAGATTCCCGTGTATTGCACGGGTATTATACTAGTATCTATAAAAAGAATAAAAAAATTTAGTTTTCAAGAAATAGAAGATTCTAATATTGAAATAATTAATAAACTACGCGACTTTAATATTTTATACTTTGAAATACATAGACAACTTAAATAAATATATTTTTATTTTTTTATAAATTTATAGGTTTTTAGTTTTTAATAAAATAATAATAATTTTGAACTGTCGCGTACCGTCAACTGAATTGTAATTGACAATTTTAAACCGTGAATTGTAACCGCTTTTGAAAGTTAAGGATCGATATTCTCGGAATTGTCAACCCAGTTGTTCCAAATCATCACTGGGTTTACTCTTGGGCAATGTTAAGCTATGACAAAGTGAAGACTGAAAAATAGTAAATTGTAAAAGATTGTGCTAATTGTAACATTCTGGTTTACGCTTTTAGGCTAGTTAGGTTTGATTGAGAGCCTTCAATTAAGGAACATGGGTTTTAAGGTGACAAAAGGCTATTCGCTCGTCCCAGTGCCCTCGCAAACCTGTCTCAGAGCCAACATGGAGGAGGTAAATCACGAGGGTTACTAACTCAGATGCTATTCTAGCGCGTGGGGAGGACGAGCACACTGACTTTGTCATAATTTAAGATTGAGCTTGATATATCTAGAGCTTTGCGAGGGCTTACAAAGTGTAACTCAAGAAAAATTAGAGATCAAGTTTAGTCCATTGGGATGTTGAGCCAACTGCTTAGTTGACTAAATTCTTGTGAGTAGGATTAGCCTTACTCCCTATTTGAATTGAGTCAATTAGAATGTCAAATGAGCCAGCCCAAAAGTCTATCAATGAATAAGCTCATTGTAGCGGCCAATTAAATCAATTGGAATGGAATAAGTAGGCTAAATAAAATTTAAGTCATCTAAAGATGATAGTCATAGACATAAGCTTGTAACTTTATCCGAGATTTGAGTCTATTGGATGAAAACTAAGTCTACTATATATTAGTTGTTGATTGATAACGTTTTTTTGTTAGGATGTTAGTTGATTGAAATCATAATAGTCCACTGAACTCGACCAAAAGCTATTCGAATGAGAAGTTTTAGCCACCATTTTTATGCACCCTTAAGTACCACTATAAATAGGGGTTAAGGGGACTTTAAATACACAATTCACAAGTATTCGATTCTACACGCTCATTCTAAAGCTTATGAGGCTACTCTACTAATACTTTCTTTAACCTTTCATTTTCATATTTTTAAAGAAGATATAGTAATACAAGATGAACGCAAACCTAATATCATCATATGTATTTTAAATGATCATAATTTTTGATTCAGGACTTAGAATCAGGTTCTGTTGGTGACCACGTATGCATATTTCAGAGATCTACTTTTATTAATGGGGGAATTTGTAACCGCCAACTTTCAAGCCCAAATTCCACCATTTATATCCTCATCTGGCCCGTCAAATTTTTTATTACTATTTTTTGATAATTTTTATTTTATGGTGTTTAAGATATTTTTGATATTCTTGATAATTATGGGTCATAATTAGTCTATAATAAGGTCATGTTTATTTTATTTCAACTTTGTCAAGAGATTTTCTTTTCTGAAATGATCTTTTAAAATTAGAATGTGAATTTCTTTCATTTCTCTCTCTATATATATATAATTGCATGAGGAATTAATTCTCTATGATAATAAGAGTTTTTTTTTTATAGTTCTCTTCTCGCCTTCTCCTCTCGTCTTTCTTTTTGGTAGTCCATGGGATAATCACTATCCTATTCGGTATCATATAATTTGTACGAGATTTCTCCATTTGTGACGAAGGACCTAAAACATTTTTTTTTTGATAATGGAGATGAAATTTTATGATTGTGTATCTTTTATTTGCTAATCTATTGTACAATTTTTTATATCTCATATGGAGCTAGGACATCCTACTTCATAGTCAAGTAATGTTTTCTTAATATTATTGAGTAAAAAAACAGAATTCATAAATGTCATTCTTGGAAAAAGAGGAATTGGGCACTCAGTGGAATGAAGAATAATTCTGTAACTTGTAAATAGCTTTATAAATTCCCCCTTTATAATAGTTGTGTGTTGCCCTACTTCAAAAAGTAGACAAAAAGATAGAATTGCTTATGAAATATGCATCTTGGATTCCTTATGCACTTTGGAGCTTTATTGCTCCATGAAACACCAATCATTATGGCACTTCACTAGTTCATCATGTATGAGTTTACTTAACAAAAAAAGGGAACTAGGGTATCTTGAGCACCACCAATAGATATGCGATAAGTCGCGGGCATCTCACTCACCTTTGTCTCCCTTTTTTGAAATCACACATGTTGGCCTTTCATTGCACTGTTTGCCGGAATCCTAAACATTCTTTCGACCTTCATATATTCTCGCTTCGATCACCATATATTCCTTTCGGCTGCAAAGATGAGGAGAGAGGCTTTGAATCATTCCTTCAAAGTGAAAAAACTTGTGAGGTATAAATCCTCATGTATTGCATCATGATGTTACTTTGATTGTCAATCCTAGTGGGACAATGTCACACCTATATCGAACCGATATGAAGATGCATGACTTGGTTCTACTTCGGGTGACGATAAATGGGCGATTGGCCTTCTAATGACATTCTATTAAGTCATGGTTTAACAATTGACATGACACAGTCTGCTAAGAGGATGTTTGAGAGGCCAAAGAAAAAGAGAAGAGTGGAAAGGATGAGAAAGCAAAATAACAACAACA
The DNA here is from genome assembly GCA_024364735.1 of Boesenbergia rotunda. Classification (NCBI taxonomy): domain Eukaryota; kingdom Viridiplantae; phylum Streptophyta; class Magnoliopsida; order Zingiberales; family Zingiberaceae; genus Boesenbergia; species Boesenbergia rotunda. Next base: position 661,340 of record JAGFNQ010002088.1, on the reverse strand, counting down.
GACAGCTAAAAGGGAAGAAAATGCTGAAACAATCAGTGTTAAGTTTCCTTCAGCAGTTATGGTATAAGGAATGTAAATACATGAAATCAAACTAAAGTATGCCCGGCTTAAGACATAGGCCATAAATTGGAGCCCATTATTATTAAAAAAAACTTAAATAGATTTAATGACTAAGGGGGCGTTTGGTAGACTTGTTTTTCATTTTCATTTTTTGTAAAAAATATGATTTTCTGGAAAACGTATTTTATTTGTATTTTCCAACTTTGTTTTCTAGAAAAAGATATAGCGTTTTCTGGAAAACTAAAGAATGAAAGAAAATCATCTCTTAGAAAATGAAAAAAAATAATTTTCTAGAAAACAAAAATAGAAAATCGAACAAATAAAACACCCCCCTAAGATTTGCGTATGATAGAACAGCACTTCTGCCCAGGATGCTTTGATTTTGCTCATTTACCCATTCCGACGGCAACTATCAATTTATTCCATATTAATTATAATGATTATATTTTCCTAAAATTCTACGGCAATTTACCAAAGGGCGTACGCAATAATCGGTAATTACCAACGGGCGCACCATGGTTTTATTTTCACCAAAGGGCGCACTCATTATAGTGAACTTCCTCTTATACCCCTCATGTTATCTATTGTCTTTCTCTTTCTCTCTCAGTAATAAATTCTGTGACGTCAGCACATGCAACGTGACTTAATTACTGACTTTTATTTTAAAATAATATCTAATGGAATCGGCGCTAAATTAAAAAACGTAAGGTAAAAATTAAAAAAATATTTTACTTTAAAAATTTCTCATCCAACGTGATTTAAAAATATAAATTAATAATTTTTATTTTTATTAATAGAAATTAATATATTAAATAATATTTAATAAATATATTAATGTATAAAAAGTTTTTGGAACAAACTGTTGGATTTAAAAATATAAATAAATAATTTTATATTTGATTAATAGAAATTAATATATTAAATAATATTTAATAAATATATTAATTTATATATATGTTTTGAAAAAACTGACCGTGGTAGCTTTCAGGCCCACGCTGGGCCTGAAATATTTTTATTTCAGGCCCACGCTGGGCCTGAAATATTTTTATTTCAGGCCCAGCGTGGGCCTGAAATTTTTTATTTCAGGCCCACGTTGGGCCTGAAATCTTTTGATTCAGGCCCGACGTGAACTCAAATTTTTTTTCTATTTAAAAAATATATTAATATATAAAAAAACCTATCAAAACACTTAATTTTAGATTCAAACGCAGGGCCTGAAGTCATCCCAGGAGGGTTTGAAGTCAAATAACTTCAGATCCTATAAATAATTAATTTAATAAATAATAATTAAATATAAAAAATATTTTTAAAATAAAAAAATTTTAGTGAGGGCCTGAAGTCATCAGTGACTTCAGGCCCTCTATCAGAAAAATTTTCCCTTAGGCCTGAAATCATCCGACTTCAGGCCTAAGGAGGGCCTGAAGTCTGATGACTTCAGGCCCAAGGAGGGCCTGAAGTCATCAGACTTCAGGCCCAAGGAGGGCCTGAAGTCATCAGACTTCAGGCCCAAGGAGGGCCTGAAGTCTGATGACATCAGGCCCTCCATTAAATATATAAAAATAATAAAAACTTTTTTAAAAAAAGGTATAATATATAATTACATAATAATAAAATGTTATAGGAATGGTTTAGGTATATCAGTGAGTTTTGAGCAAAACTCACTAATGGACCTACCATATTTGGAATTCTGAAAACTCTATATCAGTAGACAGGGTTGAGCTAGGAGATGAGATTTTGGGTGCCTAAACCTCTAATCTTGCCGTATCACCAATGCTATAGCAGTGGTTTAGGTATATCAGTGAGTTTTGAGCAAAACTCACTGATGGACCTACCATATTTGGAATTCTGAAAACTCTATATCAGTAGACAGGGTTGAGCTAGGAGATGAGATTTTGGGTGCCGAAACCTCTAATCTTGCAGTATCACCAATGTTATAGGAGTGGTTTAGGTATATCAGTGAGTTTTGAGCAAAACTCACTGATGGACCTACCATATTTGAAATTCTGAAAACTCTATATCAGTAGACAGGGTTGAGCTAGGAGATGAGATTTTGGGTGCTGAAACCTCTAATCTTGCTGTATCACCAATGCTATAGGAGTGGTTTAGGTATATCAATGAGTTTTGAGCAAAACTCACTGATGGACTTACCATATTTGGAATTCTGAAAACTCATTATCAGTAGACAGGGTTGAGCTAGGAGATGAGATTTTGGGTGCCGAAACCTCTAATCTTGCTGTATCACCAATGCTATAGGAGTGGTTTAGGTATATCAGTGAGTAGTGGTTTAGGTATATCAGTGAGTTTTGAGCAAAACTCACTGATGGACCTAAACCACTCCTATAGCATTGGTGATACAGCAAGATTAGAGGTTTCGACACCCAAAATCTCATCTCCTAGCTCAACCCTGTCTACTGATATAGAGTTTTCAGAATTCCAAATATGGTAAGTCCATCAGTGAGTTTTGCTCAAAACTCACTGATATACCAAAACCACTCCTATAGCATTGGTGATACAGCAAGATTAGAGGTTTCGGCACCCAAAATCTCATCTCCTAGCTCAACCCTGTCTACTGATAATGAGTTTTCAGAATTCCAAATATGGTAGGTCCATCAGTGAGCAAAACTCACTGATATACCTAAACCACTCCTATAGCATTGGTGATACAACAAGATTAGAGGTTTCGGCACCCAAAATCTCATCTCCTAGCTCAAACCTGTCTACTGATATAGAGTTTTCAGAATTCCAAATATGGTAGGTCCATCAGTGAGTTTTGCTCAAAACTCACTGATATACCTAAACCACTTCTATAGCATTGGTGATACAGCAAGATTAGAGGTTTCGGCACCCAAAATCTCATCTCCTAGCTCAACCCTGTCTACTGATATAAAGTTTTCAGAATTCCAAATATGGTAGGTCCATCAGTAAGTTTTGCTCAAAACTCACTGATATACCTAAACCACTCCTATAGCATTGGTGATACAGCAAGATTAGAGGTTTCGGCACCCAAAATCTCATCTCCTAGCTCAACCCTGTCTACTGATAATGAGTTTTCAGAATTCCAAATATGGTAAGTCCATCAGTGAGTTTTGCTCAAAACTCACTGATATACCTAAACCACTCCTATAGCATTGGTGATACAGCAAGATTAGAGGTTTCGGCACCCAAAATCTCATCTCCTAGCTCAACCCTGTCTACTGATATAGAGTTTTCAGAATTCCAAATATGGTAGGTCCATCAGTGAGTTTTGCTCAAAACTCCTGATAAACCAAAACCACTCCTATAGCATTGGTGATACAGCAAGATTAGAGGTTTCGGCACCCAAAATCTCATCTCCTAGCTCAACCCTGTCTACTGATATAGAGTTTTCAGAATTCCAAATATGGTAGGTCCATCAGTGAGTTTTGCTCAAAACTCACTGATATACCTAAACCACTCCTATAGCATTGGTGATACTGCAAGATTAGAGGTTTCGGCACCCAAAATCTCATCTCCTAGCTCAACCCTGTCTACTGATATAGAGTTTTCAGAATTGCAAATATGGTAGGTCCATCAGTGAGTTTTGCTCAAAACTCACTGATATACCTAAACCACTCCTATAACATTGGTGATACAACAAGATTAGAGGTTTCGGCACCCAAAATCTCATCTCCTAGCTCAAACCTGTCTACTGATATAGAGTTTTCAGAATTCCAAATATGGTAGGTCCATCAGTGAGTTTTGCTCAAAACTCACTGATATACCTAAACCACTTCTATAGCATTAGTGATACAGCAAGATTAGAGGTTTCGGCACCCAAAATCTCATCTCCTAGCTCAACCCTGTCTACTGATATAAAGTTTTCAGAATTCCAAATATGGTAGGTCTATCAGTGAGTTTTGCTCAAAACTCACTGATATACCTAAACCACTCTTATAGCATTGGTGATACAGCAAGATTAGAGGTTTCGGCACCCAAAATCTCATCTCCTAGCTCAACCCTGTCTACTGATAATGAGTTTTCAGAATTCCAAATATGGTAAGTCCATCAGTGAGTTTTGCTCAAAACTCACTGATATACCTAAACCACTCCTATAGCATTGGTGATACAGCAAGATTAGAGGTTTCGGCACCCAAAATCTCATCTCCTAGCTCAACCCTGTCTACTGATATAGAGTTTTCAGAATTCCAAATATGGTAGGTCCATCAGTGAGTTTTGCTCAAAACTCACTGATATACCTAAACCACTCCTATAGCATTGGTGATACAGCAAGATTAGAGGTTTCGGCACCCAAAATCTCATCTCCTAGCTTAACCCTGTCTACTGATATAGAGTTTTCAGAATTCCAAATATGGTAGGTCCATCAGTGAGTTTTGCTCAAAACTCACTGATATACCTAAACCACTCCTATAGCATTGGTGATACTGCAAGATTAGAGGTTTCGGCACCCAAAATCTCATCTCCTAGCTCAACCCTGTCTACTGATATAGAGTTTTCAGAATTCCAAATATGGTAGGTCCATCAGTGAGTTTTGCTCAAAACTCACTGATATACCTAAACCACTGCTATAGCATTGGTGATACGGCAAGATTAGAGGTTTCGGCACCCAAAATCTCATCTCCTAGCTCAACCCTGTCTATTGATAATGAGTTTTCAGAATTCCAAATATGGTAGGTCCATCAGTGAGTTTTGCTCAAAACTCACTGATATACCTAAACCACTCCTATAATATTTTATTATTATGTAATTATATATTATACCTTTTTTTTTAAAAGTTTTTATTATTTTTATATATTTAATGGAGGGCCTGAAGTCATCAGACTTCAGGCCCAAGGTGGGCCTGAAGTCTGATGACTTCAGGCCCTCCTTAGGCCTGAAGTCGGATGACTTCAGGCCTAAGGGAAAATTTTTCAAATAGAGGGCCTGAAGTCACTGATGACTTCAGGCCCTCACTAAAAATTTTTTATTTTAAAAATATTTTTTATATTTAATTATTATTTATTAAATTAATTATTTATGGGATCTGAAGTTATTTGACTTCAAACCCTCCTGGGATGACTTCAGGCCCTGCGTTTGAATCTAAAATTATGTGTTTTGATAGGTTTTTTTATATATTAATATATTTTTTAAATAGAAAAAAAATTTGAGTTCACGTCGGGCCTGAATCAAAAGATTTCAGGCCCAACGTGGGCCTGAAATAAAAAATTTCAGGCCCACGCTGGGCCTGAAATAAAAAATTTCAGGCCCACACTGGGCCTGAAATAAAAATATTTCAGGCCCAGCGTGGGCCTGAAAGCTACCACGGTCAGTTTTTTCAAAACATATGTATAAATTAATATATTTATTAAATATTATTTAATATATTAATTTCTATTAATCAAATATAAAATCATTTATTTATATTTTTAAATCCAACAGTTTGTTTCCAAAAACTTTTTATACATTAATATATTTATTAAATATTATTTAATATATTAATTTCTATTAATAAAAATAAAAATTATTAATTTATATTTTTAAATCACGTTGGATGAGAAATTTTTAAAGTGAAATATTTTTTTAATTTTTACCTTACGTTTTTTAATTTAGCGCCGATTCCATTAGATATTATTTTAAAATAAAAGTCAGTAATTAAGTCACGTTGCATGTGCTGACGTCACAGAATTTATTACTGAGAGAGAAAGAGAAAGGCAATAGATAACATGAGGGGTATAAGAGGAAGTTCACTATAATGAGTGCGTCCTTTGGTGAAAATAAAACCATGGTGCGCCCGTTGGTAATTACCGATTGTTGCGTACGCCCTTTGGTAAATTGCCGAAAATTCTATCTAGAGCTACAATATAAGATCCAATTTCATTTTTTTCATCTCATTTTGTAATTAGCTGACCATCTCATTGACTCATTCTCTTATCGACTAATCAATACTCTGTATTTTCCTCCCTCATTGGTGATTCTCTAAGACGACATCCTTCTCCACCTCCTTTTTCTTCTTCTTCCTTGAAATATTCTTATTATTATGTACAATTGATAAATTATGGATGGAATGGATTATAGATCCAAACATAGTTGGGAAAATAGATTATTAGCAAATAGCAATTGCATCAGAAGTTTTCCCCCCCATTTTTTCTGTTTTGGTGCACGCAAATTAGTACCATCACAAACTTGATATATGCAATTAAAAAATCATAAAATATGATTAGATTTGTAATACGTTTTAAGTGCGCTTGTTCGATTTATTATATACTTTTTAAGTGTACTTATCTAATTTATTATATACTACTTAAATTAATCGATTCAAATCAAATTTAATATTTTTTTATTCTCTTATAATATTTATGTAGGTAATAGTTGAACTTTAAAATATCATCAAATTAAAACTATATGGTGTAAATGAGGTTTTATTGTTAGTTTAATTCTAAGTAATTTTATTTTGATAACATAGTAGGGACTTATATTTTCTTGTTTTATTATATGCTATTAAAAATATAATTCTGGATATATAAAATGTATGAAAAAAAAGAATTTATTAAATCTCAAAAATACACTTAGTAGATTTATTATTTATAATCAAAATCAAAAAATAACACAGTTGAAAATTTAAATAAAAACTAATTGAATTTTCAACGAAGATAATACTTTAGAAAAAAAGAAATCAGACAAAAACTTTCTAATGAAGAAGATAATTTTTTTAATTGAAAATTAATATTAAGATAATAATAATTCAGAAGAAGACGACAACTTAATAGATCATGAAGATATTTTTTTAATAATATTGATGAAACTATTATTTAGCACAATGAATATATATATATATATATATATATATAATAAAATTATTAGTTGGAAAAGGTCCAATTCCAATTCAAAATATTATAAATATGAATATTTGGTTTGATATTGAAATGAATTGCTTGAAAATAAAATCATGGATCAAAATTTAAAAAAAATAAATAAATAAGGAAAAAGAACATGAATGTATTAATAAGAATTATTGATATAGTTAAAAATCCCACAAAAAAATAATTTGGTATTTCGTGGCACAAATTCAAAAATTTATCAATATACAGTGGAAAGTTTTTAGGTTTAATCAAAATAATTGCATAATTTGATCCTATAACGCAAAAACACTTAAAAAGTATTTAAAATGATAAAATTCATAATCATTATCTTTGTCATAATATCTAAAATGAGTTAATAAATATATTAGTAAAAGAAGTAAAAAATTATTATAATTAATAAAATAAAAGAAAAAAAATACTTTTCAGTTATACATGATTGTACTCTCGGTATAAAACCTCAAAAACAAATATCTCTTATATTAAGATGTGTAAATATTTCAACAAGTCCAATCAAAATAGAACTTAATTTCACCTAAGAATCTTTTAAAATTAATTACTTTAACTATATTATTGATCATGCTATTTCTTCACTTTAAAGTAAGTTTGAACCATTTAAAATATATGAAGATAATTTTAATTTTTTATATGACACAGAAAAGTTAAAATTTCTTGATAATGATATTTTAAAAGTTAAATGTTTAAATCTTGAAAACTTTTTAACACATGACACATATTGATGGTTCAGATTTATTTTTAAAATTAAAAGTTTTAAAAGAAATAATAAATCTAGAATTAAAAATCGCACTTGATGTATTAAACCTTATAAAAAAATTAAATTCTTTTTCTAATACATGAATAACTTATAGAATATTATTAACGAGCAATGATAGGGAGAGTGAAAATGAGAGAGTGAAAACCATAGTGAATGATGTGGCATGACGTGGCACTTTACATGCACACGTTCGATTATCGCTTGGACACCATCGGCGGCTTCGGCTGCCGCCCCGAATCAAACTATACCCTGGGGGGCACGGTGAACCCGTCGGAGATCGTGCATGCAAGATGCCACATCATTCACTATGATTTTCACTCTTCCATTTTCACTCTCTCAATCATTATTCATTATTAACTATATCTATTAGTGTTGCTTCAATAGAATTTTTTTTTCAACTTTAAAATAAATAATGTCTTATTTATGTTCAATAATGTCACAAGAAAAATTAAATAATCTAGCAATTTTATCAATTGAAAAAAAAAATTATTATCAAAACTTGAATATAAAATTTAATTAATAATTTTGCAAATCACCATGCTAGAAAACTAAATTTTATATAAAATTCTATTTTTAAATTAATATTTTATTTTTTAAAAAAAATAAACTTGTCGTTGTTTGTCCCAAGTCTAAATGAAAAAGAGTGAAGAAAAATTTTAATTTTTTAAAAAAATTATTAAAGTCCTAATTTTTTTTTGGCCTAACGCCTCATGGAACCTTGAAACTGAAATAAAGAATGCATATATATAGATCTAGTTATTATCATCAATAAGGCTACATTGGATAGAAATCGAAAACAACGACAATGAAATGGTTTAACCTAAATCCATCGTATTAGCCATCGTTTTTACTTATCGTCGGAGTTTGTGCAAGCGTGGATTGATTTTTTATAGGAATAGGCGGCAATCCAAATCCTTCTCAATTTTACTTATCACCGGAGTTCGTGCAAGCGTAGATTCATCTTTTATAGGAATGGGTGGCAATCCAAATCCTTCTCAATGGGAAAGAGAGGAGGAGCATGAAGAAGCACTCAAAACCAATGTTCGTAGAATCGCGATCCTACACAGGATCGATTTGGGGTCAGGATCGGATCGTAAAATCGTACGATCCTAACAAAAACCCTTAAAATGAAAGAATATACAATTTTTATTAACACTATAATGATAATATACAATTTTTATTAACACTATAATGATAATATACAATTTTTATTAACAGTATAATGATAATAATAACGTTCAACTTCAAGAATATTCTATTGATTACAAGATGATCCAATTTAATTGTCAACCTATTAGATAATAGACATCTAAAAACGTATCATTTTAGGAAAAAGATATAACATAATATTATTAATCAAAAACTAACTAAAAATAATTAAATAGATGTTTAAATAATCTTAAAACCCTTAGGAAAAAGATATAACATAATATTATTAATCAAAAACTAACTAAAAATAATTAAATAGATGTTTAAATAATCTTAAAACCCTAACACTAACTCTGTAAAAGATAAAAAAACTAATAATAAAAAAGACTAATAATCTTCTGAGCTTCTGAAAAGACTTTAAATAATATTTTTTGGGATTCAATCTTAAAACTAACTTGTAGATTTTTGAACGAGTTTCAATTTGATATATTATAGGTCACGTGGTTCAATCCGAGTCAAAAATTATGACCTCTTGAAGCTTTCACCGATCCTGCTCCGATTCTGCTCCGATTCTGTCCGATCCTATACGATTCTGTCCGATCCTACCGATCCTGCTGCGATCCTGCTACGAAAAACGATTCTGCGCGATTTTGGATCAATTTGTGGTGCAGGATTGTAGGATCGTACGATCCTACGATCCAGGATCGCGATTTTGCAAACTATGCTCAAAACTCTCTTGATACAAGAAGATGTTGTAATTGGGTAAGCTTCTTCCCTTACAACTTGTTTGGAAAAATTTTACCCTTTGGAATAAATTTTTAGTAAAGAATTAGCAAGAAATTGAAATTCAATTTCATTCAAACCCTTCAAAATAAATCAAACCTCTTTAGGTCTGATTTGTGAAGGGAATGTTGGGGACTTGATCGTACGGCTAGAGGAGATGAATAGTCGTACATCCACTTCAATCGTGGCTCTTCCTACACTTTGTTAGTACGCAATGGAATACAAATAAACTAAACTAATAAAAAGGAAATCAAACCGCTAACACCAAACTTTTAACGTGGTTCGGAGATAAAGCTCCTCTTCGACGACAGTCCGTAAGGTGGACGACCCTGATCCGTCGGTGGATGACTCCCCGGAAAGCCTCCATCTAGCTCGTGTCGTTCCTTGTGTGTGGAGAAACCTCATCACAACCTTGCAACCACACTTGAACACTTGTAGACTACTAATAAGCTTTACCAAAGCTTATTTCGTCAACCTTTGCCCAGCCAAACCAAGCTCTCTTAAATAGAGCTCGTTGTTCCAATCGTTACCTATCGACTAGTCCACCCGAATTCGAACGTTACAGCCCAACGCTCGAATTATAGTCGACACCAGTCGACTGCACAAAAGATCAGTCGACTGATCTTTCTGTGCCCAACATCAGGCGACTGCTCCCAGCAGCAGTCGACTACCCAAACCCTAAACCTAGGGTTTCAACCCCGAGTACAGTCACTCAGCACTCATCCTCGCCCGACCAACCTAGATCTAGCCTTTTAGCCTTCTCTATCAGCCTCGCGTCCCTCGGATGTCTCTCCATCCTTCATGCCTTGCCTTCTGGAGCTTCCTTCGACCTCGGTTCTTGTTGTCGGATCTTCTTAAATTGCCAAGATTACACTTGAACTTTTCTCCTTTGTTGTACCTATTTCCTGCATACTCATAATGCATATCAAATATAACAATAAATCTAACTTAAACGTTTACCCAAACATCAAAACCAAAGGTATCTAGATTGCTCCAACAATATTCCCCTTTTTGATGTTTGGCAACCCGTTTAAGTTCGTGAAACAATAACAAAGCAAGTCAAATCATGGAACCTAATCTTAGTCTCCCCCTTTACCTAAACTCTCCCTTGAGTAGGTTTTCCTTACAAAGGTACTTCTCCCCCTTTGCCAACAAATGCTCCCCCTTCACCTAAGCTCCCCCTTGAGCTTGGATTTCTTGCAAAGGCGTGTTGGTTTTCCCACTTAAACCCAACACTTCTCCCCCTATGCCACACATCAAAAAGAGCTCCAACAATATCCCAATTATTGGATTCTTTAACCTCTAATAACCATAAATATTGTGTATTAACCACCCATAAAATTATACACAAGTTTGATATCATTTTAGACACATTTCGACTTTGCTAAAAATAATTTTAGCCTGCATCAGTCGACTGAGACAGTTACCAGTCGACTAACTCCATTGAAATTCAATCTTACAGAATTATCAGTCGACTAGTCCCTGCACCAGTCGATTGATACCATGATATCAGTTCATTTCTACATTTCTGACCCAATTTCAGAAATGTACCAGAAATTTCATAATTCTTCAAAAATTCTCAAATTTTGTGGAGTCATTTGTGGTACCCGTGTCTACTTAGGAAAAATACGTTTAATCCCAAGATTGACACAAAATCTAAAACTATCTAAATGGTTCAATAGAACATTGACCAAGAGTTCTAGTTTTGGCCTCCTCTTGATGTATCTGCCTATACTAAATCACAATGCCTCCTAACATTGGTTTATATGACATCTATATATCAAATACCAATTTTCATGTAATATGACCCCAATGTCATATTTTCATGCATGAAACATAAACCCAATGTGTCAAAACCCAAGGATTTAGACTCAAGTCCGTCTCCAAATCCTTTGGCACATATCATGATCTATCTAGACTTCCGAAAAAAAATCTCTCGATATCCATTTACCATGGGTCCCAATTTAACTCTCAGAGCTCCCCCTTGATCTCTTAGCCTTAGCCACCTCCCTAGGTGACTCAATAAATACAAGACCACACCGATATACCTCTGATGATTCTTGACCTTATACAAACCCAACTTCATTAACCTTGGACACCTTGTCCTTGGTTAAGTTCTTATTTCCCTCAACTCTAAATGGATTTTTCTTGTCATTTTTGGATTTTCCATCCTTGACATAGTTATATGCTACCCTAGAATATTTCCTTTTATTGGGCTTGGATGTACCCAATTTGATATTTTTTTGATTTTTGACCACCTAAACACATGTCAAGTCTCCTAGGTCGAATAATGAAACTATCTAGGACTTTCTCCATTTCCTCAAGCCTTGCCTTCAAGACATGATTTTCTAATTCTAGGGTTCTAACCCTAGAGTCAACATGTCCACCTTGGACATTCCTAGACCTACTCATCTTCCTAAGCATATGTCTCTCTTTCTTGGGATTAATTTCTTGATCATTTACTACCTTCCTCTCCCTAGGCATAGTAGTTTGGGTATTATTGGGTCTAGCCTTGGGTAATGATTTCTTAGGGTTATCTACCTTGTTAACCATATTCCTATCATTATACCTAAATCCATGATTATGCTTAGACAAATAAGCTACATTATTTCTATCAAGCATATAAGAATTAGAAATTTGATTAAATTTTAAATAAGGGATTACATTCCCTTTTACCTTTGAAGCTCCCACTTGATTTGAGCTCTTTTTTCTATAATTTCTTCAAATGCCCTAGCTTCATGAGCTCTCCTTTCCTTGGGCATTTTGTGTGGTAATGGCCACACTCACCACATGTTAAGCAAATTATATGTTTTTTATCCTTAGCTTCATCCCTACAACCCACATTAGTCTTTAAATGAACTTTATCAGGTTTAGAGTTTACCTCTTTTACCTTCATGAGTGAAGGACACCTACTCTTGTAGTGTCCCATTTCCCCACACTCAAAGCATTTGATGTGGGATTTCCCACTCTTCTCGGTAGTTGAGGTTGAGGGTTGAGCTTCCAAGACCTCCTCCACCTTGGATTGCTCTTCTTCTTCCTTACTTGAGGATGTGGACGATTCTACTTCCTCCTCTTCTTCGGATGTTGAACTCGATTCAACTTTCGATTGGTCATTCTCCTTCTCTTGGACCAATGAGTCCTTATCCTTGGGCTCCTCTACTATTTGTTCTTGTATAAAATTCTACTATAGAGTTATCACCTTTCTCCATAGTTCATACGCATTGTTGTATTCACCTACACGTGACACAATATAAGAAGGTAATAAATTTAACACAATTCTCGTTACCTCCTTATCTGACTCCCCTTCCTCCTTTTGTTCGTTTGTTAAATATCGAGGTCGGAGGTGTTTACCCTTCTTATTCGTTGGAGCTTCGAATGGAACCTCTAATGCGGTCCAATATTCCCAATCTATTTAGAACCACATCTCTAATCGCTTCCTCCAATAATCGAAATCGTCTCAATCGTATAGAGGTGGGATCCGAGTATCCCATCCTATAACACCTTCCGAATTCATCTTCCTCTAGCGTCTTTGCTCTTTTGGCGGTTAGTCCAACAAGAGTGAACCTTCGCTCCGATACCACTTGCTGGGAACTTGATCGTACGGCTAGAGGGAGGGTGAATAGTTGTTCACCCACTTCAATCACTGTTCTTCCTACACTTTGTTAGTGCGCAACGGAATACAAATAAACTAAACTAACGAAAAGGAAATCAAATCGCTAAAACCAAACCTTTAACGTGGTTCGGAGATAAAGCTCCTACTCCACGATAGTCCGTAAGGTGGACGATCCCGATCCGTCGGTGGATGACCCCCGGAGAGCCTCCGGCTAGCTCGTGTCGCTCCTTGTAGGTGGAGAAACCTCGCCACAACCTTGCAACCACACCAGAGCACTTGTAGACTACTAATAATCCTTACACAAACTTATTTCGTCAACCTTTGCCCAGCCAAACCAAACTCTCTTAAATAGAGCTCGTTGTTGTTCCAACTGTTATAGTTGACTGGTGCCAACACCAATCGATTGGTCCACCCGAATTCGAACGTTACAACCCAACGTTTGAATTCTAGCCGACACCAGCCGACTACACAAAAGATCAGTCGACTGATCTTTCTGTGCTCAACACTAGTCGATTGCTCCCAACAGTAGTCGACTGCCCAAACCCTAAACCTAGGGTTTCAACCCCGAGTACAGTCACTCAGCACTCATCCTCACCCGACCAACCTAGACCTAGCCTTTTAGCCTCCTCTATCAGCCTCGCATCCCTCGGATGCCTCTCCATCCTTCATGCCTTGTCTTCTGGAGCTTCCTTCAGCCTCAGTTCTTGTTGTCGGATCTTCTTAAATTGCCAAGATTACACTTGAACTTTTCTCCTTTATTGTATCTATATCCTGCATACTCACAATGCATATCAAATACAATAATAAACCTAACTTAAACCTTTGTCTAAACATCAAAACCCAAGGTACCTAGATTGCTCCAACAGGGAATTCATCTGGAAAGTTGAAATTACTAAATAACCCTCCATATAAATATTAAGTTTTATTAATGAAGGACAAAATAATAAAAATATAATAATTGAATTCAATTCTGATAGATTTCAAATTAAGGAATTCAATTCAATTCAATTATTTACTAACTCACTACAAGAAATACTAAATTTACAGACGAATTTACAAACGGAAAATTTATTCCGTCGGTAATTACCGACGGAATTGATATTCCGTTGGCAAATACCGACAGAATAAATTTTCCGTCGGTATATTTAGGTGTGGGGTTTAATATTCCGTCGGCAATTGGGTTAATTACCGACGGAGAATATTTTCCGTCGAAATATTTAGGGATTCATTTTAAAAAGCTTTGTTTTGGTAATTTAGGGAATTACCGACGGAAGGGGTGTTCCGTCGGTAATAGCAGGTATTGGCGTTGGAAATTTAGGTTTTGGCGGCTTTTTTTGCCATGTTGGTGATAATACCGACGGAATATCGATTCCGTCGGTAAGCTTGGATAAGTTAGGGCACGGGCTTTTCTTTTCCCCCCACGCGATTGATTCCTTCTTCTCTTGGCGATTCTCGGCGTGCACGGTCTCCTCTCCTCCCCGATGCGATTTCTCTCTTCTTCATCTCCTCGGAGCCGGCATGTCTCTGGCAGCCACGGCCGCCGCGACCTTGGGCGCTAGCAGCCGCAGGCGGGCCAGCCGCCTCAACCGTGGCCGCTGGCGGCCTCAGGCGGGCCAGCCGCATCGGCCGTGGTTGCAGGCGGGCCAACCGCTTCGCCCGTGGCCACTGGCAGCCTCAGGCGGGTCGGCAGCCTCAGGCGGGTCAGCTGCCTCGGCCGTGGCCGCTGGCGGCCGCAGGCGGGCCAGCCGCCTCGGTGGCAGCCCTGCTAGCATGTCCGGGCACGTCGGCGGGCCAGCGGGCACGTCGGCGGCCCTATCGGCACGTCCGGGCATGCCGACGGTCAAACAGNTTGCAGCTGCTACCTGCGCCTTGCTTTCTGACCTCCCCGACCGGACATCATCAGCGTAGCAGCGCCGAGCCACGGTCCTGATTGCCCTTCACCTCGCCGACCCTGTCGCCGACCGGAAACTTCACCTTGAGGTAGTAGTGGATACTACTGCTTTGAATTCGTTGAGAGCCGGTCGACCAAGAATGGCGTTGTAGGCGGCTGGCGCATCCACGACCAGAAACATGGTCCATCGGGTTCTCTTGAGTGGCTCTTCTCCAAGTGAGACAGCTAGCCGTATCTGTCCGATAGGTTGTACTTCGTTCCCCGTGAATCCGAACAGGGGAGTAGCCACCATCTCTAGCTGCGATAATTCAATTTGCAGTTGATCAAAAGCTCGTTTATATAAAATGTTTACCGAGCTGCCGGTGTCCACAATGGTGCGATGGACTTCGTAGTTGGCGATGACAGCCGTTATGACCAGTGGGTCGTCGTGCGGAACCTCCAATCCTTGTAAATCCTGCGGCCCCCCAGCTGATTTGGGGCCCTTGAGCTTGAGAGGTGCTGACTCCGACTTGGTGAATTTCCAGTCGGCGCACCTGCGTCTTCCTGGCTCGGTTGGAGTCGCCTCCAGTCGGGCCGCCGGAAATAACATTGACGCCTCCTCGGACGGCGTTCTGGTGATTTGCTTGATCTTCGTCAAGCTCCTCCTCCTCTTCCTGCTCGGGCTGAGGAAACAATTGCCGAGCGGCGGGGGTATCATGCCTTTGTCTTTGTTGGGCCGTGGCTCCCTGACCACGCCCACGCCCCTGCGGGGTTTGCCGTCCTTGGCCCCTGCCGAGTGGGGTCCGAGCTCTGCCGCCCGCTCGGCAGTCTTCCGTGTTGTGCGTGTTGCACTGGTGAAATGCACAATATGGTGCCCATCGATTGGGCCATTTCCCCTGTGCCACCTGCACTTGCTGGGGTCTGATTCCCGGCCGATCAGCCGGTCGGGGACTGCGAATTGGCCCTCCTGGCGATCTGTTGTGTTGAGGTGTGGGCTGTGGGCTAACTATCACTTCCTTCCTCCGGGCGGCTTGTGCTTCCTCTACGTTGATATACTTAACGGCCTTCCCGAGTAGGCTGTCAAAATCCTTTGGTGGCTTCCTGATTAGGGATCGGAAGAAATCTCCCTCTTGGAGCCCTTGCGAGAAAGCGGCGATCAGCACTTCGGGCGTGGTGTTGGGCACCTCGATAGCTACTCCATTGAACCTCTGAATGTAGGCCCGGAGTGATTCTTTCGGACCTTGCTTCAGCGAGAACAAGTTGAGGCTGGTCTTATGATGCCTCCGACTGCTTGCAAAATGTTGTAGAAACAGCCGCTTCACTTCTGCGAAACTCCCGACTGATCCACTCGGGAGTCCATCGAACCATCGTTGAGCCTGCCCGGAGAGGGTTGTCAGGAAAGCGCGGCACTTGACGCCCTCCGGGTATTGGTGCAGCCGGGCGGAGCTTTCGAACTTCATGACGTGTTCCTCGGGGTCGCTGGCCCCCGCATACTCAGGCGTGGTGAAGAATCGCAGATGCTTGGGAACGGGGTCCCCAAGAATTTGTGGAGAGAAAGGACTGTGAGTCGGGCGGGCCGCCACGGGGTCGGCCAATCCCTTCCCTTTATCGGGGCGCGCCTGATGTGCCCGGCTGGACGCTGAAGCTTCGGTCGGGGCCGATTGGGCCTCGTTCCTAAAAAGTGCTTGGGGAAATTTAGGAATGAAGGGGTCGGGCTGAACAGCCATACCTTCCGCATTTCCCCGTATAGAGGGCCCAGGGAGCCGGGCTCCCTGACTACCAGTTGGCGGATGCGATTGCTGTGCCTTCTGTGTCCGGACAGCCATCAGCATTTCGTATTCCTCTGGCGAAAGAGTAACCGTCAGTGGATTGGGGTTTTCCATTCTTCGCTCTCGATCAGGCAGCAAGACCCTCCTTCTAGCGCCAAATTGATCCTGTCGCCGAGCTCGATGGAGCCGCAACCGGATGACGGTGTAGAGATGTGACGTGGACTGATGACCGGATGTCCTCGCGCAGAATGGCAGCGGGAGTAGGGCGTCCTTCGAGTGGTAGGAAGCAGGTGCCGTCGGATGAACCCTCGACCGGATGGAGGTGGACCTGGGGAGGAAGATGACCGTTAGCAACCTAGCCGGGAGACGTCCCGGCAAGGCACTCCGACGGTCAAGTCAGCACTCCGATGAACAAGAAAAATAATGAAGCACTCACGACGAGGTTTCGCGCGTATATGTGTGCGTACCTGCGAATGAGGAGAGGAGTGGCTTATATAGCCGGGGAAAAGTACCAAGTCTGACATGTGTCAGGACCTTCTGACAAGGTCAAAGGATATGGTATGGTGAGGTCGATTTGGGTATGACCTGTGTCAGGATCCTCTGACAGGATCAGAGGATGTGGTATGGTTAGGTTGTGCTGAGTATGACCTGTGTCAGGATCCTCTGACAGGATCTGAGGATGTGGTATGGTTATGCCGATTTATAACCAACATTCTTTGTCGTATACCGTTTGTCTTATGTGAGGACAAAGACGGGTTTCTGTAAATCAAAGAGAGTCAGTTCACACGAATGGTGATAGCTTGTTATCTGCAGCGGGTGCAGGTGTATTCTGTCGTTATCTCATGGTGATCCCAAGAGAGTACCCGAGCGGACACAGGGACAGCACGCCCGACTGGATATCAAGTCTGGGTGTAAAGGTCTGCCGGGCGGATGCACTTCGGATAAACGAGGTGTGTGAGCCTTAATGCGGTCGGCCGGGTTTGACCGGCCGGATGAGACGTGTAAGCCTTAATGTGGCCGGCCGGGTTTGACCGGCCGGATGAGGCGTGTAAGCCTTAATGTGGCCGGCCGGGTTTGACCGGCCGGCGGAGACCCTGGGACCGGTCAAGATGTTTGACGAGTTGGCTGCCCGTACATTGACGTGGATCCTGAAGTGGGCCAGGCCGTTTGCCACGATGGCGATCCGTACGATGCCAAAGATAGGGCGGGATCAACTGTGATTACAAATGTAGATGATATTTAGAAGAACATCCTATTTTGAGTACCATCCATCTCAGGTTTACATGATCCTTTGACATATCTTTTGCAAATATGGATCTACTTATTCGGCTTTAACCTACTTGCCTATATGATCAGTATCATTACCACAACAATTGACCACCCTTAACTAATCTGATCTTCTTCCTCTTTCTTTACCATTCCAGCCACCATCAGTACTAACAATTGGCAAATAATTATGAAAATAAAGATAACAATTTTTCACAGATAATCTTTGATTTCCATCTACTTACTTGTACGACCACCATGACCAAATCATGATTTTGTACGCTGCTTTTGGGTATACCAAACCCGAACAATAAGCACTATTTTCTCATTTTATCCTACGTTTGTGCATCTGCTCTTAGGGCATTCGCAACCGTTTAACTCTTTTAACATTATAACACCTACCATCTCATCAAAAAACATGAGACCCACATGTCACATACACATTAACATTAACATCTTCATTCTCTCACAACCGTTTAACATTCAACCCCCATTATTTGTGGGGTCCACATGCCACATACATATTATCTCACATATACCTTCTCTCACATACATATTCTCTCACATATTCATTTTCTTACCTACATATTTTTTATTTTCAATTTTATTTGCTAATTTAAATGATTATTATTTAAAATAAATAATAATAATATTTTTAAATATTTTTATCATTATTTAAAATTTAAATTATTATTATAATTTTGAAATGATAGAGAACAACATTAAAAAAAATACACTTGCATATAATTAAAAGATAACATATAAATTAACATAAAATAAAATAATAAAATACAAATTCAGGGGTTGTTATATTGTGACCAAATATGTAGAGTAACATTGGACGGTCTTTTACTATCCTCCACACATGCTCAAGATTAAATACAACGCCATTATTTTCTTCACGATATTTTTCATACGCAAACCGCAATATATCCTTATCACCGTGGGCGCTACGATATGCACTATAAATGCTATTGTAATTTGTGTTGAAGTGATATACCTTTTTTTGTATGGTATTGTGCCAGTGCGATCGTATTATACTTGCATTTCTGTTGGGTGTACCTTGAGGACGATTCTTGTTGTAGTAGCTAGCAACACGACCCCAGAAACCATCCATCTTCTGATCATTGTCGATGATTGGATCGTCGCTGATAGTGACAAATGATTTGGCCAAAATTTCGTCTTCAGACTTACTCCATATTGATCGTTTTCTTCTGCTCGCAGCGCCAGCATCCGCCTTCTCTAAATTAACAACTTCAATTGGAGATTCACGGTCGGACACTTGAGTCTCTGGAACAAAAGTCGAAGTAAATGGAGCACTTTCCGTCGGAGATGTAAAAGACATGCCGGTTGTAGGTGGATTGGATGGATAATTTTGTGGATATGGATTATATGGATAATTAGGTGGATATGAACCATATGGATTATTTGGTGGGTATGGATTATGTGGGTAATTTGGTGGATATGGAAAATATGGATAATTTGGTGGAGTTTGGGAATTTTGGGAAGAACTATTTTCTAAAAAAGTTCTAAAAAAACCACGATTATTTTCATCCATTTCGGAAGAAAATAATAGAGATGAGATTTTTTTAGAAGGAGGGAGGACGGTCTTTGAAGATTGGAATGATAGTGATTGGAAGGGATGTGTTTGAAGATTGAAATGAGAGTTGATGAGTATTTATAATGAAAATTTATTATTTTTTAATTAAAATAGCCGTTTGTTTGTCACCGTTTGTTTGTGACCGTTTGGGTGAATGTTCGGGTGACCGTTGTGTCCCTAAAACTAATCTGATTGGCATCCTGATCGGTCTGGTGACCGATCAGGATGACATGTCATACGCGATGAACGCGTTCAAACATCTGAATGCATTCATCGCGGGCCCATATTAACACGCTCCACACAATGGTATTAACACGGACGGCTCGTTAATCGAGCGTTATAGCAGATGCCCTTAGAAGTTGCATTTCTTATTCTATCTCCTGGCAAAGAAAAATGAAAAACTCTATTTAATTTTGGTGTGATGTGTTCAAGCTATTTTTTCTTGCTTGTGCTGTTAGTCCCTAATCATAGTTTTGCTTGATGTCCTTGCAGTGATGTTGTTGAGATTGCAAGCAATGCACCACTTTTTGTCAATGATAATGATCGTTGGTAACTTTTTATTTCATGATTCACATCTTGACGGGACACTAAGTGCTTGTTCTACAATGTTTATTTATTAAAATATTTGATTTTCACTGACAGTTGGCCAGGTACAGCTTGACCGTGCTAAGGAGTCGACCAAGTCAGCAATTTTGATGAATCTGAAGTACTAATATTTCTCTTTTTATTAGTTGTAATGCTTTTTTATGCATATAAAGCTGATGTTTTATGATTTGTTTTATGGTACTATGGTTTTCTATACTTTTTATTGACGGAAGTAGACTGATGTGTACGGTTTGTTGTTGATCTTTCTGTTTGGATTTTATGTTAAAAGATAAAGTGAGATTTTTGTTTTCCTGTGATCTGATGGAATAACAACTGCATGATATCCTGATAGAAGCTCAGAAATTTATTTATTTTCTGTAGTTTGATGTTGCTGTGTCGAAATACAATTAGAATCAGAAGCATTCTAAACAACTAGAAGTTCAGAAATTTAAGTATCTTGCTTTTGGAAATAAATTATCAGTCAAAGAGAACAAAAGATAAATAATCTTGAATATCTTGCTTTTTAATATTACGATGTATATAATTTAGTTTGGGATAATATTTTAAATATATATTTTTATAATATTCCAAATAATCTATCAAATAAATATTGTTACTTGATAAAATTATACTCTTAATATAATTACAAAAAAACTTAATTCAATTATTACCAATATTATTAATATTTTTAATAATAAATAAATGTTGAACATAATTTATTGTTTATATTATTCTTATTGTATTAATTTAATGGATATAACAATATTTATGGGTGACTACATCACCGACGGAATCAAGGATTTCGTCGGTGGTTTCCGACGAAATATCCCGGACGGAATTCCTAATTCGTCGGAAACCACCGACGAAATCAGGGATTCCGTTGGTGATCACCGACGAAAACAAGAGTTCCATCGGTGCTTTCCGACGGAATTAAGAGTTCCGTCGGTGATTTCGTCACCCCGAAACCATTCAATTCTCGGTATCTCCCGACGGAAATCCTATTTCCGTCGGTAAATACCGACCGAATATTTCCGTCGGAAAATATATTTACCGACAGACTAATATTTCCGTCGGAAATATTATCCCGACAATTAATTATCCGACTTTTTTTTCCCGTCGTAGTTCCGTCGGTAACGATCATTGCCGACGGAATTCCGTCGGTAATCGTAAGATTTTTTGTAGTGACTCATTCCAAACATAGAATTGAATTCAATTCCTGATGGAATTCAATTCAATTCCATTACTTAAAAACTTTCCATACGGCGTGTTATATGCCTTGGGATCATCCACCTTAAAACTCATACATCATTAACAACTCATTAATGTTCATGAACCAGATTAGTAGATCTAGATATTGAATCCACATCCATTTAATCTAAACTCCCTTTATATGCAATCAAACATTAGATCACTTAATTGATATTTAGTTCTTTAATGACAATTAGCTATGTGTGTTAATCAAGTATAAGCCACCTTATGGAGATTAAGCCCGCCCATGTAAACTTAATCCTACAGTTACACTTCAGCAACTCATTTCCAATATCAGAAAATCAGTTTCCAGAAATTCAGCACCATTTTTCAGTTATAGCAAAGTATCATAAATTCTTCACAGTTTCAGAAATAGATAAGCCACATTAAGACAGTTTCTTCAAGGAGTTGGCACAAAGCAGCGTGCCAATTTTGCATGTGCCAGTTCTGCAGAACCCAGTTTCAGCATGTATCAAGATAGATTTTCCAGCTTCCATAATGAATCCTTCATGGTTTCAGAGGCTATTTGCAAGCAAAGAAATTCAGAGGTTATTTTTAGCCCGGACAAATTACAATTCCTGGCTCCGCCATTGATGACGAGTCTCGTCTCTCTTAGCCATCATTCTTCTATCATGAGGTTGATCGCCGATGGGCCTTACCCCAAAGATATATTAACAATGAGACCATGAATTTGCAACCTACATATTAGGTACATTTCAATTCTAACAATGATGGTGTGTCCCATAAAGATTAGAAAGTAAACAACTAAACAAGGATGTTGTGCCGGCCGACATAGTTTAGACTCGGGCCATGTCAAGCGCAACCCACGCGCCAAAAACTGCTGACCGTTTCGCGTCTTGTCGACGAGCTTGCCACCTGTACATCTACATCTAATACCTAACAGAAAAAATCAAAATTGTTTTCCTTTTCAGTAAACAGTCAATATTCTAAGTTAGGTAAATGTCCACATTGTTTTGAAGGAATATTAGAATGCTATTTTTCAGAACTTCTTGTTCATTGTGCCTGAAGAAAACAAGAAAGTTAAAAAACAAATCTGGAAATTCAACTTTCAAAAGGAAATATAGATTCTTTACAATTAGGCATCATCTTGGTCCAAGTCAATAAAGTTCAACATTGCTCAAATTATTGGACACCTTTCTGTATTCTTAACCAGTTAGATAAACACGAGTTTTGTTAAAGCAAGAATGCCAATCCTATAAATACTCACATCGATCATCATCTCTGCAATTTAAAGCAAACCGATCGAGAGCAATGAGAAAGAGAGACATGGTTCTAGCATTCTTTGGCCTCCACAAGGAGCAGATTGAAGAGGAGAAGGTTCAAGCCAAAGTCGATCCTCCTCGTCGGTTCGGTGAATCGAATGTCGATGAGAAGGCCAAAGATTATATTGATAGGGTGCATCAGAAGATGGGGATGGGGCCGCAAGACGTGAAAGCTGAGGAGTATATAGATAAAATGCACCACAGGATGAACAGGTCTGGCTCGACCTGGTGATTATATTAACAGACACAATTATACAGACCTTCAAATAAGAATTGTAATACATACATGTCTACTTATTGTTTTTCTTTACTCTGGTCTAGTCGTCGATCTTGAGATGCCTAACAATCGTCATCCAAAATACAACGATCTTCATCTTTAAATAGGAGCAGTTGAGAAGTGACAAGCTTTCAACTACCATATATATGATCTTACTTTACAACTTAAGTTGAGATCTGTACTGTCTTAATTTTCTCAACCAAATTGAATTGTAAAATACTTAAGTTATCATTCACAGGAGAATGATTCATGTGTATTCTATTCTAGTTTGAGTTCATGCATTTATCTCTATTAGAGGTGATATCATTTATCCTAAGTGATCTAGGTAAATTATCATAGGGTATTTTATCCTAATACAATAGCTTTTATATGAAAAATGTCAGACACCCAATGAGATATGTTGGTGCAAAAAGCATTAGATATAAACAGTCAACCTCTAGTGTTTCGATGTTTGACAATATACTAAGGTCTGGTCAATCTAACCAAGGGTTAAGCCAAACAGGACTTGATGATTGGCAAGAACCCAGGGTTGGTTAGTTTGACCAAGGGTTAGCCAAGCAGGACTTGATGTTTGACAGAATGATCAAACCTAGATCTGATATATTTGACAATATACCAAGGATTGATCAGTTAGAACAAGGGTTAGCCAAACAGAATCTGATGTTTGGCAGAGAACTCAGGGTTGGTCAGTTTAACCAAGGGATAAGCCAAACAGAACTTGATGTTTGGCAGAGTGATTAAACCTATATCTGGTTGGTTGGACCAAGGACTAAGCAAACATGACCTAATGTTTGACAGAAAGAAGTCTAGTCAGGATTAAGATGACTAGCAAATAAGTCCTTATCGAGGCACGAAGTTATGGTTCAGAGAATTGGGCACGAAGTCCTGGTCGAGGATCGGGCACGAAGACCTGGCCGAGGATTAGGCATCGAAGTCCTGGTTCGAGGAATTGGGCACGAAGTCCTGGTCGAGGATCGGGCACGAAATCCTAGTGAGTGAAGTTGGGTCCTAGTGAGTGAAGCTAGGTGAACGAAGTCCTGGTGAGTGAAGCTGGGCACGAAGACCTGACCGCAGGTTAGGCATGAAATCCTAGTGAGTGAAGCTGGATAAAAGTTTTGGTGAGTGAAGCCAGGTAAGGTAAAGTCCTAGTGAGTGAAGTTAAGCATTGGTAAACCTAAGGAGTTAACCTTAGGTAGTAAAGTCTTGGAGAGTTGACTCCAAGTAAAGCCTAATAGGTCAGGTAGACTTACATAAGTTGGGTTAGAATGTTTGCTTGCTTTGTGTGTTGATAGAAAACGAAGATGAATAGTTATAAATTTTCAAGTAGAAAGTAAATGCGCAGCAAAAATGAAAAATAACAAGAAACAATGTTTTTACTTGGTCGAGTCGCTCCTATCCAAGCACGTTTGATGTTTACTTTGGCTTCTATATTCGATAAATTTTTACAGATGATAGTACAGATATAGAATGGAATTTAAATCAACCTTTCGTATTGAATTTCCGAATTCCGGAGCAGAGGGTCGTCGTCGGCGCTGGAATCTCGAAATTGAACTTTACTGGGGCGCAACGCTTGAGCAAAAGTGTCTGGAGAGTTGAGAGCAATGGATGCCGAAGCCTTGGGGGTGCACCCCCTTTTATAGTGCTCATACGGGCGTCTGTGACGATGGGGGCGCCTAACACGTGGCCTTCCCTGCGCGAATCCTTATCCGCAGGCTTGGTCAGCGCTTATCCATTTCCACTTGGGCGCCTGAGCTGATGGGGGCACCCGTGACCTCACGGGCGCCTGAACTGGCTTAGTCCAGAGGCTTCGCAGCTGTGTGTTTGGATTTTGCCTTCGCACTGGGGCGGCTTATCCATACGGGCGCCTGAGCCCATACGGGCGCCTGAGCCCATCCGGGCGCCTGAGCCCATCCGGGCGCCTGAGCCCATCCGGGCGCCTGAGCCCATCCGGGCGCCTGAGCCCATCCGGGCGCCTGAGTCCATCCGGGCGCCTAGGCCCAGTGAGGCACCTCACTTGCAGACGACCAGTCCTTCGAGCCTGCAACTCAGGTTAGTTCCAAACACAACAAACAAATGCGTTGACCATTGGTTACAGTCATAGTTGTCTTGGTTCTGACTTCGGGTCTCCCAAATGGAACCCTAGGTCGAACCGACGCCTACTGTTCCCTCGACGGGGAACGCGTCCTCACCTACTCCTCTCAGGAGAATTTATCTTTTTGCCAACCGGCTCCTCCGGTTGGACTTTTGCCCAGCTTTACTCACCAGGTCTTAGTGCAAAGTCCGTGACCAGGACTTAGTGCCCAATTCTCGAACCAAGTCTTCGGTGCCCAACCTCGCTAGGTCTTAGTGCCAATTCCTCGAACCAGGTCTTCGTGCCAGCCTCAGCTAGGTCTTAGTGCCCATCCATGCCAGGACTTATTGCCCAACCTTATCAGACTAGTGCCAGCCGGCCAGGACTTCTTAGAACAGGACTTCGTGCCTAGTGTTCCTAGGACTTTTCCTGCACACTTGAGTAACATCGTTAGAGCACCAACAATCCTTAACTTTGAACCCTTTGCCAATATCAAAACAAGGTTCGATATGGTGCTTTCGGCACCAACAGTGTGTTTGTTTGTCTTACAGGAACTTAAATCTAGAGTTAAGAAAGAAGAGCAAAAGCAAAGTGGAAAGCAAACTGCAGCCTGGGACCATTCCTAGGCACCCGGAAGAAGCTGAGTGCTCGAGAGGCTCCCGGGCACCCAAGAGTCAGGCGCCTAACACCCAGGTGCCCCCATCATCCCAGGCGCCTGGGAGCCTGGTCTTATCCCTGCAATGCATGTGCTAGTGTTGATCAGATTTGGTGACGTGGAGAGCGCCCCTATAGGCTCTCGGGCGTCCGGATGCTTACTATATAAGGGGTTTCACCCTCTCAGTTTAGTGCAATAATTTCTTCATCCTACTACTCATTCACAGCAAAGTTCAAGTGCTAAGACGAAGCTCTGCGGCCAAAGAGGCTCCAGGAAGAAGTGTGCAACGCTTCGGACTTCCGGATCGGTCGGGATTATCATCTCTTGTTGGTTTGCATTTATTTACAAGTTGTAATTCTTTACATTATTTGTGCTTGTACTCAAAACTGTAAGACGAGTTTCTCCACCTCCGGAAAACTTCCGGAAAGGATACCACTAGTGGATGGGCGCTTCTCGTGATTAGGCCTTAGACATACTAACCCTGGGGGGGGGTTGGGAACCAAGTAAAATCTCGCGTGTTCTTGTCGTGTGTTTTGATTTATTTATTATTCCGCTGCGTACTAATACTCGTGATAGAAAGAACAAACAACAAGATTCCAAAAAAGGAAAAGGTTTACGAGTCGATATTCACCCCCCTCTATCGACACCACAGATCCCACAAGATATTTTGTATCCGTTGAGAATTGATCCCAAGATCTATTAGAGCACATACTTATGTAGGTACTAACCGCGCCAACCCGTGGAGGTCATGCATTTATGTCAATTGGAGCAAAAAGGTGATATCGCTCATTCAAAGAGGTCTAGTATCGTCGGTCCCACGATAAGATACAAATAGGTAAATCATAGGGGCATTTTGTCCTAACACAACGATCTTTTATATGGGAGAGGTTAGATACCCAATGAGATATATTTTAGACTCATTAAAAATTAATCCGAAGATTTATCAGAGCAAATGCCCAAATTAATGTCTATTATAACAACAGTTGTAGCAAAAAAAAAAGATGATTACGCTCACCCTAGATGCACGCTTCTAACAGCTTGTCCCAAATCATTTGAAAAGGGATAAATCAAGAAATTAACTTATAGCCAACTGTAAGTGGTAGGGGGATGAAAAGAGTTTTTTTCTCTAAGGACATGTTCTTATTTAGAAATGATCCTTATTTATTATAATAAATTTATCACTTTCTAATTTAATTGAGCACCCATGAAAATCCAGATTAGTGTCTGTGAACTAGATTAACTTATAGTCGACCGAAAGTGGCCAGAGAATGAAAATTTTTTTCCCATGACATGTATTTATTCAGAATTGATCTTTATTCGTTATAATAAATTTATCACTTTCTAATTTAACATATCAGGGCAAGGAAATTTATATATCTCATATATATTATCCACTTTGAATCTAAATATTATGATTTTATTCTTGGCTCTATCTAGAAGATTTCATGAGATATCTTTACTTTATAAATTTATAATCTTTCATATATATTTTCAATATAAGATTTTATTTGTAATCTTACAAACCCAATCTATCAAACTAATGATTCTCACTATTTGTATTACTCGAATAATTTTAAAATATTAATTTCTCATTCATTAAAAAAAATTAAATGCTTTATATATATATATATATATATATGGTCTATATTCCCACCGAGGATGACTTTAGAATCAAATTATCACGACTCTCTATTTTTTTTTAAAAAAATCACCTATACTTTCTGTTTTTCACATGCTTTTTAAATTAATTCTTATTATTTTATTCCAAAGTAAATAGGGTTGATAAGCACTTTTTCACCATTTTTTATTATACATTAGTAATTTTTTAAATCGAATTAGAATTTATAATATTTTATTTGATTATTAATAAATTATTCCTAAATCAAATTCTATTTGTTTTTTCATAATTTTTAACATAAATATACTTAAATTAAAATTTAAATAACTCAAATCAAACTCGAATTCAAGTTATTTCGAATTATAATACTGTTCGAATCAAAATTGGAACAACTCAAGTCAAATTATAACTCGAATTTTATTTCAAATGAAATCAAGTTATAATCATTTATATTTTCGAGTTTTAATAGAATTTGAATATCTTATATATTTTTCAAATTCGAACTGCAATATTAATATATATTTTTCAAATTCAAACTGCAATACTAATATTTTTATATTATCAATTCAATTAGATTCGTTTGCATAGGTACGTTGGACCATCTGTCAGATCTCTCAATTATTTATTCTGCGAGGATAGTCCTCTTTATCAGAGTAGGTTTCGTTGGAGAATTTGTTGCGGAGAATATACTTGGAATTTATACCCGAATATACTCCCCTTTTTTTAATTATTAAGATAAATATTTAATTTATATCGATTAATTTTAAAATTATTCTATCTCATTCGTAATTCTATTAATTCTATTAGATTTTTTTTTTCAAATGAAGCTCGTAATCGTGTGATGTTAAATTTTTAAATTGTTCGTCGCGTGAGCTCTTTATTTATCCTGATGGTAGATGAGAAATTTTTATAGGAGCGGACTGATCATTTTAGATTCGATATTACCCAAATTGATTAATTATTTTTTTATTAAGATAAATTAAAAAAATACTAACAATAGATGATCCACTCTAACATTTTTAGATCAAAACTCATTAAGAAAAATTCAAATGTTAATTCATTAAATTTTAAATTTGATCTATACTTAGAAAATTGAAAAGGTACCATGCATAATTATCCTGAATTATCAAAATGCTTTATATACATAATATATATATAATGATTCGTATGAATTTTGTTTCGATTAATTAATGAATGATTTTTTAATAGATAATTAACTTAATTAACGCTTCTAAATTTATTTTAATAATTTTTTTTATAAAATAAAATTAATCATTAAAAAATCAATCGAATTAATTATCATATCGACAAAGAAAGATTAGCTTCACGCGTCGGATCCACGTATGCTCTCAACTACCCCAGGACTCGCCGAACGGGATATTCTGTCCCAGGAGATCCCTATCTCGTCTATCTTATATTCATCGATGATGATCGACGAGTCGTCCGATCGACGATCAGACACCATCAATAATTTTTTATTATTGTCCTGAATCAAATAATATCTTGGGATAATGATGAATCGGTCGAAATCATCATATTACAATCTCGGATTCGATGGTGAATATGACGAGATCGTAATTACGGCGGTCCTCGACGGGTTCACTGTACCTCCCAAGGTATAGTTTTATTTGGGACGGTAGTCGGAAACCGCCGATGATGTCCAATCGATGATCGAACGATTTACCGATCATCATCGACGATTAGGACAAAAGGACAGAGATTTTCTTTGCGATATAGGATCCCGTCTCAGGACTCGCCAATCACCCAATGATATGTGTGGGCCATCTGCCAAAAATAATTTTTATAAATTAATAGAAAACATCCTTCCTGTTTTGGGCCTGGCAATCTTCACCGCCAGCGTCTCCATATCTTCGATTCTTTACTCGTTTTATATTCGGTCAAGTCGCGCCGTGTTGCCTTGTGTTGAATCTTATCGATAGGGAAGAACAAATTCCTCCCAATTCCGCCTCATCCCCAAGACGCGACGAAACCCTATCCCCGACTGGTTGCGCTGCCCTGGTCCACCCTTGGTCGAATTCGATTCTGCTACACGGCCCCGGAGGTGATAAATCTCTGTCCCTGGGCTCCCGGAAACCCTAGGCCTATCGCCGTGTTTCAAATCTCTGCTTTGATTTTTAATTTAGGTTACGCGTTCGCCTGTTTTTCCTTTTGGCAGGTAAAGACGATCGGGAGCTAGAGGCGAAGATGGTTTTCTACTTCAAGGCCCGACCGGATGTGGGGGACTACACCATCTTCATGGGGTTGGACAAGCACGAGAACGAGGAGCTCATCAAGTATGGGTTCCCCGAAGATATATGGTAAAGATGGTTACTTTACCTCGTGGTTAATGATTCTGTGTTTATCTGTATGTTGTCTTCCTGTCAAATTTGATCTTTTTTGCTGATTCGTAGACAATTGCAAGTTCATGTACGTGGTCATTTTTTGTCCAGCGTCTTGTTGCCAGATTGCTATTATACATTTGATCCTTTGTCGCATGGTAATTCATTTCAGGAAATAACTTTTACAGCATCAATTCTTTCCAGTGATATAATGTAAGAGGATTTGTGGCATTATCAAAATGCAGAATTGAATTAGATGATTCTTTGAAGGATGACAAAGGCATTGTAGTCTTGTACTGTCTTTTATAGTGCTAGGATAGAATTGTTCATTTTGACTGTCTTTCCAAGGAATTAAGGTTTCTGCAAGAATATGCCATGCTTAATGATGGTTGTTACGATGAGTGCAGGTTTCACGTGGACAAAATGTCTTCTGCACATGTTTATTTGAGATTGAACAAGGCCCAAACTATTGACGATATAAGTGAAGGTTTGTTGGAAGACTGTATCCAGCTTGTTAAAGCTAATTCAATCCAAGGTAAATGAAAAAATAAACGTAAAAAAGAGAACATTTGCTTTCCTTTTTTATGTTCAATTACATAAAAATATGTTGTGTTTGTTCAATATTATAATTTCCCTACCCTTTTTATCCTTATTTAGTCTTTCTCATCTTACACATGTGGCAAGTCCTGGTAGATTTTGTTATGTAATCCTGTGTATTTTTCTGCAGGCAATAAGATGAATAATGTCGATGTTGTTTATACTCCATGGTATAATTTGAAGAAAACCCCTTCTATGGATGTTGGTCAAGTTGGTTTTCACAATCCTAAGATGGTAAAATACATATTGGTCACTTGATCACTGCATTTTTTCAATATATACATATGTCGACTTGCTGAAAATTCAGTGTTCTTCATTTACAAAGTTTGATCTGAAATGATCAGCGTAAAAGTTACATTTTCCTAGCTGGTATTTATTCTGCTTACTTTTATTCCATGGGCATTTGAATGTACTAGTTTGTGATGTAATCTTCCGCTGTGGTCACAGCATATGAACTTAATGAGTTTTCTATAAATTGAAATGAAATGAGATTTAATGTAAGTCTATTGGATTTATAGTGTTATAGAGATCCGTGATATTATCTAATGTTGTGCTTGCCTAGGCATCTTTTAATACTATTCACATTGATTAAATATATTTTTGTTGATTTATTGTTTGTGCATATCATTTCCTTACTTTGTATATAGGTGTTCTAGCTTTAGTAAGTTCATACAAGCTTTGAGATGTATTTGTTTGCTTGTAGTATTGAATATTAATTTCCGGAAATCTGTGATAAGTAATAATATTACATTTCTCTGGTTTGCGGAGGTGCATATATGTTTTAAATATTCTTGAATTAAGCATGTTAATTTGCTTGGGCCCGTGCATAGTGCCTGAGCTAAGTATCTAAAACTTAATTCTGGAGTTTCCATTATGCTTTTAGATTCTTTTAATTTTGTTGCTTGATGTTCAGGTGCACCTCTATCTTTTTAGATTTTGTTTCAACTTGCTCCTATCTCACTCTCATGCACAATCACCCTGTTGAAGTCTCTTTGACCATGTTTATTCTGGCAGGTTAAGACAGTGAGGGTAGAAAAACGAATGAATGAGATCGTTAATAGGTTGAACAAGACCAAGGTGGAAAGGACGCCAGATTTGAAAGGTAACAATTTGCAGTTTGTTCAATTATTGTGGATATGTGAAAGCAATGGGCATATTTGTGATTTATATGATCTAATTATTAGCTAAGACACCTCAGTTTACATTGCAAGAATTGCAGAGATTGCAATTTGCAAAACCTTGCTACTTGAATTTTCGCGTTTCCACATCAGTACTTTATTTCAATTTCATAGTAAGAGAGCATAACATGCACATTGCTTTTAGTTTTCTTTACCATACATATATATAAATTGGTGTCTTTCCTAACAACTCAAAAATTTGGGTAAGGGTATGACAATCAACTCATGGTATTAGAGATGTCTAAAGTTCAAATCCCTTTTAAAATAATTATTACATTAATTCATGTGTTGGGTTTGGCCAATCAAGTGCACGAAAAGAGATTTTTAAAAATATATATGTATAAACTAGTGCCCTTCCTAAAAGCGGGAGCTTTTGGAACAAGTGGTTAGTCATCAATTCTAACATATATAATTCTCTAAATATTCTCCTTTAATGAGATTTGGGTGGGCTTCTTGCCTTCCCTCACCTCTAATAAATGTACGGCATCCAAGTTTCAGGTTGTATATATTTCTTTTTTGTGGTAATCATGCGGGCCTCTAATCAAGGACAAAGTACGTTTTGATTGTTTTATGTTGTGGTTATCCTTGCCAAAAAGTGACAACTCCAAACTCGATGTGTAGTGGAAAATGTTTGGCTGGAGCCTTTCTTTGCTCTGACCTGGAGCAACTGTTGTCTTTTAAAAGTTAATAAATGGCATGATAATTAGGGTAATGTTATGCCATAAAAAGATGCCCTTAGACCCGTAATATATATGTTGTTAGAGCTCTTTTTCATGTCCTCTTTTGCATTACCATGATGTGAAGATGTGTGTGAACAGGTTAAAGTTCATATCATTATTACTTTTTCCCCCATAAATTACTACTTGTGCCCTAAAGCTTGTACAGCAGAATACTATGAAAATCCTTCGTGGTAAAATAAAGCATATCACATGTTTATTTAGGGCAATGCAGTTTTTGACATCCTTAACAGAAAAGATAATTTGGTACTGTCTTCCTATTGTCTCTAGTCTGATGCTTTGACTCTTATACTGACTAAAATTTTCTACCATATCTCTTGTTATATGATTATCTGTCTTTGTGATTATGTTTGCCATTTGGGATTTCTCACTGGTATTTTGTTGGAGATGAAAACTTAGCTTTCTATGTTTGCAGCTGAGAGAGAATCTGTCAATGCAGCAGAAAGAGCAGAAAGGAAGGCCCAGTCAAGGGACAAAGTAAGTTCCTTTTTTCACGTTTAATGATACATGTACTCTCAGAAATTGATAATTAAGGACAAAGGCATCGCTATCAAGTCTTGGCCAGTGTTCTTAAACCCAAACACGGACCAGCCAGTTCAATATGTTAACTCTGTACTGGATGAACATCTATTCCGGTTTACCATAAAAATTGTACGGCTAAGAAACTGGTAAAAAGGTAAACCCAGGAATTGCTACGATATTGGTAGTTAGCTTCGATGGTTCAGTGTTTTTTGAATAAATGCCATTATACTAATTGATTTTTGGGTCAACTGGTTTGGCTAGTTGAACCATCAACCCATCAACTTTGCTGGTTCGATCTCTGGTCTGGTTTCCAAAACATTGATCTCGGCTTGGTTTCTCTACATACATGAGGCAGCTCAATTATTGCTACAAAGTTTCTTATCCTGCATAAGCATGACTGAAGAATGTTTTCGAGTTCAGCTGGTTCCATTGGTTGAACCATTGATATGCCAGCTTTGTCAGTTCGATCTTGTCTGGTTTCCAAAACATTGGTGTTAGCTATCTTTCTATAGTTGGCTCAATTTTTGCTGCAAAATTTCTTTCCTATTATAAATTTTTTTTATTCTGCATAAGCATTACTAAGAAATGTTTCGAATTCCTTGAAACTTTAACTGGCTGATCGAATGTAGTTTTTCTCTCCATTTTTTCAATTATTTCTGTATCACTATTTGGCAGGGAATTTTTTTTCGTTAAAGCCTCCTTTTAATGGTCTTGCAGAAAAAGAGGGAAGAATTGGAGAGGCTCGAAAAGGAGAAGCAAGCGGAGGTAAGGAGCTACAAGAGTCTGATGGTCTCCGAGAAGATGACATCCAACAAGCAGATTGCATCCGCTAATAAATCCCTGCAAGAACTCGAAGACGACTTCATGTGAGCCTTTGAGAGTCAATTGATTGGTTGCTAGGGAAGTTGTTGAAGCTTTCAAAGATCCGCTCTATCGCGGTGATGAAATTTGTGATTCCAATCTACTCCAAGACCTTCATTCGCACTGATCATTCATCAAGCCTTTAACTGTCCCCTTTGATCTCACGGAATGTGAACAAAGGTCGGAACTTGTTATCAGTTCTCTGGTCAGTGTTTATCCTGAGTGCGGCATGTAGCCATTAGAGTTTGCAAAAGTATTGTCCGTGCACTGTACTTATTTTTCTACCGAACTGTCCCATATCATTCTCTTTTATGCTTCATACTCATTCTGCCCGATCAATTGCAAAGCAATCCCTATTGATACATCAGCATTATTAGAGTTTCCCAGTTCTTTGTCGGGCTGTGGGAAGTGAAACATGCTCTTCCTTAGCATATGATTCTTGTCGAAATACTTGAATAAGTCGGCTCTTTTCCTTCACCATGGCAATTGGGTCATCTACTCGAACATGTTCATCTCACAATCGCCCCCATTTTCTCTTCAAACGCAATCCTTTGTCTCGAGATTCTCTCTGTCTCCGTGTCCCAACTCGTCGGCGATGGTCGGTGAGTTCTTCGATCGTCAATCGGACACCATCATTAGTATCCGATCGTCGTCCCGAATCAAACGATATCCTGGGAGAACAGTGAATCGGTCGAGATCGTCGTAATTGCGATCTCGCCGGATTCGACGGTGAATCCGACGAGATCGCAATTGCGATGATTCCCGACGGGTTCACCGTACCCTCTAGGATATAGTTTTGCTCGGGACGGCGATCGAAGGCCGTCGGTGGTGTCCAATCGACGATCGGAGGACTCGTCGGCAATCGCCGATGAGTTGGGACACGAGGACAGAGAGAATCTCGGGACAGAAGATTTGCTCTATTTTCTCTTAGCCTGTCTAACTTCGCACCTACAAGATTACTAAATGAGAGTTTTGCTCTCCTACAATATTCATTCGTGAGCACTTGGTGTTATTATTATTTAAATATTATACTACTAAATGAATATATGAAAATTTAAAATATAAAATATTTTACTTTAATTATCAATATTTTAATAAAATTTATACTAAGAGAATAGTAAATACGTGTATAACCTGAAGTGTTAAAAATTAAAATTCAAGTACAAACAAAAGAAAATTTTAAAATCCAAGTGTATCATTCGTCTTATCTCAACTCACACTCAACTAGAGAATGTGTAAGATATCAAAATAATATAACATAAAATATTAACTGCACACGTTTAAATAATTAGAAAATTCGACTTAAAAGATGATATTTTGACTTTTTTCCCCCATTCAAATGCCATTCGTTCGATATCCACCGATTGACCGGCTATGCCGGTGGGCAACCGTTGGGATTCAAATTTGCGAAGCGGGCTACATGGGCCTTTAAATCGGACCGCGGAGATGCGATCTTGAATTGGGGATGAAGGATCTTGACCATGAAAGAGTACAAATGTAGGGTTCGAAATCGATCAAATGACGGGAACTGGCGAGAGTGAAAAAGGTGATCCGAAGTCTACGATTAAAAGCAAATCTCTCAGCCTCATTCGCCTATGCGATGAGAAGGGGAGGAGGCTGGCGCAGATCTGAAGATTCTGAAGCAAATTTATCGGCTTCATTGTTCTTCTGCTCCGTTTGCAGGTGTCAGTTGTCGTCTTACTGTTCGTTTCTTTTTTTTTGAATGGTTTCCACGCGTTCGCGATTAGGGTTTTCGTTCGTTCTTTAGGCTGATGAGGCTCTGGGACCGGGAGTTCTTGGTGGAGTTGACACAATGTACGTTTCGACGTTTCTTTTTCTGAGTGATTTTTAACCGATCGGTTCTTGCGGGTCTATTTTTGGGGTTTTGGAAGGATGCGTTGACTCGGATTGTGTTGGATGAATTGGAATATGGTTGCCATTTCGTGATTTTTAATATGATTTTGTTAGCTCAACTTATCAACTTGCTATTTAGGTAGCCATGTCTCTAATTTGGGTTTTCTTGTTTTTTTTTAATTTTCTGATTAAATTGGTAAACTCTTGTTTCCTTTTCTTTCCCCATTCTTGAATTTCTGGGAGTTTTCCTTTGAATGTTATGTTCTGCACTTGGATATTAATCCACATTCTCAATTTCCATGAGCAGAATCGTTGGTTTGTGCGTGTGTTGATGTTTTTCTTCCCTTGCTTCTACTACCTATGATTTTTCCCGTGCTTGGGGAATCTCTTTCCGATGATTTGGAAGTTAATCCAGAATCACAGCTACCAAATTTGGATTGGACAACCAGTGTTGAGGCTTTAATAAGTAAGAATGGTGAGTGATAAAGGAAAAAGAGTTCAGACTGGTGAAGTATCTTCATCCAGCGCTGTACATGATGTGAATGGCTATGAAATCCAGAAGCAAAGATCCTTGAATGGGTATGTGTTCGCTGCCTGTCTGGCTTTTGCATATTTCTTTGTCTTCATTGCATTTGCAAGAACCTCCTTTTCATTTGGAGTTCTTTACTTAACTTCTGATTCTATCATTGTTGAAATGCTTCCTTTTTGAATTGCTAATTCCTGATTCTATCAATGTTGAAAAGCTTCCTTTTGAACTACAAAATGAAAAATACCTGATTATCTTTTTACAAATTTTTTTAGGAGGACTACTGGTCCAACACGTCGATCAACCAAAGGACAGTGGACACCTGAGGAGGTAAGATTCTGATGGTGAAACAGCACAATTTCTTATTTGCTGCATTTTTAAATACTATTGTTTATTTGTCTTACAAATATTCTACTTGATGATTTTTTTTTTTCTGAAATATTGCACATTTGCCTGCAATTTTCATATATGTGGTACTTTCCTTGAAACTTTAGCTAGGTTGTCAACTTATTTGTGTTTCTGAACTATATGTTATAATGGTTTTTTTTATTTATCATCCTTTATAGATATCATGTCAGCATGTCTATTGTCTAACATCATTATATCTTCTCTTATGAGAGTGTTTTTATTGGGTCCTTATCTCTAATGATACATTCAACCATCATTCAATATCCTACCTATATTATTATAAATCATCTTAAATTCATTTTCTGATAGTTGCTAGTGTGATTCTGAAGATTACAACTTATAAGTGATTGCGAGAGCCTTCAAATTTCAATGACTTGTAATAGTGCTTATTTGACTTTGTTGTCATACTCTTCATCTTTACTTTTTGGATGATTTCTAAAAATTCAATGTCCATACTTATTCTTTTGCCCTTGCAACCTCTTAGATGGTTAGGGACTGCTAACAGTTGAGAAATGATATGCTTATTCATTAGTTTAATCTTTCTTTTATTTTCTATACCATGTTGACTAGTGATGATGATTAAACACATCAGCGATCTGAACTGCTGATGTTAGGATTGCATGTCACTTGGATAATAGTGACAAAACTTCTTGTGGTTTATTTTCCTTATGATAAAAGGATTTTCTCTTGTCCTTTGGCATCTTAGTGATGTAATGTCTGCTTGCTTGTTCTTTTTTTCTGAATGTTTCTTTTCCATGCAGGATGATATATTGAGTAAAGCAGTTGAGAATTTTAATGGCAAAAATTGGAAAAAGATAGGTATGCTATTACTATAATAGACAATGGTTGGTGTTAGAATAAAATAAATTATGTTTTTCATTCTCATATTAACTTATTTATTAGTGGAGTATTGTCAATGTCTTGTATTATGTACCACATTCTATGCTCGTGTCTAGATCATTTTCAAGAAATTGAATCAAGATTTTGGGACGATTTAAATGGAGTATTACAAAATATTCCTCCATATGTTAATAGGAGGCAATCTAAAAGGACATGTAGGAGTGAAAAATAAGAAATATGAGAGGGTATATAGCGGTTATGGGTTTGGAACAAGAAATGAAGAAAGGAAAACTTTATTGGATTCATATGACCTTATACTAGCTAATACGTTTTTTAGAAAAAAAAAGAACACTTGCTCACATTCAAAAGTGGGAATAATAAATCACAAATTGACTTTTTTATGGTTAGGAAGAGAGATAGAAAGATTTGTAAAGATTGTAAGGTCATCCCAGGAGAAAGCTTAACTACCAAATATAGGTTAATAGTGTTCGATATATGCCTTAATCATAGTATCAATAGAAGAAAAATATATACGACTCTTAATTAAGTGATGGAAGTTAAAGGATGGGAAGCAAAACATATTTAAGGAGCAGATAGGAGTATAAAAATTAGGTGAAATATACGGTAGCATATGACCTTATACTACTAATATATTTTTTTTAAAAAAAGAAGAACACTTGGTCACATTCAAAAGTGAGAATAATAAATCACAAATTGACTTTTTTATAGTTAGGAAGAGGGATAGAAAGATTTGTAAAGATTGTAAGATTATCCCTGGAGAAAACTTAATTACTAATATAGGTTAGTAGTGTTGGATATACGCCTTAATCATAGTATTAATAGAAGGAAAATATACACGACTCGTAGAATTAAGTGGTGGAAGTTAAAGGATGGGAAGCAAAACATATTTAAGGAGAAGGTAGAGTACAAGAATTTGGTGAAATATATAGTGACTCTAATACAACATGAGATAAGATGGTATCAAAGTTAAAAATAGTAGCCAAGAGTATACTCGGTGAGTCAAAGGGGTATACACCACCAAGTAAGGAATCTTGGTGGTGGAATGAGAAAGTATAGGAGTGAAGGAAAAATGAATAGCCTATAAGGAATTATATATTTTTAAGAATGAGGAAAATTAAAAAAATATATAATAGCTAAGAAAGAGGCTAAGAAAACAGTGAATGAAGCAAAAAATGAAACTTTTGAATGATTATATCGAAACTTGGATACCAAAGAAGGGGAAAGAGATATTTATAGAATAGCTAAAGTGAGAGAGAGGAAAACAAGAGATCTTAGCCCAATAAGATGTATTAAAGATGAATACAATAGGGTATTAGTAAATGATGGAGAAATAAAAGAGCAATGTAAGATATATTTTTATCAACTTTTTAATGAAGGTTTAGGTGACCAACTTAACTTAGGCAATTTAAGTAAGTCAAATTAGTATAGAAATTAAATTTTATCATAGAATTCAAACTTTAGAAGTAGAATAAGCTTTGAAAGGGATGTAAAATGGAAAAGCCGTGGGACCAGATGATATCCCAATAGAGGTATGAAAGTGCTTAGGGAAACAAGATATTGAATGACTACAAAATTATTAATATGATATTGAAAACGAAAAAAATGTCCAATCAATGGAGGGTAAGTACTCTAGTTCCCTTATATAAGAACAAAGGAGACATAGAAAATTGTGCAAACTTAAGGGATATTAAACTAATGAGTCATACCATGAAATTTTAGAAGAGTGATAGAAAAAAAATTAAGGGGGCCATGGTGATCGAAAATCAATTTGGGTTCATGCTGGAAGGTCGACAATAGAAGCTATATTTTCCAGAAAATAACTGAAAAGTGTCAGGAGCAAAAGTAAAATTTACATTTATATTCATTGACTTAGAAAAAATGTATGATATGGTCCCAAGAGAAATTATATAGAGAGTTATAGAAAAGAGAGACGCTAGAGTAGTGTACATTTAACTAGTTAAGAATATATATGAAGATGTAGCGATCAGAGTGAAGACTTTAGGAGGATTACTGAAGCATTTCCAATAAAAATAGAGTTACATCAAGAAGTCTAGGTTCCTATCTTTTTACACTAATCATGGATGAACTCACTAGACATATTCAAGATACAATACCATGGTGTATGTTGTTTGCAGATGATGTTGTTTTGATATATAAGATACGTGAAGGAGTAAATGCTAAACTAGAATCTTAGCGTGAAGCACTAAAAGTGAAAAGTTTTAGGCTTAATAGAGTAAAAACAAAATATATGAAATTTAAATTTAACAATATTAGACGTAATGAGATAATTGTTAAGATAAGAGATGATGACTTACAACTTTAAGTATTTAGGATCATTTTTGCAAAATGATGGAGTGATTGAGAGATATGTCTTATATAGAATACAAGCAAGATAGTTGAAATGGAGATTAGCCTCGGGTGTTTAATGTGATTGTAAAGTACCTCTAAAACTTAAAGGGGCGTTCTACAAAATGACAGTCAGAATGCTATGTTATATGGTATTGAATATTGGATTATGACTCAGGTACATGAGCAGAAGATGAAAGTTGTAAACGAGGGAGAGGAAGGCAAAAAAGACTTGGTTAGCAACAATAAAATAAGATAAAATTTATTTAAATATAGATGATGATATAATAGGGGATAAAGCCCAATGACATAGAAGATCTATATAGTCGACTCCACCTTGTGGGATAAGGTTTGTTTATTGTTGTTGTTTTATACTCTATTGTCTATTAGAGATACATATAATTTCTCCCAGATTGTAGCATTTTTTATTTAGTCTTTTTAGTAATTAAACACATTTATCTTAGCCCTTTCATTTATGCTGCACTACTCTTTGAATGCATTAATTATAATTGACTTATAAAGTATGATTCATCGTAATACGATTGTGATTTGTGACAATTTCACTAATTCCACATGGATAGTTGTGGACTTTTAAAAAGGGTTTTACATACTTAAATGAGCTTTTATTAAATTAGGCTTAGCTTTCTTAGGCTTATGGCTAAACCTAACAAAGCTAAAGTTCCCATATAAAGGTTGCGACATTTTCACATAAAAACATATCTAATTTTAGACATAATGAGGTGCTTGGAGGGAATGTATGTATGGCGATGGAAATATCATTAGGCCACCATCCGTAAGGGATGAATTTAGACCATGATTTGTAGTTTGGATCTTGATGAGGAAGTTATCCTAAATTGCGAATATCATGACACCCTAGTTTAGGGGAGCTATTGATTAATTAAGTTGGTTTATCGGCCTGTATTAGTGAACTAACATTATCATATATTAAAGAACTTTGGGTTGCTTAGGCAATGTCAGAGTAGTCATTGGGTAGCACATGCAACCGACTAGAGGTGATTTTTGGACAATGATTTGGACTTTGGTTATTGACAAGGATATAAAACTCAATTGATGGTCATTTTGACACACCAATTTAGCGAGCATGGGCTAATAAGATAATTTTATAGGTTTGATGAGTGAACTTCCACTGACTTAGCTTAGTATGTTGTGCCTCTTTTTGAACTTACAAAATCATTATAATTGTTATCAAAGTGGACTGAACTTCTAAGCATGGTACAAAATATCGACCCGTGTTGGTCAGCACGGGCAGAATTTACTCTTTTCGACCGACAGTGGCACGGACATAGGTTTAGAGTCATGAGGCCTTTGTGACCTCACGACGACCGAGAGTTCATGCTTTTTTGTTCCGTTTTCATTATTTTTTTACACACTTCATTTCAATTCCTTTCCCTATATCTTCCCCTCTATTAAATTTTTTCCCTCCATCATTAATTTTTTCTCCTCCATCTCTCCATGAGGGTGTCAATAGAGAGAAAAACTTCCTTACCTCTTTAAGGATGGTTAATTTTTTCTCTCCATCATTCATCCACGAGACAAGTAGAAAAAAAACCTTTTAAAAAATGGTTAATTTTTTTCCTCCATTTGTCCACAAGGTAAATAAAGAAAAAAAAACTCTTTCACCTTGTTTTGGAAAGGGGTGGAAATGAATTCCTTCAGGAATTGAAATTCAATTCCATCCTTTGAACATTTTCAGCCGGGAATTCAATTCCACCCTTTAAATTCATTTTTAGCCAGGAATTGATAAGGAATTGGAATTCAATTGCCTTCAAATCCTTCAAAACAAATCAGACCTAAAGAGGTCTGATTTGTGAAGGGAATTCCTCTGAAAAAATGAAAATTACTAAATAACCCTCATTTCTCACTCACACAATCCTATTTCTCATCATCTCCAGCGCAACCTTTCCCATGCTCCAGCAACTCAGCCTCAATCGATTGGCCAATCGATTCAAGCATCCCTAATCGATTGAGCCGAGTGCTCAATCGATTAGGGAAGCTTCTGTTCTCGCTACCACAACGCCATCAATCGATTACCTAATCGATTGGAGCCCTCCTTAATCAATCAATCGATCGA
The DNA here is from genome assembly GCA_024364735.1 of Boesenbergia rotunda. NCBI lineage: Eukaryota > Viridiplantae > Streptophyta > Magnoliopsida > Zingiberales > Zingiberaceae > Boesenbergia > Boesenbergia rotunda. The sequence goes on along the minus strand of JAGFNQ010002088.1, from coordinate 619,585 downwards.
TTAAGAAGGCATCTGTTCCGAGAAACTCAGCGCCAATCGATTGGCAGACCCCTTAATTGCTCAATCGATTGGCATGAAACACTATCATCGACTAACTCAGCGCCATTTTAGATGAAGGGCAAAATGGTAAAAATATAATAATTGAATTAAATTCAATTTTGTTATTTACTAACTCATTCCAAACATGAGAATTGAATTCAATTCCTAATGGAATTCATACAAAGAAAACTCATACAAAGTGAATTTATAAAAAAAAAATCCTATCGTATAGGTATACCTTTGGCGTGTGCCCTTCGCTTATCCCGCTTATCCGAGGTATGCCGGATCTCTTGCACGTTCAAGTGTCCGTGCCTCTATGCGTATCCACACGAACACGATCTTTGCCTCGGAGAGGAACCACCTTAGTTGTGCTAGCAACTTGGATGATTCACAAAGCACAAGAACCTCCACTAGGGAGTTTTGGACAAGGAGGAAGAAAGAAGAAGAGAAGTGCTCGCCATTGCCTTTGACAAGAGGGGGTATTTATACTCATCTAATGAATACCAAGGATCTATGTCCCTTGAGCTCCTCTCATCGTAATGCTAATAAAACCCAATGAATACCAAGCCTTTTGGTATCCCTTGAGACTCTTAATATTCTATTCATCTAATGAATAGAATGCCTCTTAGCCTTCCTCTTAAATAATTTCATTAAACCATTTAATGAATATTATCCATAATTAAGTGGTTGAGTCTAATCTAGATGAGTCTAACTCAAATTAGACTCAATCCCATAATCCAATTGGATTCACTTGAGTCTAACTCAATTAATCCAATTCGGATCAAATCTTAGTCAAACTAAGATCAATTAATCTCCGAAGCATCGTGTCCTTAGTGTGTGACCCAATAGGTTCTCGTAACGTTGGCAATGTGTCTAAACCACTTTAGACACATAAGCAATGAGCGGCATCTAGCAATGCATCATTGCTACCCAAGTGACGAGAAAGTCGAGATCCGACTTAACCTCCGTGACTATGACAATGTATGACCTTGTCCTTCTATCCTTGATATCTAGATTGACCAATGAGGCATAGACCGTGTCATCCTCGATCAATCTTTGTGTTTCTTGATCCCCGAGTAGACTCACTTAAACAAATGAGCTCAATATCTCATATTGACTCATTTGAGCATGACCATGCGTTTTAGTAGTCCTACTCGATCAAGGGCCCACAGATATCACTCCCGTCATATGGGAGGGATAGATCCCATCTACATCACTCACATCCCTCTGCATAATTTATTACATACCCAGTGATCGCCTTTATAGTCCACCCTGTTACGGGTGACGTTTGACGATACCAAAGTACATAACTCCTTATGTAGGGAACCGTAGTGACTTCAGGTCTAAGGACTATTCCTACTAATAGTCACATGAGAAAGTTTATGACAATCTATGAAACTTTCTCATGGCGGGTCAATTCAGTACACATTCTCTAATGTATACCATGTGTCAACTTGATATCACATATCCATGACTTGTGAGCTCAAGTCATCAATTGACCTACATGCTAGTCTCCATGCATTAATATTGTCCTTGAATATTAATGCTTGACTAGGAATGTTTAGTATAGTGTTCTCTACATCATCTCACTATCGATTCAACCAATCGATATGATGTAGATAAGAACCTACTACCCAAGGACATTATTATACTTAGTTATTTGGCACAAATATAAAGTAAGTATAATAACCAAACATGCTTTATTAATGATAGAATATGATACAAAAAGTCCCTAGTCAATCATCACATAATTGGCTCTAGGGCTCCTACTAACAATCTCCCACTAGCACTAGTGTCAATCACTGTAATATCTAATACCCAGTGACCTAGTGTGACCATCATGCTTCTTCTGTGCCAAAGCCTTGGTCAAAGGATCCGCGATATTAGCATCAGTGGGTACTCTGCATATCCTCACATCTCCTCTATCGATGATCTCTCGAATGAGATGGAAGCGCCGTAGTATGTGTTTGGTCCGCTGATGAGAGCGAGGTTCTTTAGCCTGTGCAATAGCCCATTGTTGTCACAATAGAGGTCTATCGGGTCTGATATGCTAGGAACCACACCAAGCTCTGTAATAAATTTCGGATCCAAACAGCCTCTTTTGCTGCATCAGACGCAGCAATATACTCGGCCTCTGTTGTAGAATCTGCGACTGTGTCCTGCTTCGAACTCTTCCAGCTCACAGCGCCACCATTCAAGCAAAATACATACCCTGACTGCGATCTGAAATCATCCCTGTCGGTTTGGAAGCTTGCGTCACTGTAACCCTTTACAGCTAGCTCCTCATTGCCTCCAAATATCAAGAAATATTCTTTCGTCCTTCGTAAGTACTTAAGAATATTCTTGACAGTTGTCCAGTGACTTTCACCTGGATCTGACTGGTATCTGCTCGTCATGCTCAAAGCATACGAGACATCTGGACGAGTACAAAGCATGACGTACATGATAGATCCTATAGCGGATGCATAAGGAATCTGATCCATGCGGTCTCTCTCCTCCTTAGAAGAGGGACATTGAGTCTTCGAAAGACTCACACCATGTGACATCGGCAGAAATCCCTTCTTGGAATTCTGCATGGCAAAACGATTAAGCACCTTGTCAATATATGTACTCTGACTTAAGCCAAGCAATCTCTTAGATCTATCTCTATAGATCTTGATGCCTAGGATATAGGCTGCTTCACCTAAGTCTTTCATTGAAAAATAATTCCCTAGCCACGTCTTCACAGACTGTAGTGAAGGGATATCATTTCCAATGAGGAGTATGTCATCCACATACAAAATTAGGAAGATAACTGTGCTCCCACTAACCCTCTTGTAGACACAGGGTTCATCTTCATTCTTGATGAAACCAAACGCTTTGATTGCATCATCGAATCGAAGATTCCAGCTTCGAGAAGCTTGCTTTAGCCCATAAATGGACCTTTGCAACTTACATACCTTTCCAGCATGCTCTGGATCTACAAAACCCTCAGGTTGTGTCATGTACACATCCTCGAGTAGATTCCCATTTAGGAATGCGGTTTTGACATCCATCTGCCAGATCTCGTAATCATGGTAAGCTGCAATAGCAAGCATGATCCGAATAGACTTAAGCATCGCAACTGGTGAAAAGGTTTCATCATAGTCGATACCATGAATCTGCTTGAAACCTTTAGCTACCAACCGCCCTTTATAGGTATGCATAAGACCATCCATGTCAGTCTTTCTTTTAAAGACCCACTTACACCCAATGGGTTTAATCCCCTCAGGTGGATCAACTAAAGTCCATACTTGGTTAGTGTACATGGATTCCATTTCGGACCTCATGGCCTCTAGCCATTTCTCAGAATCTGGGCTCATCACAGCTTCTTGATAGGATGTAGGCTCGTTCAACTCAACAAGCATAACGTCATCATGGTCAGACAAGAGAAATGAATATCTCTCAGGCTGACGACGTATCCTATCAGATCTGCGAAGAGGTTGGTCTACTTGAACAGGTTGTTGCTCCACAACTTCTTGTGCAACAATCTCATGATCCACAACATCTTGTGGTGCCTGTTCAATGTCCATCAAGACCTCCGTACTATCTGCATCTTGAACTTCTTCAAGATGGATTTTACTCCCACTATTTCTTCTAGAAATAAACTCTCTTTCTAGAAAAACGTCATTTCTAGCGACAAACACTTTGCCTAGAGTTGGATTGTAGAAGTAATATCCCTTCGTTTCCTTGGGATATCCTACAAAATAGCACTTATCAAATTTGGGTCCTAATTTATCTGAGAAATGACGTCGAATGTAAGCCTCACAACCCCAAATCCTCATAAAAGACATTGTAGGACTTTTTCCAGTCCATATCGTATATGGTGTCTTTATGACGACCTTTAATGAAGCTTGGTTAAGTGTAAAAAGAGTCGTCTCTAGAGCGAATCCCCAGAAGGAAGTAGGAAGATATGTCTGACTTATTATCGATCGTACCTATCTAATAGGCTATGATTTCTCCGCTCGGACACACCATTCCACTGTGGTGTTCCAGGTGCAGTGAGTTGGTGTATGATCCCACACTCAGCTAGATGGTCACGAAACTCTTGGCTAAGGTATTCACCACCTCAATCTGATCGAAGCATCTTAATATTCTTGCCAAGTTGGTTTTGTACTTCACTTTTGAATTCTTTGAACTTTTCAAAGGATTCCGACTTGTGTTTCATGAGATACACATAGCCGTATCTACTGATATCATCAGTGAAAGTGATGAAGTACTGATAGCCTCCTCTAGCTGTGACATTGAAAGGGCCACATACATTAGTATGTGTGAGTCCTAACAAGTCTATCACTCTTTCGCCGTATCCACTAAATAGAGTCTTGGTCATCTTGTCTAGAAGACATGATTCACATGTCTCATATGATTCAAAATCAAATGAGTCCAGTAATTCATCCTTATGGAGCTAGGATATGCGACTCTCATTTATATGACCTAAGCGACAATGCCAGAGATACGTTTGGTTCAAATCATTTGGTTTGAACCGTTTGGTATTTATGTTATAGATTGGGTTCTCTAAGTCTAGAACATAGAGTCCATTCATAAGTGGTGCACTACAATAGAACATGTCATTTAACATTATAGAACAACATTTGTCCTTTATGATAAATGAAAAGCCTTTCTTATCCAAACAAGATACAGAAATTATGTTCTTAGTTAGTGCAGGTACATAAAAGCACTCCTCTAGTTCTAAGATAAGCCTAGTGGGCAAAGACAAGGAATATGTTCCTACAGCTATAGCAGCAACTCTTGCGCATTGCCTACTCGTAGGTCCACTTCGCCCTTTGTCAACGATCTAGCTCTTCGAAGGCCCTGCACATTAGTACAAATGTGAGATGCACAACCGGTATCTAATACCCAAGAAGAAGAAATAGATAGATTGACTTCTATAACAAAAATACCTGAGGCAGAAGTCTCACTTCTTTTCCTTTTTACTTCCTCTAGGTAGATTTTGCAATTCCGCTTCCAATGTCCGGTCTCACCACAATGGAAGCAGGTCCCTTCCTCAGACACCCCACCTTTGGCCTTCAGTGTAGTAGAGTTGGCCTTGCCTTTGGCTTGGGTTTTACCCTTGCCCTTAGGTTTCCATTTGCCTTTGCCCTTCTGTACCATCAATGCATTACTGGTCTTAGTTTTCTTGAGATTGAGTTCAGTAGTTCTCAACATGTTGAGCATCTCAGGAAATGACTTATCAATTTCATTTATGTTATAGTTCATGACAAATTGACTGTACCTTTCTGACAATGATTGCAGGATAAGGTTCATGGCCAATTCTTGGACCAGTGGAAATCCCAATCATTTAAGGTTCTCGATATACCCAATCATTTTGAGTATGTGAGTTCAGGGGAGTTCCTTCTTGCATCTTGCATGCAAATAGGGCCTTAGACACCTCAAACCGCTCGTGCCTAGCTTGCCCTTGATATAGTTGTTTTAGGTGCTCAACCATATCATGTGCATCCATGTTCTCATGTTGCTTCTGAAGCTCAGAGTTCATGGTGGCAAGCATGAGACATGATACATCGAGTACATCATCCTGATGCTTCTTGTAAGCATCTTTTTCCTCATGGGTAGCAGTAGTGGTGGGTGCTTCTGGAAGAGGTTGCTCTAGGACGTGCAACATTCGTTCTTGCTTGAGGACGATCCTCAAGTTTCTGTACCAGTTCAGAAAATTAGCTCCATTGAGCTTGTCCTTCTCAAGGACGGATCACAGAGAAAGAGTATTTGACGTGTTAGATGACATGGTGATCTACAACAGTAAAACATACAGAAATAAGTATCATATCTAGATCATTTAATTAGGTCTTTAATTAAATGATACTCCCACTGAATCGTAGAGCTTTGATAGGGGCTAGTCATGGATGTAGGCAAACTCAATTTGCCCATACTACTAGCTCCAAACCAAAAAGCGACCATATTCATGTGGGACAAGATCCATATTATACCTCATCTTGAGTTAGCTTTGGCTAATCGCCCAAGACTTGGTATAATTAGGTAGGTAACATTTTACCAATTACATCTTATGCAACTCTTGGAAACAAAAGGGTCAAGATCCACATTACACATCATCTTGAGTTAGCTTTGGCTAATCGCCCAAGACTTAGTATAATTGTTCTCTTACCCAATTTTCCTAACTTTTGGGATATGCCTCTGAGTTTCTCAATCCAATTGAGGTGACTTAGTTAAGTCTCACCCAAAGTTCGATAGCGGGACATCACAATTGTCCTCTCGCATTCTACCAAGATAAAATGTGTCGCTTTGGTTTGGCAAACCCAACAACAAATGATCGAGGTAGTTTATGAGTATCAAACTTTGGTAGGCATATCGAGTTGACTTAATTAAAATATTTATCTAATCATGCATCACAAACACACATTGCATATATCAACATATAAGCGATAAATGTGACATGGTTATGACCCGTATGCTACGATCTTCTCAAGCGAATGAGAAAATCGATAATCAACTTAGGGATAACATCTTCTCCAAGTGCATCCTTCGGTCATCATGTGTCGCACATCCTTCTTGTAACTTCATCCTTCAATGGGCATTCCACTCCTTATTTTGTACATTACAAATTAGGAAAACTCGAGTTACATTCGAGTCTAAATCTATTTTACAACTAGAAAAATAGAGATAAGGCACGACACGCAGGCCGTATTATGAATTACATTACAACATGCACACACACATATACATCCAACCATAACCATGCACATGTCATCAATCACACACAATAGATTTAGGACATCAATTTTTATTATGATTGTAAAAATGCTCATGAGCCGAAACCAAAGGTTATAAAATTTGTTGAGTACAATCGGATCATAGCACACTTTCATATTCATATGATAATGTTATGGACATTTAGTTTGATCAACACAAACTTTTGTATTTCAACAAATGCTCATGCATTATACAATCTACAACAAAATTATGTCCTACTTCTATATTACATATAAAAGTTTTTTTTTTCTTTATATGATCTTTCGCAAATGGCTCTGATATCACTGTAGGGATCTATGGGCAAAAATATTTAAAATTCGCAGCTGAAATAAGATCCCTTGAGCGATCCATGCGAAAGAAAACTGATACAAAGTGAATTTACAAAAAATCCTATTGTATAGGTATACCTTTGGCGTGTGCCCTTCGCTTATCCCGCTTATCTGAGGTATGCCGATCTCTTGCATGTTTAAGTATCCGTGCCTCTATGCGTATCCACACGAACATGATCTTTGCCTCGGAGAGGAACCACCTTAGTTGTGCTAGCAACTTGGGATGGTTCACAAAGCACAAGAACCTCCACTAGGGAGTTTTGGATAAGGAAGAAGAAAGAAGAAGAAGAGAAGTTCTCACTATTAGCCTTTGACAAGAGGGGGTATTTATACTCATCTAATGAATACCAAGGGTCTTTGTCCCTTGAGCTCCTCTCATCTTAATGCTAATAAAACTCAATGAATACCAAGCCTTTTGGTATTCCTTGAGACTCTTAATATTCTATTCATCTAATGAATAGAATGCTACTTAGCCTTCCTCTTAAATAATTTTCATTAAACTATTTAATGAATATTATCCATAATTAAGTGGTTGAGTCTAATCTTGATGAGTCTAACTCAAATTAGACTCAATCCCATAATCCAATTGGATTCACTTGAGTCTAACTCAATTAATCCAATTCGGATCAAATCTTAGTCAAACTAAGATCAATTAATCTCCGAAGCATCATGTCCTTAGTGTGTGACCCAATAGGTTCTCGTAACGTTGGCAATGTGTCTAAACCACTTTAGACACATAAGCAATGAGCGGCATCTAGCAATGCATCATTGCTACCCAAGTGACGAGAAAGTCGAGATCCGACTTAACCTCCGTGACTATGACAATGTATGACCTTGTCCTTCTATCCTTGATATCTAGATTGACCAATGAGGCATAGATCGTGTCATCCTCGATCAAACTTTGTGTTTCTTGATCCCCGAGTAGACTCATTCAAACAAATGAGTTCAATATCTCATATTGACTCATTTGAGCATGACCATGCGTTTTAGTAGTCCTACTCGATCAAGGGACCCACAGATATCACTCCTATCATACGGGAGGGATAGATCCCATCTACATTACTCACATTCCTCTTCATAATTTATTACATACCCAGTGATCGTCTTTATAGTCCACCTTGTTACGGGTGATGTTTGACGATACCAAAGTACATAACTCCTTATGTAGGGAACCGTAGTGACTTCAGGTCTAAGGACTATTCCTACTAATAGTCACATGAGAAAGTTTATGACACTCATATGACAATCTATGAAACTTGCTCATGGCGGGTCAATTCAGTACACATTCTTTAATGTATACCCATGTGTCAACTTGATATCACATATCCATGACTTGTGAGTTCAAGTCATCAGTTGACCTACATGCTAGTCTCCATGCATTAATATTGTCCTTGAATATTAATGTTTGACTTGGAATGGTTTAGTATAGTGTTCTCTACATCATCTCACTATCGATTCAACCAATCGATATGATGCAATTAAGAACCTACTACTCAAGGATATTATTATACTTAGTTATTTGACACAAATATAAATAAGTATAATAACCAAACATGTGTTTATTAATGATAGAATATGATACAAAAAGCCCTAGTCAATTATCACATAATTGGCTCTAGGGCTCCTACTAACAGAGACAATTGTTAAGATAGAAGATGACGAGTTCTCTGTAATTGAGAGTTTTAAGTATTTAGGATCATTGTGGAGAGAGAGATGGATGTCTTATATAGAATACAAGCGGGATAGTTAACATAGAGAGAGTATCAAGTGTTCTTTGTGATCGTAAAGTATCTCTAAGACTTAAAGGAACATTTTACAAAATAGCGGTTCGACCTTTTATGTTTTATGGAGTTGAATGCTAGGTTATCACTTGAGCACATGAACAAAAAATGAGATTTACGAAGATGAAGATGTTAAGGTGAATGTGCGGACATACAAAGATTGATAGGATAAGAAATGAAAATATTAGAGAGAAAGTTGGGGTTACACCTATTGAGGAAAAACTTTTGGAGACACATTTAAGATGGTACGACCATGTACTTAGACGTCCAATAAATGTTCTAGTTAGGTGATGTGAAACTATGTCAAATGTGCATATCAAACGAGGAAGAGGAAGACCAAAAAAGACTTGGTTAACAACAATAAAATAAGATAAAATTTATTTAAACATAAATGATGATATAGTAGAAGATACAACCCAATGACGTATAGGGATTCATATACCCGACCTCACCTAATGATATAAGATTTGGTTGTTATTGTATGCCTACTTTTGACATCCCTACAATAAATTATGTGTATGTATCAATTGTCTTAAAGTCATAAACTTTGAAAGCCTTCTGATCAATTACTATCAAAGACTCCAAACTGATATCTCTAGGCATATATAGACTCTTGGGCACTGCAGAAACCTTCACCACACTACCCTCTTTCATTACATGCCAAATTTTAAGAAATTCAAATCCCCTAAGTCCATCAATGAGTTTCTTTCAAAACCCATTGATTGACCTAGAAAGCTCCGATTGAATCCTTTCAAACTCCTGTGGGTTTCTGCAGTGCATTCGGAATCCAAATATTTCATTCTTTATTGTTTTTAAAAAATCAGCACTACAACAGCACTAATGGAGTTGGTTTTTAAAAACCAACACCACAGCAGTGCTGATGTGTTAAAAACAAGCACCACAGTGCTCATAATTTTTAAAAACCAGCACCACAACGGTGATGGTGGTTAAAAATCAGCATTATAAAAGAATAAAAAAATTGAAGAGAGGAAAGAGAAAAGAGAAAAGATGTATACATGCAAGAGAAAAGAGGAAAGAGTAGAAAGGAAAGACAAGAGTCCACTGTTGATGGCGGGGTAAAATGGGAATGAGGTGCGCCTTTTGAGCATTTAGAAACTTCTGATGCACCCTTTGGGAATTTGCCGCTCTTTATTCTATTAATGCTATCTTCGTCAACGTTTGCTAGTTACATTTTCAAGATCACACCTTTTACACATTATTTTCACATATTATTTGAATGATACCAGCCATAGTTGCGGTGTTTTAAATGCTTAAAACACAGATTTTAAGATGTTATTGTTGTGATGTTCATAATCTATTCACTTCAGTTTCATAATTTTCGGACTTCACTTTATGCTTCCTATATATTTAAAATTTCTTGCGCCCTCAGTTTCTTTTCTTTATTTTATTATCCAATTAATATTTGATTTAATAAAATTTTAATGTCTCTTTGTCTAGTACTAGTTTTCAATTGTCCTTTGGTTCTTGTTATGTGTCCTTTCTTAGACTTAGGCACCTATTTTCTTTGTTTCTCTTGACCTGCAGCTGAATGCTTTCCAGACCGGACTGATGTCCAATGCCTACATAGGTGGCAAAAAGTTTTGAATCCAGATCTTGTGAAAGGACCATGGTCAAAGGAGGTGAGAATATTTTGTCGATCAGCATGACAAAATCTACTTTTGCTCCTTCGTTGAAATTTTCTCCAGGCCTAAATAGGTTAATATATTCTTATTTTTCACTATCATAGGAAGATGAAATTATAATTGAAATGGTAAATAAGCTTGGACCCAAGAAATGGTCAGCAATTGCACAAGCATTACCTGGACGAATTGGAAAGCAATGCAGGGAAAGGTAAAATACTTAGAGCACTACCTTATCTTGATTTGATTATCAGGTATATAACCTATTTTCTATTTAAGAAATTACAATTAGTTTGGAGATCTTGTGACACAAATGTAGGAATAAAGTCTCTGACCTTTACAAAATCTGTAATGTGAAATAGTCAGACTGATTTCGTGGTGTGACAAAGCGTTTTGAAATGTGAAAGATAAATGCTTGCTCAAAGAACATTTTTCAGTTTTATAAATAAAATTCTATTACCATAGTGGATTTGTCTCTGGAGAATTGAGATTATCTCATTTTCTACAACATTTTTTTGGTCAGAATATTATTAAAACTCTAAAAATATCTTTTTTTCTTTTGGTCCTTAGGTTGTCTGATAAACTGACGATCCCTTCAGTTACCTTAAAGGCACAACCATATCAACTCACCATCCACCTGTAGTTAATGGTAGCGGGGTGATCATTGCTCAGTAAAGACAAAAAAAATTATGGCTCTGTTTCTAGTACTAGCCATATACTTTATCTGCCTAAATTCAATTGGACTCGAACATGCCAAGGTTGAATTCTTCTGTTTGTTTCTTTAACTTGACGGCAGTTGCTTTTGTTGATATTGTCGTATATTATAAGTTTGATGATGTGGGTTTAGACTTTAGACCAGTTCAAACATTTATATCATTTTCAAATCTGCACTGTGTTTGTATTTAATGTCTACTTTCTATTACTTTTAGAGATAGACCTGATGTATTTTGTCTATATAATATAGAATTGATTTATATTATGGATTTGTAAAGCCTATACAAGAAACTTAGAGTCATGGTTGGAGGCAGTTTACGATCAACACTTGCTCATTAACACTCAGGCAAAGTTTTAATTATATTAACAAGGTAAACTAATATTAGATAATAGATTTGCTCTTGATTGATTTAAGTTATTTTAACCCATTTATTTATTGTATTATGGATCATGTTTCTACCTATCCAAAGAGCTTGACCCTGTAGTGAGGGTTTGTAAATCGATATGATGCCTTTCAGTGAGGAACATAAGTTTCTAGCATTGAGAGAATCACGAAGAACTCTTTCTAGCATCGTTGATCATATTAAATCTGAAAAAATTGCAACTTGCAAAAGTTTATCTCCATTAAGTCGTGGAATCAATATCTGGTTGTCCTTTCTAGTGTATAAGATAACTTTAAGCTATCATGAAGAAACAATACTTCTATATATCAATATAGCAGAGATGGTAGTGGTGTATATGGGAGCATGGGAGTGCCTGCAAACTACCTCCTATAATAACCTAAGCCTTGTGAATATGTTTTACCACCCGAATAAAAAAGACTGCCTGTGCTTGTAAACTGCCTCTAACAAACCTAAGCCTCATAAATATGCTTTACTACCTGAATACAGCATACTGCATCTGTGACCCAAACAAATACACCTGCTCTTTGTCTCTAACTTCTACAAGTAAAATAAATAGAATGATTAGATTTGATCGCAGTCTAAATCTCAGAATAACTAAAACCTTCGTCCAGTTCCCTTCTCTACATCATGTAATAATTTATATTTATTTTTAATTTTATGTTCATGAGTGATCCTTTAGCAACTATTTTCTTCCTTTCGAAAGATAAGTACGTGTGGAAGATAAATATATCCTAGAATTTTGTTGAGATTTTATGATTATTGTTCTTTTAACATTGCCAGTTTGATTATATGTTACAGTAGTCATAATGAAACTAACATTTTATGGAATTAATTGCAGGTGGCATAATCATCTTAATCCTTCCATCAATAGGGAACCATGGACACAAAAAGAGGAAATAGCACTGATTCTTGCTCATCAAATACATGGAAATAAATGGGCAGAGTTAACAAAGTACTTACCAGGCAGGTGAGAATAAACTCCTAGTTTTTCCTCGTTTGTTTCTGGTCGTTTTGAGTTGGTCTATATTTATTAGTCAAATTCTTCAAAGGTTATGTTTGTCCATCTGATGGTGTTTGTCTAATGACTATAGCTACATTTCAAGGAGTAATTGAATATATGTCTGCTATTATTTTATTTGGGTTGACCTCTTAAGAAGGCAGCTTTGTTCATTATCTTATTTCTCAATGTACAGCATACTCCTGGAAGAAAAAATTTCACAAAATGAGTTCTACTTCAGGCTTTGTTAACCATATAATGGTGTAATATTTATATACGATGCTGGCCTGGATATCATACTATGATTATGCATTTCTTTCATTCAATAACATATGCTTATTTGAACCTTTAGTTCATCAAAATAAAACTATATCACTTTCTTGATAAACAGCTGTATTTTTTATAATGTTTTATTGCATCTGCACCATCAGGACGGACAATGCAATAAAGAATCACTGGAATAGTTCAGTAAAGAAGAAAATAAGTTCATACCTTGCGTCAGGATTGCTTTCTCAGTTTAAAGGGCTTCCTGATGCTGAAAATTCTCTGTTAGTTGATGGACAGACATGCAATGAGAGCGATAGAAAAGAAAGGTTAGAAGTTGAGGATTCATTAGAACGTAGCCAAACATCATCTGCCAATTTGTGCTGCTCTCAATCTGATGAACTGGTCGATAAAGTACCAATTGATGATGACAAGAAAAATAATAGAAACATTACTAGAGAAGAGTTTCAGGACTCCCATTTTGCCATGTGCATTAATGAATATACATGCATTGTTCCTGAAGTACAATATGAAGTTTCTACATCTCCAAGCTTAATACCTGAAAATATACCAGAAACAAATGCCGAAGAAATGAGAGCATACAAATTATCAAATAATTCTTCAGTAGAAGTTTCCCAGAAATCATTGGACTTAGAAGAAATGTCAGAATACCAAAACCTTTGTACACGAAACAACACAAATGAATCCTCTGTATGGCCAAATTTGTTAGATCATCATGAGAAGCAGAGTAATGTTGACGTATGTGAGGTTGGTTGCTTTGACAACTGCCTTTATGGTTCAGGTGTTAGTCAAGGAACTATAGAGGAAATTCCAATTGACCTTGGTGTTCCAGATTTTTTAAATTCAGACTCCTCTGCTGGGAATTCCCTTAACTCTTTAATTTTTGAATCTTATACAAATTTGACTATGCTTTCCAATCAAGTATATCCTGGAAGCTCATGTGGCATGCTTGGAATTTCCCATTGCAACAACAATTTGGTGGCCCTAGCACCTCATTACCAAACCACTGCCTATGAAAGTCTATATGGATGTTATACTCTTGAAACCAGAGAAGTCACTGTGGGAGCTCAAGATCAGGAAGTCATTACATGTTCATACGATGGTGTTGCTCATCCCAGTTGCTCTTTAATGTGCCCCACTGATATCAGTCAGCCTAAGGTTACTCTGCTGGAAGATAAAGGGCAGGAGATTGGTATTGCAAAGCAAACACATTCCAAAGATATGGTTTCTGTTACTCCTGATCTAAAGTTAACACCCAGACATGTGGACAAAAATGTGCAGTCTGTAGATATGTTGTCAGTAGATACAGAGTCTGGAGCTTTGTTTTATGAACCTCCCTGCTTACCAAGCTCAGAGATTCCATTCTTTAGCTGTGATCTCATATCCTCTGGAAATCTTCAGCAAGAATATAGTCCTCTTGGAATTCGTCAATTAATGATGTCCCCTATGAACTGTTCTACATCATATAACTTTTGGGATTCACCTTCTCATGACGACTCAGCTGATGCCCTTCTCAAAAATGCTGCCAAAAGTTTCATGTCTACACCATCTATTATGAAGAAGCGACAACGTGAATTATCGTCACCTCTAGTGGAACAGAGAGCTGACAAGAAACCTGGTAAACATATGGTTGGTACCTCATGTTCATTTCCTTTGGATCATGATGACAAATGTTCTGGATTAATATGAACAATGAAGTTATTCTTGACAAGACTTCTCCCAATTGTGTTGAGGTGGCCTTTAGTAGTCCTTATAATCAGCAGAATGTACCTGCTTTGGATGATGACAAAGAAAACATTATGCATTTTGCTGATCATGCAACAGACAGTGCTGGTAAAGGGGCATCCTCTCCAACAACTTTAAGTGCTACAACCAAATTGAATGCTGGTGCTTCAAGAAGGATAGTAAGTTCATGAACCATTTGAATTTTGTTCTGCGTTATATGTATTGACAATTTCTTTAATTGTGTGGAGATACTTCGCTACCTTCAAGTATATCAACTATAAGATCAGTAACCCTTTTGGCCTGTGACTAGTATTGAAAATAAAGTAAAAAGAGGGTGATAGTTATTGAGGGAAGCATCAATCATTCAGAGCATGAAGTGTAATTAGATCAAGTTATTTATATTTGCATTTTGGGATCCATATTTTCAATTAGGAGGATTTATGGTTCACTTGGAAAAATAAAAATAAAGTATTCAGGCTCCGTTTAGAAAGTACCAAATTGATAATATATGTATGATTATTACTTGTATTATAAAAGATTCTTATCCTTACTATAATACTATAAGTAAGATGAGTTACAATAAGAGTAATTTCAAACGTCCAACCAATAACCAATAGAATAGCATGATGAATACATCAAATAGTTGAGTTGGGAAATGACATGAAATGAAGTGAAAAAAGAAGAAGTGGTGCTGAGATTATTTACCTTCAAGTATATCCACTATAAGATCAGTAACCCTTTTGGCTTGTGACTAGTATTGAAAATAAAGTAAAAAGAGGGTGATAGTTATTTTTAAAAAACCTGTTAATTATGCAACTAATCAATTGTTATAAATTGTTTTCAACAAAATGTGGGTGTAAATTCTTGAGTAAATGTAAATATATTGAGAAAAGTGTCTTCTATCTATGGAATTTTAAATTCTTGTCTTATGCCTTTTTCTTATTGTTTACTTTGCACTTTGCTTTCCTTATCTGCTTCATTAAATATTTAAAAGTAGATTGAGCGTCCTACCATAACATCTCCCTCAGTTAAATTCAAGATGATTTCTATCTATTTAAGTTTCTTTAATGTGGTAGCCTACTTAGGGGAACAGTTTTGTGAGTTAAATTTCCAAAGGTTTCAAACTCAGATATGGCCTTAATACTTAGGTAGTTAGGTTATTAACCAAAAATGTGATTATTCATGATAGTTGAATTTGAAACTGCTATTTGCAAAATTACTTGAAATATAGTACGATGACTTCTTACCACACACCTCCCAATATCATTTTTTTGTTTTTGTAAAGGTGCCCACTAAGTCATTAAGTTAGTTCAGAAATAATCATGTGCACTGAAATGCAGTCTTGGTGCCCAATAGGTGGCATAACCAATTAAATTTTAGTGGACATCAAAGAGCATTGGGTCTAATCATATCCCTTTGTCCATGCAAATTGACCTCTTCTTTGTATAAAGAATGGTGAGTATAAGCGCCAATTTTGCTTCTCTAATTATTATTACTACAATCCATTTGATTTGATTAAAAATCAAGTTTCATTTAGTGAGCACTTGGAAAATAAGCCACACGAGGAACAATGTTCATGACACATGGGACAATGTTGGGACAAATTCACTCGATTATTTAAACATGACAATGCTCTAAATTTTCTTCACCCATTCAAGTTTTTTGGCGTTATAGTGCATCAAAAATATCTGAGTTGGGTTTGCCGATCAACGGTAAATATCATCAATGTTTTGTATTTTTAACCGAAAACAGAGTGAGCCCGTTTCTCTTGTGGTTTTAAACATTAAACCTTTTTTTTTAATTTTAGTTTCCAACCTGACTGAGAAATAATCCTTTGAATGTTTTTCTTGTGACAGCTATCTTGTGCACTTGTTGAATGCAACTCAAGGGACCAAGGACCTTCCAAGAAATTGTCTATCACAAGTGCAAAGTCATTGAAAGTTCAAACTATCAGTAATTCTGCAGATGCGCCAAATAATGGTCAAATAGAACCTTGTGCTCAATTGGCAGATTTCCCTATTGTGCTTTCTCCTTGTATCGTGGAAACCCATAAGAACCTTGATTCAGCCCCAGAAATAGCAAAATATTCTGTTCAATCAACAAGGCCTTCTCCTTTAGTGGTTGGAAAATGCAGTTCAACAATTGATGATATCACACACTTAAATATGTAAGAATATACATAAGCAACTTTATTGCCTTTTTGTATAGTGCTGATAAGGAGGAACAATTTATATTAAAGCAAACATGTAGATTAATTTTGTCTGTGAAAATGCATAATAAAGCAACAACTTATATTACAAGTAGTATTGCCTATGAATGCATCAAACATGTATAGTATAGTAGACGGTTGCTTTTCATGTGGATGTAGTTCTTTCAAATATAACCGTTATTCCTCGTAGAGCAATTAAAGATCAACTTGTTAATATTTTACTAGTTTTTTTTGGCGCTCTTAATTTTCTAAAGCTATGCAGCAGAGCATTATAAACATCATGTTGCAGTTGAGGGGTGTGTTAGAATAGGTTCATATTAGTGATTTTTAGTCTAATATTGTGTTTGTGGTACACCATTGACCATACTCGATATGATGAGAGGGGGGGTGGGGATTTTATTCAATAAAAGGCAGCCTAGTTTTTTAGGTTTAGATGAACTAATTTTCTTTTCGAAAACAACAAACAAAATGTAAAATTGTCGTTATAGAAGTATGATTAGAGTTAGAAAATTGAACATCCTGAGAATGCTTGTATGTTGTGGTGAAACAATATATTCTGTTTATGCTCTTTGAAATATCAATACTTTGTCCTAACAGCTTTGGTGATACCCCTGGCATCAAAAGAGGGATTGAATCTCCTTCAGCATGGAAGTCACCTTGGTTTATGAATTCTCTCCTTCCAAGGCATGTAATTAGCAGCGACCTTACATTTGAGGTTAGAAATAAAGCATCTTAGTGATTTGCTTCTCTCACTTTTGTTTCTTCTCTTTGCGACTCTTTGTGCATGCATACTTGGTTTATATTGTAAGAAAATATACTCTCTACTAAGTGAATTCATCTTGACTACTTGAAGATAAAAAATATTTCGTTCCTTACAATAACTTTTGTGCTAAATTAGCTCTGCTTATCTTCTTTATCCTATATCTAAGATTGTTGGCATATGAAATCTGTTAATCATTATCATCATGATTTGTGCTTGTCCCAATTATATCTCTAAGTGCTATATAAAAAATTTCATAAGTAGTACTCAAGTCAATTAAATATATTGGTTAATGCTTTGTTTAGTCTCCCTATAGCCCTTACACCTCCTATGCAAATAGATTCAACTCCTTTAACTAAGAATTCGGTGCAAACCCATGTTGCTCAATACAAATGCTTTTTTTACCATTTCGGCACAGGAGCAACACCTATACCCCACCAAACACATTCGTCCCAACAACAGCATAGGTCAATAGGATTCTTTTTGTTTATCACGTGGGAATCCTGTGTGTCTATTGTTAATTTCGTGCGTGCTTACTGTCAGCACAGAGCACAACAAAAGGAATTGAATTGACTTCTTTTGGCAATCACGAGAAAGAGGATTGTGGCTATAAAATGCTTGAAATTTACCAGAAAGCAATAGCAAATGCTGATCAGTGAGAGGCAATAGCAACGACGAGCGACGACGTTTTTCGACTTCTGATTTTCAACACACACATAAGGTTTATTATCTAGGTGTGTGGGAGATGTGGTCAGAGGAGAGGACGTTGGTCAAAGTCTTAGGGGAAGCTCTTGCCGATGGTCATACTCATTGACCAAATCCTGATTGTAGGTATTGCAATGATGCCATGAGAGGAAGAGAGAACAAAGTTATAAATCCGTAACACTAATATAAACTTGTAGCAGTGATATAATTAATTATATGTTATATGAATATGTAATACGGTTATAATCTGTAAAAGTGTTATTACATTATATAATTGTTATAATAATAATAAAACTAATATATATATATATATATAATTTATTGTATATTATGTAAATAATATATAGTTATTATATTATATATTAAAATAAAAATAAAAGCCAGGCCGGTCCCAAGTTCGGATGAGAAAGGGTGAGGATTGCGTTGGGTTGTCAGCTAGCGTTGAATTCAAGCAATGTTCAATGAATGGATCCATTAAATTATTATTCTAATACTAGGTTATTCCTTGAAAGGAACGCGTTGCAGGTCCGATTATAGCATCTTGGCAAGGACAACTATATTCCATGAGAACTCGAGTGTAGTTTAAATATACAAAAGTTTGTGTTCTAGGGTAACGTATCGCTACTATTGTTGCATCGGAAGCGTTTGTAGAGCTAGAGGGGAGGGGTGAATAGCGACCTGTAAATTAAAACGATCTTTTCTCAGGATTTAGCAAGGACACACACATTAAAAATAAACACAACATAAAATAAAAGAGACACAAATAATTACTTGGTTACAACCCTCAGGTTGTTAGTCCAAGACTATGAAGAGCACTACGAAAATCTCCTTTTTGGAACACAAGTCGGAGGCGAAAAAGCTCCTTACAGCAGTTGAGCACTAAAACAATAAAACCGAGCTGAATAGAAATAAATACGAGTGTGTTGTTCTCAACTTCGAGCCTTAGCCCTCCTTTTAAGGCCTTCGCCTTCGATCTGACCGTTTATTGACGTGACACTTTTCGGACGCCTGGAAGCAGTTTGAGTGCCTGGACTCGTCGAACTCAATCCACTCGGTGATAGTCTGCTCAACAGCTCTGGATGACTTGCGTATTCTGGGCGTCTGGAAGCAATCCGAGCACGCTAAAGTGGACACCGCCCTGATCCGTTTCGACAATAGCTTCGGCCGACGTGGTCACCCAATCCTGGAATGGATCCAAGCGCTTGGATCTCGAGCACCTGGAATGGTCAACTTGCGGAGTTGACTATCTTCTTCTCTAGTCATCTCCAACTTGATTTCCTTCTTCTCGAGCAGTCTTCCTCCCGACTTCTCGTCCCTCGGATTTAACCCTTCTATCCTTCACGTTCTATCGAAGTGTTATGACCAGTACGAGTTAGAAAGGGGGGGGGGGGGGGGGGGGGGGGGGAGGGGGAATAACTCACTTCGCTTCTTTGAACTTGATGTTGGAGCGGAAAACTTGAAGCGAAGACTCCACAAATGCTAACGCTTAGATTTTACTTAGTATTCACCTCCTTGAAGTGACTAATCTAAGGGTCAACTCCTCACTCACAGCTTCACTATGAAAACCCTCTTCTTGGAGGCGGAGAAGCCTAGTATAATCTCAAATACGAGAAATACAACAAGAAATAAAAGCAAATACAATAAATACAAACAACTTTACATGAATCTTGCTTTAAGCACTTTCTTGTTGCTTGGAACTGTCTCTTGATTAGTTGGAAATACAACAACACTTCACTTCTAACTTCTCAAGAATCGGCATAAAATGAGCGTTAACAAGCTGTGCTTCAAATTTCGTGAAAACTCCTTTTCTAGGGCTGACTTCCACTTCTTAATCAATTGATCTTGCTTCCAATCGATTGTCGCATCAGCTCAACCAGTTAAAACCTGCAGAATGGCTCTTTTTTGCAAGTCTAATCGATTGGTGAGTCATACCAATCGATTTGGAAGCTTCTAATCGATTGCCCCAATCGATTCAGAAGCTTTCTGTCTCACGAGAATAACTCCCAATTGATTACCCTAATCAATTGACTTAGCCTTAATCGATTGCCCTAATCGATTCAGAAGCTTTCCGTCTCACAAGAATAACTCCCAATTGATTACCCTAATCAATTGACTTAGCCTTAATCGATTGTCCCAATCGATTCTAAGCTTTCTGTATTCTAGCGAAAACATTCTTAATCGATTACTCGAATCGATTAACATATGGCATAATAGATTTCCCAATTGATTCAAATCTTTACAATGCTTTTGTAAAACAACCCTTATGATTAACATAGGGTTTAATAGATGGACCAATCGATTCCACACCTTATTGTGCTTCGCAAATACAGCTCCAATTGATTACCCTAATCGATTAGTTTGGGCCAATCATTGCCCAACTCTAACACCGAAATCCATGTTTAGGGTTCCTCTACCCAACCCTAAAGTCATCCGTGACTCGTTGGGACTTCTTGTTGCCTAGTATTAGGTCAACCTTGATCTACTAAGTATTCTTCACTAAGTGTTTGGTCAACCTTTAACTCACTTGGACTTTCCATCTCGTGTCAACTTCCCGTTGGACTTTCGATAATCAAGTGTCCGGTCAACCTTTAACCCACTTGGACTTTTCTCTTGTCTAGCCCCTTTAGGACTTCCATTGCCTAGTTCCCAACTAGCTCTTCCACCGCCTAGCTCTGCTAAGACTTCCGTTGCCTAGTTCCCAACTAGGACTTCCCTGCCTAGCCCTGTTAGACTTCCGTTGCCTAGTTCCCAACTAAGACTTTCCTGCCTAGCCCCGCTAGGACTTCCACTGCCTAGTTCCCAACTAGGACTTACCTGCCTAGCCCCGCTAGGACTTCCATTGCTTAGTTCTCAACTAGGACTTTCCATTGCCTAACCTCCGATTAGGACTTACCCAATCAAGTATTCAATTCTCCCTTGACCTACTTGATTTCTCTCTCACATATTGTCAAAAATCAAAACTTAAGCTCGAGTCAATATGAGCTTAGTCAACTTGGTCAACCTTGACCTGAGGAGGATTGAACCAACACGGAGTACTCTTTCACAGCTCCTGTACCTTGGATGCATTAAGCCAGTCGGCTTCTTTCCCGTACCATCCTTCTCGCTCGCCTGCGTCTTCTACCGTCTTTGATGCTCCTAAGACATCGGATCTCTGTATGTTCTCTTAAGTCCCTTCATACTTAAACATACAGATTAAAACACAAGCTCCTTCTCGCTCGCCTGCGTCTTCTACCGTCTTTGATGCTCCTAAGACATCGGATCTTTGTATGTTCTCTTAAGTCCCTTCATACTTAAACATACAGATTAAAACACAAGGTCCTAATTTAAACTTATTTGACAACTCATCAAAACACAACTAGGGGTCCTAATAGCTACATCTCCATAAGAACTTGAGTGTAGTGTTAAATGAGAACACCATATGTTGGATAAAAATAAATATTATAGTATTATTGTAAATAGTTCGGTAAAAGATGAAGTTGTTAATGTAGTTAGAAAGAGAGAAAAGATTATAGCTCTTAAGATAGTAGTGGCGAAGGAAACTATTAGCATACTTAACATATATGCACCTCAAATAGGATTAGATAAAGAAACCAAATCTGGGTTTTGGGACGATCTAGATGAGGCATTACAAAACATTCCTCAAAATGAAATGATTTTAATAGAAGAAGATCTAAACGGGCATATGGGAATGAAAAATTAGAAATATGATAGGGTGCATGGGGTTATAGGTTTGGAACAAAAAATAAAGAATGGAAAATACTTAGTCACGTTAATAGATTTCTTATGGTCAGAAAGAAGAATAGAAAGATTTGTAAAGATTGCAAGATCATCCTAGAGAAAACTTAACTACCCAACATAGATTAGTAGTACGTCTCAAATATAGTATTAATAGAAGGAAAATATGCACAACCCTAAAATTAAGTGGTGAAAGTTAAAAGATGGGAAGTAAAACATATTTAAGGAGAGGGTAGGAGTACAAGTATTATAAAAAATATACGATGACTTAAATACGACAAGATAAGATGATATCAAAGTTGAAAATAGTAACCAAGAGTGTACTTGGTGAGTTAAAGGGATGTGCAACACCAAGTAAAGAATCTTGCTGATGGAATGAGAAAGTATAGGAGAAAGTGAAGGAAAAACGAACAACCTATTAGATATTATATACTTGTAAGAACAAAAAACTTTTTAAAAAATATACAATAGCCAAGAAAGAGACTAAGAAAGCAGTGAATGAAGTTAAGAATGAAACTTTTGAATGCTTATATCGAAAATTAGATACAAAAGAAGGGGAAAGAGATATTTACAGAATAACTAAAGTGAGAGAGAGAAACAAGAGATGATATCTAAATAAGATATATTAAAAATAATGTAATAGGTATAGTAAATGATAAGGAAGTAAAAGAGCGATGGAAGAGGTATTTTCATTAACTTTTTAATGAATGTTTAGTTGACAAACTTAACTTAGGTAATTTAAGTAGGTCAAATGAGTATAGAAATTTAAATTTTTATCGTAGAATTCAAACTTCAGAAGTAGAACAAGTTTAAATAGGACGCAAAATGGAAAAGTAGTTGGACCATATGATATTCCGATAGAGGTATGAAAATGTCTAGGGAAATAAGATATTGAATGACTTACAAAGTTATTTAACTTGATATTGAAAACAAAAAAAATATCTGATCAATGAGGGTAAGTACTCTAATTCCCTTATATAAAAACAAATGAGACGTATAAAATTATGGAAACTATAAGGGTATTAAACTAATGAGTCATACCATAAAAATCAATTTAGAATTCAAGCATAGTTGTCAAACGCGGATAGCGGCGCGTAGCGGCCGACTCCAAAAACGCTATAGCGGGATAGCGGATAGCGTTTCGGCCGTATTTGATAAAAATGTTACGGAGAGAGTAAGTAGTTGTAAATTGTAATGCATACTATCTGAGCAAAAACAACCAACTAAAACCATCAATATTACATAAAGTCATAAACATCAAGTTCTAAGGGCAATACAACCAAAAAACAACACCATCAAATCGTAGAAGAACAACAAAATATAAAAGACAACAATCTAAATTCTCTAAAGCTAACAATATTCTACAAATCATTCATCATCATCATCATCATCATCCTCTTCCACCACTGCCAAATTGTCCTCTCCATCTACTTTCTTCACTACTAGACTTATATATCTCTTCTTGCCCCTCCTCTGAGTCTTCTTCATCATCAAATTCTTCTTCCTCTTGAATAGGCTCCTTCCCTCTTCTTGAACTAGAATGCTTTGATACTTTCTTCTTCAATCTTGTAGCAAGTCTAGTGTGTCTTGGAGGCTCCTCAACCCCAACTGCAGCAGAAACATCTCCCCAAGTCAATCCATCATCACCAAAAACAAATTCTTCTTCAGCATCTTCTGTGTTAGCACCCATTTCTCCTAGCAACCATTCATTGTTATCATCAATACCGTTTAGGAGAATAGCATCAATCTCATCTTGGCTATCAAAGCGCTCTTTAAGGGTTCGGTTATACTTGACAAATACCAAGTCTTGTAACTTTTGATGCTCAAGCTTGCTCCTTTTCTTAGAATGAATCTATGATATTCATATCATAAATTAGATTTAGACAAAAATGTTAGTTTTAAAATTATTAAGTAAAAGAATAAAAGTATAAAACTATGCAAAGAAAAATTATTTTCATGTGCTTACGTGCTCAAAAGTGCTCCAATTACGTTCGCATCCCGTTGAGCTACAAGTTAAGCTCAACACTTTGATTGCAAATTGTTGCAAGTTAGGAGTGCCTGCTCCATACTTCCTCCACCATTCAGCTATGATTCAATAATAAAAAAATCACCTTTACTAAGAAACATTATGAAACTAAATTTATCAAGAATTAAGTACATATTTCTTAATTCTTTCCAGGAGCCACAGTATTCCTTTGTTTGATTGCTATCCTATACCTCCAGCCCTCTTAAATATGTCAATCTCATTTGTAATCTTCTCGGCCAAGTCTTCATCTGGAATCAACCTATCAATAGTCTTATAAAGTCCATCCATTACTTCATGATCACTCTCAATCTTTGTTGTATTGGGATAGTAAAACTCAGGATTCAGGAAATAGCTAGCTGCATGCAATGGATGATGAAGTTGTGAATCCCATCTCCTATCAATAATAGCAAAAGCATCCTTGTACTTGGCTTCATTATGCTTGAAGGAATTTTGAATAGCTTCCTTAGCTTTATCCATTGCTTTATAAATGTATCCCATTGCAGATTTTTTCTCATTATCAACAAGCCTAAGGACATGCACAAGAGGCCCCATAAGTTTAATAGAGTACACAACATCATTCCAAAATGTTATGCTGAGCACAATATCACCAGCCTTCTTCCCCTTAGGTTCTTTAGCTGTCTTGGAGCTCAACCACTCATCTGAAGTGAACATCCTTCTAAGGTTATTCTTTTGTTTGTACAACCTTTGCAATGAAAGGAAGGTTGTAGCAAATCTTGTCACTCCATGCCTAACCAACTCCATTTTGTTGGTAAATTTCCTCATTGTATTCAATGCCAAAGTGTGGTTGTAGATAAAGCCCACAAGACTAATGCCTCTCTGTATTGCCTTCTTAACTCGAGGAAGCTTTCCAATGTCCTCCACTTAAATCTAGACAATGTGCAGCACATGGAGTCCAAAAGAGGTTATTCCTCTTAGCTTGAAGTAGTTTGCCTAAGAAGAGCCAAATTAAATAAAATTAGATAAGTAGCCAAATATTAAAGGAAGTAATAAGAAATTTAAGCAGTTCATAGTTTTTCACCTGCCAAGACATAATTACTTCCATTGTCAGTCACCACTTGAACAACATTTTCTTCTCCAATCTCCTCTACAAAACTATCCAATAGCTCATATACTTTGTCCCTTGTCTTCATATATGCAGAAGCATCAACACTCTTCACAAACATTGTCCCAGCTGGACAATTTACCATGAAATTAATCAATGTCCTATTCTTCCTATCTGTCCAACCATCTGACATTATTGAGCATCCATATCTCACCCTTTCCTCCTCATGACCCTTCAACATATCCTTTGTTAACTCCAACTCTTTTTTAAGGAGTGGAACTCTCAACTCATGATAACTTGGAGATTTAAGGTGCGGACCATAATTTCCAACAGCTTCAAGCATCAACTTAAAGCTTTTTGATTTAGCAACGTTGAAAACAATCCCATTCATATAAAAGAATCGGGCTATGTATTGAATGGTTCTAGCCCTTGCTTCCTTATCACAAGCATCATTAATGCTTGTTTGCCGGTGAGACTTCCCCAATTTAATGGTAGCTTTAGGATTTTTCAAGAACGTCAAATCCAAAGGACCTTTTATGTTTGTTGCTTTCTTGGGCTGCTTAAGAATAGTTGAAGGAATAGAGTTACTCCCACTTGATGTTGATGAAGCTTTTTTCCCTCTTCTCATTTGTAGGATTTCTTCCAACTCTTCTTGGTCATCATCATCTTCTCCAACTGCACCAAAATTTAATTCCTTCTCTGCATTTTTCTTCTCTAAAGCTTCCTTGAGAAGTTGCTTAACTTCATGTGGGACTTTTGTACAAGCTTTTGCATCTCCTGCCACAAAAATCACATGTTACACTTCCTATTATTGATATCTTTTAAGCTATTCCATTGTCATGTTATATCAATGTTGTCACCAGTGGGCTTCACCAAACCACAAGAAGAGGGAGCAACACTAGAAGCTTGAGTTGATGATGATGCCATTTGCTGAAGTGAACTGGAAAACAAAAAAAAAAGAGGATGAATAAACAAGATAGCAGAAGTGTGGAAACTGGAAAGATCAAAGAAGGAAAAAAATTTCGAGAGATGAAGGAAAAAAACAATGAGATGGAGGAAGGAGAGGGACCAACCGCCACTGTCGTCGTCGGAAATTAGCACCGCTGTCGCCGCCGGAAATTAGCACCGCTGTTGCCGCCGGAAATTAGCACCGCTGTTGCCGTCAGAAATTGAAACGCAAACTGGAAAGAAGGAAAAAAGTTGTCGAGAGATGAAGGAAAAAAAACAATGAGATGGAGGAAGGAGAGGGACCAACTGTCGCTATCGCCGTCGGAAAATGACACCGCCGTCGCCGTCGGTCTCGGAAATGCAAGTTGCAGCCGCCGCCGGTCTTCGGAAACGCAAGCAGTCGTCGGTCTCGAACAAGCTGGCTGTCGCCGATCTCGTACTCGCAGGCTGCCGCCGCCGATCTCGTACTCGCAGGCTGCCGTCGCCGATCTCGCAGGTTGTTGCGCGGAAAGGAGATGTCGTAACCCATCCACGCAGACAAATGAAATAGGGTTAGGATCAAAATGACCATTTAGCCCCTCCATTATATTTAAAACAGTAATAAACAAGGGGTTTATTGTCTTTTTGGCGCGGTGGCAATAGCGGCCGCAACAGCTGCGATAGCGGTCGCGACAGCCGCGACGGCGAAACGCACCGCTCCAGTGCCTTGCGTTGCGCTCCCAGGCCGCTCCGCTCCGCCCGATAGCGCCGCTATCGCACGCTATTGACAAGTTTGGATTCAAGAACAAAAACAAGATCTATGCATGGTATTCGTTGATCTAGAAAAAACTTATGAAAGAGTCCCAAGAGAAATTATATGGAGAATTCTAGAAAAGAGATGTATTTGGTAGCATATATTGAACTAATTAAAGATATGTATGAGGATGTAATGACAAGAGTGAAGACTTTAGACTGATTAACTGAAGTATTTCCCACAAAGATAGCTCGAAATCCCTATCTTTTTATACTAATCATAGACGAACTCACTCGACACATCTATGATCCATGACACGATACCATGGTGCATGTCGTTTGCAAATACGTAAGATAAGGTACTTGCAAGAGTAAATGTTAAACTCGAATTTTGGCGGAAAGTGAAAGGTTTTAGGCTTCGTAGAATAAAGACAGAATATGTGGAATTTAAGTTTATCAATATTAGACGTAATGAGACAATTGTTAAGATAGGAGATGACGAGCTGTCTGACTGAGAGCTTTAAGTATTTAGATTTATTTTTGCAAAAGGATGGAGGGATTGAGAGATGTCTTACATAAAATACAGACGGGATGATTAACATGGAGGATAGCATCGGGTGTATAAAACGACAGTTATACCTGCTATATTATATTGAGCTGAATGTTGGACTTTAACTCGAGCACATGAGCAGAAGATAAGAATTGTAAAGATGAGGATGTTAAAGTGGATGTGTGGACATACGAGGATAAACAGGATAAGAAATAAGAGTATTAAAGAGAAAGTTGGGGTTGCATCTTTGTGAGAAAGTTAGGGTTACATCTATTGAGAGAACTCCGAGAGACACATTTAAGATGGTACAAACATGTACTTAGATGACCAATAAATGCATATGTTAGGCGATGTGAAACTATGACAAATATGCATAGAGAGGAAGACCAAAAAAACTTGATTAGCAACAATTAAACAAAATAAAATTTATTTAAATATAGATGATGATATACTAGAGATAAAGCTCAATTGCGTGGAAGGATCCATGTGGCCGACCCCACCTAGTGGGATAAGGTTTGATTACTGTTGTTTATATATTAAAAATAAACTTGTGAATATAAATATTTATATTATGTAAATTAACAATTAATTAAATTGGTAATTAATTTATATCATGTAATTTAGGGTTTTTATCATGTCTCTATTTATCAACATGGTGGTTATCTCATGATATAAATTACTTGACGTATTGCTTCTGAAGTCTGACACTGCAATTCATAAAGTCTGGCAAGTCATATCACATTCTTGTAAAGTTTTCCTCTTGGTTTAAGAGACACACTTTAATCACATGAGATTTTAGAAGTATATTTCATTTGATAACTAATTTTTATCCTATTACAATATCTTTGCCCATATCCTCTTATTAAATGGTAGATTTAAGACATTTAGAACTTTTTAATTGTAGGTAGGAATTTTATATCCATTCATAACCGTTCTAGTGGTTCTTTTCTTCAATTACACATATATTCAGTTTTGTTTTACTTAATTTAATTTAAGTCTTTAGTTTCTTTTTTTCTCTACAATTCAAGATTTGAATATCATCTAATAACAACATACACTAAGGAGGTTGTCTTGAATTTGATTTGTTAGTTCATCTGATACTAAAGTAGATTTCGACTAAAGGCTCAAAAGCTAATGCAACAAATTTCTTATCTCCAAATTTTAGGATTTAGGATATTTTATGAGCCCAGAAGATAGAAGTTATGATGCCATTGGTCTGTTGAGGCAGTTCAACGAGCACACTGCTGATGTAGTTGCAGAGGCCCGGGAGTTGCTGAGAAGTGGGAGTCCTGTAACACTGGAGGACAAGAAATTATCAGAAGAAAGTGCTAATTGTGGCAAAGAGCTGAAAATTTTTCATATGCCATCTAATATCGTGGTATTTGTTACCTTTGACTATCAACTTTGGCTTTAGATACATATTTAAATTGTTTTCATAGTGAATATTTGAGTTCAAGAAAATTTACTGCCAGACTATATTCACAAATATACATGCTGCACGTACTATGTTAAATATGGGCATTCCAGATTTTAACTAATTTCATCAACATGAAGTTACTTGACATCAAACGTCTCAAAGAGTTGTCACTGGGCAAGCTATAAACTGGGCGAGATAGTTAATACACATCCCTCATCATCTATAGTTAATACAATAGTTAATACAATGATGTCATAGTTAATACACATCCCTCATCATTCAAAATCAAATGTTGTCACTGGGCAAGATATAAACTTGCTCACTTTATAATCTTACTTAGCACCAGAAATATCAGAAGAATCTCACCTATGTTAATCATCAAATATCACATTTTTTTGGTGATGTTTTCTGTCATTAAATGTCAGTTGGCGCTTGTTAGCTTACCAGAAATATCTATATTTAATTTTTAAATTCATTATTTGAGTATCATATATCACATGATAGCTAATATGGACAATAAAAAATGTAGTGTTTTTGTTTTTTCTCCCTTTAATCATAGGATATTAGTAATTAATAATTAGCCCCCGGCATGTCTGCCACTTTAGGGCCAACAAGGGGCACACTTCTTTTGTTTTCTATAAAATGTTAGTTTGTTTCTAACATTGAGTTATTCTCCAGGCTGAAGCTCGTGTTCTTGATTTCAATGGATGCGGCACACCAGTCAAGAGACCAGAAACTCTAGAAACAGGGAGTTCAGAGATGACCATGAGCCCATCCTCGTATCTTATGAAGGTTTGCAGATAGAAGCATTCAGGATCGTAATTACGAAAGGCTTTTTTAAAAAAAAAAGAGTTTAAGATGTAGATAGATATCCATTGAGGTAGCTATATTGATTTATTGCATTTCATTTTCTTCTTTTCTTCATCTTTGTTTTGATGGCCTGGCCATTCTTAATCAGTAGACAACTGATTTATGCGCTTCGTTCATGAATGCTAGTCGAATATAATGTCGATTCAATCACCACTGTTACATTTGAAAACGAACAATAAACTGAGGGTTAAGAATAGCTGCCAGGGACCTTTGTATGGGAGTTGTATATGTAATAATTCTTTGAACAGAATATATCAGTCTTTCATAACTGTTGTCGTTTTATTGTTTGTTAACAGTATACTTATTTGAATCATCTGCTCTTGGTTTCCTTCTTACGTTCTGTTCTTGGACATGACATCTCAGAACGCTTGAAAAAAAAGTGTATTTGTCTAAAGTGCTCTTGGCAAGGGGCAACAGGGAGAAAGAGCCTATGACAAGGTCAGGACAAGGTAGCGTTCGTCCTTGCTGTTGTGCTTCGACCTGTACTGTCCAGGAGAAGACACAAAATACGTCTCTGCTTAGGTATACACTTAACTGCTTTCCTCTCTACCAGAATTGAGAAATTTTGTGACTAGTCAGGTTTTCGTAATATTAAGATGTGTATTCAATTTGAGGTCATCTTAATAGTTTAGATTTTTTGTCATCTTTCAGAATATTTGATACAGAAACCATGATTGTGTATGTGGGATTTTAAATAGTTTAGATTTTTGGTCATCTTTCAGGAGTTCAGTTGGTCTCAGCTTTTATACAACTTCAAACCCAACTTTAAATGAGAGTTTAAATAACTTGTCATTAAACCATTGTTTTGTCTCTTCTAGTTCTAGATTTACAAATAATCTCAACTCACATATATACAATTATATTTGATAATTATAAGAGTTTAAAGATCATTCGGATCCCCAGCAAGTATATTCTCATGTTTTTCTCAAAGCATGATCATGTATTTTTTAGAAGTTCAAATGTGGTTTTGACAGATGTGGTGCAATGGTAAAACATTTAAATGAATAAATAAGATTATCAGTCTTTGAATTTAAGTAGGGATAAATATTGTCAAGGTAGGCAAAGCAAAATGAATATTAAAATTTAATTCTAATGAAAGATTTAATTACTTTAGACAATTACTTATTAAGTGAATCACTTCTATAAATACCCATTAAAATAAATCTAGGTGGTAAAATTTTATACAATAATTCTTCTTTTACAATGGTGTGTAAAATAAAGTACAAGAGCATGGGGAAAAAACTTTCAAAAGTTGGAGCCAAAAAAGGACTATAACCAAAAGATACAATAAATATCAATTATTTGATATCAAAAGATACAAATCAATCCAAAAAGTTGCTCATACTCAAACAACCTTTGGATTCTTAATTTATGACTGGAATTGAGCTCAAAGGTCATGATATTACCATCCCAAGTTGCACGATGCTAACGGTGAACAAATTCGCGTGCAACTCCTACACGAAATAGGACCTGACGGCATTTCAAGGTCATGATATTACCTTGAAATTTTGATACTAAACTACCAATAGAAAATTTAGGTTGCAAATTTTCTGAATATAATTCATTTTGAATTTCGGCAATCGATGGCAGCACAATTAAGAGTGAAAGTAGCGGTAAAGATTTTGGGATGAACTACCCCTGTTTTTTTAAAGCTTAGTTATTAAAAAGATAATTAATTATTTATATGTGGAATTTAAACCCTAATTATTATGGAATCATTTAATAACCCCTGTTATTTTAAACTTTAGTTATTAATAACACAATTAATTATTTATACGAAGACTTTAAATCATAATTATTAAGAAGACTGATTCTATCAGTAAGTGGAGAGGAATCTTCCACGGGTAACGTTGTAAAATTGAGGAATCGTAGATTGACGCGTGTAGTCAGACTGATTGCCTGAGTGTTGGTCGAATGCTCCTGAGCTTGAACAGAGTCCGCTATGCTGGAGGAATGAGGAGGTAGTAGTCCCGGAGGAGCCAATCCCTTCTCAGAGATTCAAGCGATCCTTGTATAGGATGGGAGACGTCCCCTTCTGTCTTTGTCATCTTCTCTCATAAATGACTCAATCTTTTGGTAGGTTCGGTCTTCTCGAGGACTAGATTGAGCTATCAAACGGTCACTCACCTGTCTCTCTTACTTGTCAGCCCACTTTCGACACTAGTGCCTAATGCCTGGGAGGGAGCACTTACGGTTAATGTCCTTTTTTCATAATGAGATTGATCCTGTCGACAAGCGAAGACCGGTTTTCACTAGGATGACTCGGTCTGACCAAGACGACCCGGTCTGCCGTGACTCAGGGGGTCGGACTCGGATTCAATGGGAGTAAGGCTGAAGACACTCGGCTCGGACCAAAATGGGGCTCACGAAGTAGTGGTGTGGTTGCAAAATGGCAGCGATCCCCTCTTTGGAGCCCAAAGGGGGGTTTATATAGGGGGAGGGAAACTCTCTGCTGTGTCAGAGCTGTCCTATCTCATTAAGGAATGATCAGTTGATAAATCACCCTAGTGACAGCTGTATTAATGCTGTGAGACTGCCACAGCCTGACACCCTGCACAGACGGTCTCTTCTGTTCCTCATTAACTCTTGGTGATTCTGTTAGGTGATGATTATGTTGGGGGGCAGCCACCTTATTACTGACGGGAGTGAGCTATAATTGCTCAGCCGACCCCGAGTGCCCGACCTCGGGTGACCGACCCCGAGTGCCCAACCTCGGGCGACCAACCCCGGCATCCGACCTCGGGTGACCGAACCCGAGTGCCCGACCTCAGGTTGACCTTGACCCGGCCTAATAACTCCTAGTTCGGAGCGGAAATCGAACCCGGCCGAGCTCCCGATCTTTCTAAAAAATCACCCACCCGGATCACAAGCCTCCCCTTCAAGTCTAGTCGAAGGAGGCGCTTAATCCGACTGACTAGGCTCCTGGCTCGGTCGGCCTATCTTTTCCTCGCCTTCCTACGCGTCACATCATACTCTTGATCTTCTTCCTTAAATGTCGGATCCCCCATCAAATCCCCATTAATGCGAGGCCACATGTCATCTCCCTGCTGGAGACCTCTGGCAACGAAGCGTCATCGGCATGGCTCGTGCGGCGTTCGAACGAAACTTCGAGGTCTAGGAAATGACAGGCATCGGACGGCGGGGATTCCACCCCGCCATTTTACTCTCCTCCATCTAACGGCCCTCCCGCTTTCACCTGCGGTATAAATAGGCTCAACCCTTCATTTTACCCCGTTTTATCCCGACCTCTGCCTTTTCTTTGGCTTTTGTCCGATCTCCGCAGCCCGACCCCGTCGACCCCGGCGAGCAGTGTTTCCGGCGAACTTCGTTTTTAGGTATTCCTTTTCTCTGCCGAGTCTTTGCTGTGCCTTTTCTGACTTCGCCTCGATGGCCGAGTCGTTCGTGCCACCCGAGCCTGGTACCTAACCACCCGTTCTTCACTGTCCCTAGGTCAGTTAGAAACGTTGCGTATAGATTACTTAATTCCAGAGGACCACGTAATGGCCCTTCCTGACCGGCAGGGTCGGCCACACGGACCCCCCTTAAATTATTTCACTGTCTTCTCCGACCAACTGTTGGCCGGCCTACGCTTTCCCCTTCACCCGTTCTTTCGTGAGGTTTGCCGATACTTCCAGGTGTCCTTGTCCCAATTGGCCCCAAACTCAATTAGAATCTTATGTGGCGCCGTGATCGTCTTCACCGCCCACCAAGTCCCTCTGGAACCTCGGGTGTTCCATTATTTCTACTACCTTAAGAAGCAAGAGCCCGGGAATTTCTACTTCCAAGCCCGCATTAACTCAGCCTTCTTAGAGAAGGTCCCTTCGTCCAATAAGGGCTGGAAGTCCCATTTCTTCTATATCCGATCGACCCCCACCCCAAACTGGCCTACCGTGCGGGTAGAAGACCTGCCCAATCACCCTCAACTGCCCAAGAATCTTCGCTCAGACCGGGCTATCGATCTGCCTTCTCCAAGCTAGGGGGAGCCCGATACCACGCAGGCAAGCTACTGATCGAGGGTATGCTGTATCTCTTCCGGTTGAGCCAGGTCCCGGCGGAACTACCCGGCACCCTCGGTAAGTTTTTATTCGATTCGTATGTTTGTTAATGCTAACTAAAACTCTTTCTTTTGTGCAGCTGAGACCATGTATAACGCTCAGGTCGATGCTGTCTTGGACCGGGAAGAAGCAGCTATGGAGGCTCTGGCCGCCCGGCTGGCTGCTGACCGGACGGCACCGTCAGTAAACATTGCCCCAGCTCCCGAGCAACTTGAGACCGTGGAAGACAACCCAGAAGAGGATCTTCCGGCTGGGGACTCGGGGCGGCAACCCGAGTAGCGGGCGAGGGGATGTCCGCTCAGGTAGAGGAAGAAGAAGAGGAAACAGAACAGGCAGCTCCCGCTGGCCTCGTCAAGAAGCGTCGCCGGCTGGTCCTCTCCTCAGGTACGCCTTCACCTCCAGCACCGACTCCGGGAGGTCAGGCCGCAGCGCCTTCTCGCCCCGTCCGAGCTTTGCCCAGCACTCGGGCGGCGACCCCAGGCTCAGCCCTCCCCCGGTCCGACACTCGTGGTTCGGCTCCGGCCACACCCCGCTCGGGAGCTCGGGCTTCCACTTCAACAATACCCTCGTCTGGAGCATCGACCTCGGGTATCCCGTCGGCTTTCAGGGCCCCTCCGGCGAGCGCGGCCAATGTCGACGCCGTGGAGGCTCTCTTATCAATGCATTCACCCCCGAGGTCTGTGGTAGATATCCAGGTCCCTTCAGCAACTACCTTGACCCAGATAGTCCAGCCTCAGTCGATTAATTGGCACGACCAGCTGGTTTCGGGCTGGGATCAAGGTCAGGCTACAGCCTTCACCACGAACCCTGCTAGTCTGGCCGACAACTTCTTCTTGGAAGCGACTCAGGTACATTCTTCCCCTGCTTGATGACTTATGCTTGCTCTTATGTCATTCGTATTATCTTGTAGCACTGGGAGACGAGCCAAGCGGTCAACCATGCGTTAGTCACCAACATCAGGGAGCGCCGGGCGGCTGAGCGGAGGGTGAAGGAGCTGGAAGCCAAATTGGCGGACTGCGCTCTTCCCCCGGGCGAGGAGGGCCAGGACCAACTGCGCTCGGAAATAGCGGCGCTGAGGCTGCAGCTAACGGACTTGGAGGCCTGATCAGAGGAAGAACAAAGGGCAATGACCCAAGCCGCCGTGGAGGTAGAACGGTTGTCCAACCGGGTGGGCCATCTAGAGGGCGAGAATAAGATTCTCCAAACCCGCACACCCGAAACCGTTCCGACTTGGATAAGAAAACCGCAGAGGCTAAGGGTCTCCAGCGGCAACTGAAGGAATCGGATGCCGCTCACCATCAGACCCAACTCGCTCTGAAAAACAAGGAGACGGAGCTATCTGCCCAACAAGAGGCCTTCCTAGGTCTCGAAGCTCAGCTAGTTAGCAAGGAGAAACAGCTGGCTGCCCGGGAGACCGCCATTCAAGGGAAGGACACTGAGATTGCTCGGCTCAGGAAGGAGTTAGAGGACTATAAGTCGGGCGAGTCCGCACGGATCGAAGCAGCTCGTCAGGCCTACATCCGGTCTGACCCCTTCCTGGACCAAGTGGCAGAGTGGACCGGCGGCATGATCCTATACAGCGTGAAGGGCGCCATCCAACAGCTGACCGAAGCCGGCCACCTTCCCGCGACCTTCCACCCAATGCAGTGAAGCCGAGGCGGATCAAGGCGTCGATTCCTGAAGATGCCTTCCCCCCGTTCTCTTAGATTATGCTCCTGTCTTCCAATGTCTTGCAATGACTCGGCATCCAGGCCTTAGAATTTTTGTGATAATCTAGTTTCGTTTGACTCGGCCCTTGGGCCCTAATTTTGTGACGGCCGTGGGCCTTTCTTTAGCTACGTTGACTTGTTAAGCCTATGCCCCCTTTACCCTATCACTGTACTTATTTGTTTGCGATGCTTGAAATTCTTGCTAAGTGTTGTTCGCTCGGCGTATCCGACGTACTCTGTGCGGATCGACGTTTAAATCACACCGCGAATTTTTACAGAGTGTTGATTGTTCGGGCCGCTCATATCGCCCCTTTAGTTCGATTCTCTAGGCCGAGCAGAAAATTTTTATAAGTGTCAGACGCTCGGGATATCTGCGCCATTAGCCGTTCGATCAGGTCGTTACCCAGATTCGGGCCTGTTGCTCGGTCGGGTTGATACCCTGACTCGACGATGACGCTCGGTCGGGTTGATACCCTGACTTAGCGTTATAGCTTATTTTCAACGGGTCAACCTTCACGGTGGAGTCGAGTTAGGTCGTGTACTCCTGTTTGACCAGTCAGCCTTACCAGGTTGACCTACTATTTCTTTTGTCTCTCAGAACGTGGGAAGCCACGCCCCAGCAATAGATATTGCGGCAAGGTGTCATTTCATATTCCCCCTGAGCAAGAGTCTGGACACCGTCCGACTTACCCTGGCCGAGCGTGGATCGCCACGCCCGACCTGGCCCGACCGAATGTGGAACGCCACGCCCGATCAGCGCCGAGTCCAGTGGGTGCGTGGGAGCGTGCCCACTTATAACTTGCCTTAACAAGAGTTTGGACACCGTCCGACTTACCCTGGCCGAGCATGGATCGCCAGCGCCCGACCGGGCCCGACCGAACGTGGAACGCCACGCCCGATCGGCGCCGAGTCCGGTGGGTGCGTGGGAGCGTGCCCACTTATAACTTGCCTTAGCAAGAGTCTGGACACCATCCGACTTACCCTGGCCGAGCGTGGATCGCCACGCCCGACCGGGCCCGACCGAACGTGGAACGCCACGCCCGATCGGCGCCGAGTCCGGTGGGTGTGTGGGAGCGTGCTCACTTATAACTTGCCTTAGCAAGAGTCTGGACACCGTCCGACTTACCCTGGCCGAGCGTGGATCGCCACGCCCGATCGGGCCCGACCGAACGTGGAACGCCACGCCCGATCGGCGCCGAGTCCGGTGGGTGCGTGGGAGCGTGCCCACTTATAGCTTGCAAGGACTGCTTTTTGGAGGATCGACACTCTTGTTATCATATTATCTGAGTACAGTTAAAGATCATTTCTCTCCACTCTCCTCACGGTACAACCTTAGGTGCACTGCACTCCAGGGTCTTCCGAGCTGCTTTCCCTGAGTGTCTTGCAGATAATAAGCTCCTGATCCCAGCGCCTTGACCACTAGGAAGGGGCTATTCCATTGAGGCTCCAGCCTGCCCACTTCCCCTACCGGCTTGACTCTCTTCCAGACCTGGTCCCCCACTTGAAAGCTTCGGGGTATGACTCCTTGATTGTATCGGCGTCGCATCC
Organism: Boesenbergia rotunda; assembly: GCA_024364735.1. Lineage (NCBI taxonomy): Eukaryota > Viridiplantae > Streptophyta > Magnoliopsida > Zingiberales > Zingiberaceae > Boesenbergia > Boesenbergia rotunda. The sequence goes on along the minus strand of JAGFNQ010002088.1, from coordinate 582,603 downwards.
TTTGCTGGTAAGCGGCCATGCGAACCGCGGCCTTAGCCCGAACCTCCTCAATCAGATCCAGCTCCACCCTTCTTTTTTCTGCATTATCTTCCCCATACAAATGTCTTCTGTCCGACTCGCAGCCGACCTCCATGGGGACCACAGCTTCACTGCCGTACACCAACTGGAAGGTAGTGCATCCCGACCCCTCTTTGGGGGTGGTTCGTAGAGCCCATAGAACACCGGGTAGCTCATCTACCCAAGATCCACCAACTTGATCTAACTTGGTTCTGAGCCCCTTCAGAATCTCTCTATTAGCTACTTCAGCCTGACCATTACTTTGAGGATAAGCCACTGAAGTGAAGGCCTGCTTAATCCCAAAGCTTTTACACCACTCCCTTATCACCCGGCCCTGAAACTGCCGATCATTGTTGACACGAGCTTGTAAGGTATGCCATATCGACAGATAATATTCTGCCATAGGAATTTCTTTACTGCCTGTTCGGTAATCCGGGTCAAGGCTCTGCTTCAATCCACTTGGAGAAGTAGTCTACTGCCACTAATAAGAATTTCTTCTGAGCTGCCGCTCAGGGGAATGGTCCCACTATATCCATGCCCCACTGATCAAAGGGACAGGACACAGTGGAAGTTCTCAACATCTCGACCGGCCGTTACTCAGATGTTTGGGGGAAGAAGAGGCAGACTATGTGCTCAGAGAAGTGCATTTGGGGTCCTGTGGGAATCACTCAAGGGGTCGGTCCATGGCTCGGAAAGTCTTGCTTACTGGCTACTTTTGGCCTACACTCCAAAAAGACGCAGAGAAGTTGGCCCTCTCTTGAATTTGATCCTGTCGACAAGCGAAGACCGGTTTTCACTAGGATGACTCGGTCTGACCAAGACGACCCGGTCTACCATGACTCAGGGGGTCGGACTCGGGTTCAATGGGAGTAAGGCTGAAGACACTCGGCTCGGACCGAAATGGGGCTCACGAAGTAGTGGTGTGGTTGCAAAATGATAGTGATCCCCTCTTTGGAGCCCAAAGGGGGGTTTATATAGGGGGAGGGAAACTCTCTGCTGTGTCAGAGCTGTCCTATCTCATTAAGGAATGATCAGTTGATAAATCACCCTAGTGACAGCTGTATTAATGCTGTGAGACTGCCACAGCCGCCTGACACCCTGCGCAGACAGTCTCTTCTGTTCCTCATTAACTCTTGGCGATTCTGTCAAGTGATGATTATGTCGGGGGGCAGCCACCTTATTATTGACGGGAGTGAGCTATAATTGCTCAGCCGACCCCGAGTGCTCGACCTCGGGTGACCGACCCCGAGTGCCCGACCTCGGGCGACCGACCCCGGGCGTCCGACCTCGGGTGACCGAACCCAAGTGCCCAACCTCAGGTGACCGGACCCGAGTGCCCGACCTCGGGTGACCGAACCCGAGTGCCCGACCTCAGGTTGACCTTGACCCGGCCTAATAACTCCTAGTTCGGAGCGGAAATCGAACCCGGTCGAGCCCCCGATCTTTCTAAAAAATCACCCACCCGAATCAGAGATGATTCTGTGTATCTATTCGCACATTACTGTATCTAATCCTCATTAAATGGTTCTAATTGCAAGACTCATCCCCACCCCATTTATCGCTTAGCACTGTACCTCCATATCGCCCGATCGGTCTGCCGTGGGGGCGTGACCGATCGACATTCGATCGCTAGAACATATGGTGAGCCCTTCTTGGGTGTCTGACCGGCGGTCGGCCGAGAGGGGTGGCCGACCGACGCTCGATCAATGGAACATAAGACAAGCCCTTCTTGGGTGCTTGATCAAATAAAAATGCCGTCCGGGCGACCTTCTGGCTGAATTTGATCCTGTCCCTATGCATGCGCTTACTTTAGGCCCCACTATTCGATCAAGCAATCCTAACCGACCGGATCAAAGTCAATTAATTATTTTTTCTATGGATTTTAAGACTTTGTTTATTTGGCAGGAAGGAATAAAAACTACAAAAAAAAAAAATGCTCATGCGAAAAATTTTCCTTTGTTTATTGTCAAACAACAAGATGGATTATATCCTTTCTCTTATTTAATTTGGAAAAAATACGAGATGTTATTTTTCTTTCTTTTATTTACCTAGTGGTTAATTATGTTTTTTTCATCATTTTTGCTTTCGTCTAATTAGGGCGAAAGCCATTCCCTTCTTCCATGTTTCAACGTACACATTCTCGGAGTAGTGACTGGTCTCACGTGATCACGACATCCTCTTCTTGCCAATGGCCCCGCGAGAGCGTCGTGCATGGTAGGGAGAGGCAACCCAGTGAGCGCAAGTGACCTTGGAGGTTGCTCACGGTCCAAGGTCACCTGTGCGAGTGAACTCAGGCTCATAAGTAAAGCTATCAGATAGGCCAATTCGTATTGGGACGAGTCGGCCCGTAGTGGGTCAGCCATTTGACGGGGGATGGCGAGCGAGCTGACTCGTCATCTTAGCGAGTTAGGAAATCCTCAACTTAACGGGTGGGGATCCTCTGGTCCCAAAATCCCTTATCCATCCCTGGTCCACACTAAAATTGTGGTCGGATCGTGATTGCGATCCGGCCGCAATTTGTTTCGATCCCCTCTAGGGTTCACCGTGCCCCTCAAGTTATAGTTTGAGTTCGGGTGGGTGTCGGAGGCCACCCGACGACCTAAACCCTAAATCTAAAACCCTAAACCCTAAATCCGGATTTAGGGTTTAGGTCGTCGGGTGGCCTCCGACCACCCGCTCGAACCCAAACTATAACCTGAGGGGCACGGTGAACCCTAGAGGGGATCAAAACAAATTGCGGCCGGATCGCAATCATGATCCGGCCGCAATTTTAGTGTGGACCAGAGATTTTGGGACCAAAGGATCCCTGCCCCAACTTAACCCAATCTAAGAAGGATTGCAAGTTAGGCGGGTCAACTCACGAGCCAATCCACAAGCCTATCAAAAAAATTTAAAAAATCATATTTTCAACGTTTGTATTTTAAATATAAATAGATACAAACGAGTACTCATATTTAATGAAAAGTATTATTTTTATTTCAAAATTATAACAAAAATAATAAATTGATACAAAAAACTTAGCGCATATGTGTTTCTTAATCCACGGGCCAACTTAAGCTCGTCGCAGGCTGACTCGCACGAGTCGAGAGCTAGGCGGGTTAACCCACTATAAACTTGAATTGATAAAATTTTAATTCAAACTACTTAAATTACTTAATAGAACGGATCAATTCTACGGATCCAATCTAAATTTACAACTCTACTCAAAGGGGGCAAGTGTGAGTGACCTCAGAAGGTCACCCATGGAGCCGGCGACCCTCCAAGGGCAAGAACAAGCGACTAGCTTTCTTGACGGATGTACCTTGTCTTTGGACATAGAAGAGCCGCCGAGATTTTAGGCAAAGAGACGCTTGGAAGTAGTTGGAACTCCATACGTAGCAATGCCGGAGGACGCAACAGATTTTTATTTTTTTTTAATGACAAAAAACGTGGACTAGGGGCATGGCTAAGGATGGAAACAGATCAAGTCAGGTCAGATTTTTATTTTAATAGGTCATATCTGTATAATAACAAATTTATCTGAGCTGGCCTGTGACTTATTATAAGCCAGATTTTTAATAGGTCATACCTGTATAATAACAAAATTACAGGCTTTATATTGTTATAATAACAAATTTCATATATTAGAAATATTTATAAAGCCTGTAATTTAATTTGGTTATCTAAAATATTTCTAATATATGAAATATAACAATTAAATTCTGTTATTCAAAATGCTAATTTAACAAATTAATTAAAGATACCATAAATATAATATATATATATATATATATATATATATTATAACTAAAAAAAGATTTATCGTCTACTAGCAAATAAGGTGGTAGATAAGGTCTTCCTTGTAAGAAGACCAAGATTCGAATCTTTCATTAAGTCATTTTGATAATTTATATAATATAATTTTAATCGGCCTCTCAATTTGATAGTCTTTATATTGAGTCTGGGTCTGACCTAATAAAAAAATAGACTTTTAAACGAGCCTAGTATTATTTTATTTTTAAATAGGCCAGATTATAGCCGCCTGATCTATTTTCATCCGTAGCCGTGACCTCATAGTCTTACTGTGAATCCAACTATAAAAATCAAATTATTTAAGTATTGTTATATTTTAAGTGTTTAAAGTTTTTTTAAATTATATAATTTAAAAAACGTTCGATTTTCCTGTCTGAAGACTTGGAGGGAACAGCCAATCCGGTCCCCCAAAGTCAACACATGAAGACATTCTATCGGCGGGCGGGCGGGCAAACAAATACTTTTTTTTATTGTTTATTTTTTTCTTGTTAAATTTGTCTGCTTTCCGTTTAGGGATATATTTTAAAGAACAGCAAAATAAAGAGGCACCGCCGACTCTTGCCTTCTTTACCGAAGATAAGGGAAAGCGAATTCGAGCTGTGCGCACGCACACGCCTCTTCTTTAGGAAATCGCTCGCTTGGCCGATTCTTCGTCATCTCGATCCCCCGTCCCCCTCTCGCGTTGAATCGCTTCCGCCCTCATCCTTCTCGCTTAGTTCCGGACGGTCGTTTGGGTTTTGGGGTGGCTGCGGCGATGGCCGGCGCGCTGGTGGATCGAGCCACGAGTGACGTGCTCATCGGTCCGGATTGGTCGATGAACCTTGAGATCTGCGATGTCCTCAATCACGACCCCGGGTATGTTCCTCTCTCCTTTTTGCTGCTGTATCTCTTTCTTCTCAGTAGGAGCTCCTGTTTTTTTTTCCGTAGTGAGTTATTCTTCAGGAGTAAATATTGATTTTCGTTGTTGGTTCTTTCTTTTGTCGTTTGCATTTTTTCCCCTCGAGATTCTCGATTTTCGTAGATTCGTCTTTTATGCGACGAGACCGAAATATTTTAGTTAACCTTTTAATTAAAAAATATATGTCTTTATCGGCCTCGAATTTTCATCCAGTGGGTCAGGTAGGAACTACAGCAACAACAACAAAAAAAAATGCAATGCTTTGGATGACACTAATAAACTGGAACCATCATATTCTTATTTAGTATCTAATACAAAATGCTTTGGTTTAGTTGTTTCGATAATTGATCGTTGAATGTTGCCTTAATTTTTGTACCTTTAGATGTTTCATTTTATCATAGACACTGATCATCTATCACTTGCTCTTCCTATAGAGAAATGGGGAGTTTGTATTTTTGCATTATTGTGAATGTTTAGCGGACGCTAACCTAGAATAACTTAGGGGGCGCTTGGTATATATTTGGCAATAGGAATGTAATGGATTTTGATTAAGGGTTTTGGGTTTAGTGATAACTTAGTGAGGGTTGGGTTATAAAATCAAAGGCATCATATCCATATTTTGATTTTGATTCCCGTATACAAACATCATAAATGGGAATGAAACTGCAATCTGCTGAATATGTTATTATTCAGTAATTTCAGTAGTGTGGTTGAAGGAGTTTAAATTGATGGTATTATTGGTGAGACTTATGACTCGACCGTTATGCAGGCACTGTTACACATGAAAAGACTTAAACTATTTGTCCAAATTGCTAAAGTTTCAAATTCAACATATGTGAAAGAATTATGGCTGAGACTCTTATGGGACATTATTTATCAATTTGTGACATTTAAATACCTTGCTTAATAGAATCAGTTGACAAACTGAACAAAAAGTGCAATCCCTGGAAGGTCTTTCGGGGGTTGGGTGGGGATTAAAGCTCAAATTTCAAATTATCATTATGTTGGCAAAATGCATTATGCCTTTATCTATCTAGCGTTCTGGATATGTCATACCCTTATTAATGTTCATATCTAAGTGCATCTGATATTCTGATCTATAATTCAACCTTGTTGGTCTATGAAATCTCACCGAGCTCCTATTATCATGACACACAAGTCTTCATTTTCTATGGGTTGGATGGAATCTACTTATTAACACAACAATTTCATCGGCACATACATCAGCTGCTGAGTCTGTGGCAATAGTGTTACAGAACACATGCAACACATACAGCTTGTAACTAACTGTCAACATAGAGCCCACAATAACTTGTATAAATGAACACAATATAATGACTGGATAACTAAAATTTAAGAAATTATAATTTATCTAAAATTACATAATAAAACTGAAAAGCAAATACTAAAAGAACATCCATGAAATACTAACGGCATAATAGAAGCAATTTATAGTAAAACAATGAAACTGAAAAACAACGATTGTGAATATCCATAAAATTTAAAAGCATATATAGCTGAAAACATATGGTAAAACAAACTAATAAATCTCCAAAGGCCGGAGGGAGTAAATTTCCATGAAAGTTGGTAACAGATACAGAATGCATCTCAGGAAAGTAAATAATGATTCGGTTCAACATCTCTAGATCTCATCTTAGGTCAATCTGGAGGCATGTGCAAAGGGATCCCAATTATGAAATAGCTGGTAGGAATATAACGTAAAGAAGTAAATCATAATGATGTGCTATGCAAATGGACACACCATGTTACACTACTCTATCATATATCACTATACATCCCTAATAAGATTAAGCTTCGGAATTTTGTCCTATATCTGACATGATTGAGAGGTGCTTGATGCTCAGTCAAGCTCGAGTACAACAACCAATGCGTAGCACCCCCATCCCATCTAGATGAGGCCTGACATAACTAATGTCTAAAAGATTAAGATAACTTTTATAAATATCAGCCCTATAATCCTATAACTAATATTTATTATACAATAACATATTTAACTAATATTTATTTTTAGTATTATTCTTAAAGCCCAGTGAGGTCAGTTGAACCCATTGGATTAGATATAGTAACGTCCCTGGAGTACATCTATGTTAATTGAACATGTTCTTCCACAAATAGATAGCCATTGAGTCCTTCCAGGAGGAAACCTAATTTCTTAGAAGTGGAAGTAGCAGATTGTCATAGCCACATCTAGTGCATAGTGCAGAGGCCGGGTATAGGACCATTGCACTAACAACATGTGAACTTATCTAGATCAAATGACTAATGATCCAGTTAAGGCATGCTCTCACAGAGGCAGTAAACTTGTACTATGATAATTAGATTATCATGCTTGTAGTATCTAATTATTGTTCCATGAGAGGACAAAATACTTGGAAATTAATTGTCACTTCATTATAGAGAAGGTGCGATCATTGAAATTGTCAGTTCAATGAGTAATTAGAAAATTTAATTTCTAAATCTTTAAGGGGATCGTAGAATTGGATGTATCTATAACAAGTTTTCATAATATTTTTGTGTAGTTTGAGGAGGGTATTAGAGAGCTAATTATGAATACCATTTATTCTAGTGCACGTGTAGATATACAATAATAAATCAAATTCTAGATAGAAAGGAAACCCTTATAATTTCATCATTAACCCGACCAGGCGACAGTGCTTTGTTGAAGCAAATGTAATAATCTTAAATGTCTGGAAATTTAATAAGAGATTCCCATGTATGAATGTCACAAGCTGAACAGTTTAATATATGAAAATCACTTGCTTGGTTATGTGATGTCCCATGGGAATCCTGTATTCCATAACTGAAGCAGAGGGATCCCCTATCATCAATTGCAGTTTGCTTCTCTGTGGCCCAAGTGATTCGAGTTTAAGAATCCAACTTTGCAATGCAAAAATAAGGCTAAGTACAGTGACCAATCCTTGAATTGACATTGATGGGGCCCACCCTAGCATAATTCTGTATTTACATTTGCCTCTAGCCGTTTAATTATGGTCACGCCAAGTGTATACTTCACCATATCTTACACTACAAGATTTGCTGAGTAATGATTTAATTCATTTTTGTTTGGTTTGCAGACAAGCTAAAGATATTGTAAAGATACTCAAGAAACGTATTGCACATAAAAATTCCAAGGTCCAACTTCTTGCACTAACGGTAAGTGCATCTATAAGTTCGGTTTCAGTTATTATGATATTTGTTGGAGCTACTTCTTATTGGATTTCCAATGTTGGTGATGCAGCCATGTTTGTGAGTTGGTAAATCTGGTAGGTTCTTTCCTTATTTGTGTGCATTACTCTAACCAGAACCTTGTCACTGTCACACATCTTGTTCTGTAATATTTCTTCTTTTGATAAGGATGATCTAACTTCACTTAGTTTACATGCAATAACCAGTTATTTCTATATTTCTCTTTGTGATTTTTTATTTCCATTTTTCAATCTGATCTATATTGAAGACATCTTTATGATTAATTCATTGCATAAATTGAAATGTGGAGAGGTACTCGGCATAGGTAACTTTGGACATATGATTCAAAAGCCATATTCAAACTAACATGGGTTTTTCCCCCTCAAGTTTCTGCCTTATGATAATTGCTTTAGGCTGTAAAGTTTATTTAATATATTCTACAAATTGAAATGTGGAGAGGTACTCACCAAATGTAGATTTTAACATATGATTCAAAATCCATCCTCAACTCACATGGATTTTTTTCTCAAGTTTCTGCCTTGTGATGATTAATTTTTTGAAAGGTCATATGTTCAACACTACACTTTAAAAAAAAATGATCTGAATACTACCCTCTTTCTTGATGAAAAAAGTGATGGTTTTGGTAATTAAAAACATCATGTAACTTGAAAAGCCTCTGAGCTAGTTTTATTATTCCACTGCCTTGAGTTTTATTTTATTTTCTATATTTTGAGCCTAGCTTTCTGACAAATCAGTTTGGAAGAAATAGGCTAGTAAAAAAATTCATAGGGAAAAGATAGACAAATATTTCCCTACTTTTGGTTTCTTTGAAGGAAATGAAGGAAGTAGGGCTCCCTTACGACTCTTAGAGAGAAGGAAAGAGGGAGAAAATTTTATATTTTCAAAATTTATGTGTTACAAAATTAATAAATTAAAAGAAATAAATTTTGAATTTTTAGATCCGATTTGAGCTCTATTGTTGTGAACAATGACTTTTCAACCAAATCAGGCACAAGCATATTTAGGGCAAACTGGGTAAACATTTCCCTAGTGCTTTCCTTTGGTCCTCCATTCCACCAAATGGAACCAAGAGAAAGAGTGATTAGAGAAAATTTCAACCATTTTGTTTCCCTCTACATTTTCTTTCCCCATATGAAGCACAACTTTAACCTTTCAATGTCCTCTAGACATTCAACTTTTCATACAAAATATTTGTTTTACTAACTGTTCATAAAGTTCAATGGTACAATACATGTAGGCGATCAAAATAGTTAGCACTGTGGTCTTGTTGTTTGTACTATTGTTTTCTTAGAGATTGATTCTTTATGTATAAATAATAAACAATTTATTGCAAGGAGAGATCGCCAAGAAAAAATATGAGTCTTTCGTACCTTTGTTTATCTTATCCAACTTCCAACTAATTTGTTTTTCTTTTCCAGCTTTTAGAAACAATTGTTAAAAATTGTGGGGACATAGTGCACATGCATGTTGCTGAGAAAGATATATTGCATGAGATGGTCAAGATTTTCAAAAAGAAGGTTTACGTTTTTTCCATTCAGACATCCTTTGGTATTCTTAGCTGATGCAACACTGAATCATGTTTCCTCACTCTTTTTCACACAGCAATCTGATTTCCATGTTAAGGAAAAGATACTTATATTAATAGATACATGGCAAGAAGCTTTCGGTGGTCCTCGGGCAAGATATCCACAATATTTTGCTGCCTATCATGAACTGTTGGTATGCTTTTGTAGTTTTTAAACTTCCTTAAAATAGGAACACAAACCTAGATGAAGGGGTGCTTCACGCAAAATCCATCTGAAGCGTACCTACACAGCCTTTGGCTTTGGTTCATTAAATCTTGATTTTTTTTAGTTGCTAATGCTTGAGATCAAAACAGAGCTAGATCCAATAATCGAATCATAGACCCTTACATGTGTAAAGGGCCACTTCACACAAGTTTTGTTCTAAAGATAGTGTCTTTCTAATACCGATGTTAAATCTATCAAAAGGTCAAAAGATGTGAACTAGGTGAAGTTTTGTAAACGGTGATCATGTTTTGCCAGTGTTTTTGTTCTTTTTAATTTCTTCTGTTTTAATCAGAGATCTGGAGCTGTTTTCCCTCCAAGAACGGATACATCTCCACCTATCTTTACTCCCCCACAGACACAACCTCTGCAAACTTATCCTCCATCAATACGAACCCCTGGTTATCAAACTGAACAACCTGAGTCTTCAGTTGCATCTGAATTTCCTGCTTTGAGGTACTTTATTATGTTTTCATATTTTTCTTCAGTGTACACTTGTAGTATATATATTTCTTGTTAACGACTTTAGTTTTGCTTTTCACTTCAATGATTTACCTTTCTTAATAGTACTTTGTTCTAGTTGTGTATGAATGGCCTATTCTGATAAGCTGGGGCATCAAAACATCTAAGTAATAAGAAAGTATGCCTTTTGGGATGGCTTGGCCTGTCAAGGGGGGTCTCTAGTGCTTGCATGAATTCTCAGTTCGCAACATGAAATTACAATTTCCATTGCACTCTTTATCAGTTCATTCACTGTTCCACTGAACTTGTTTAAAATTTTGGATATTGATGACAGTCCTATTAAGTTGCATACTTTTTTTTTCAACACATTCCTTTCCTGTATTTTCCAGTACCTTAAAATTTAGATTTCATTGGGTATGTCCGCTAGTTTGGAAATTTGAAAACTATTAATGGAAGTGCCAAGTTGGGATTAGAAAGGTTGAGGTTTGCGTCAGGCATTGACAGCCAACATTATGAATGCAAAGCCATGATATGGATCTTAACCATATGCAAAGCCATTGAGGTTCGCTTGTATGAAACATGAGGGGTCTTCATCCATGTACATATGTTAAGGATGGGGTGGGGGTTAGGAGGTTTCCAAATATGATCCATCTTCATCACTTGGATGTAATGCAGAATAGCAAAAGATTCTCAGTGTTGTGAGTCGACGATGGTAAGAAGCAGTTAGTTCATGATTGTAGGATTGGGTTTGCAATTCGGAATATAGGATAGTTTTGGGGAAAGGACTATAATTGATAGCTGCAGTGATTAGGATGATAGTAAATATTAAGCTCCCACGAAACAATATGGGTTGGAGCAAAATCAATAGAAGAAATATGTAATATAGGTTTAAAATTTGGTATAAAGAAGAAATTTAAAATAAGAATAGAGTGGGTGTTGTGTTAGATAAGGATTATAAGGATAAGGCTGTCAAGGACTAGTGTGGCATAGTATATCCAAACACACTGATATCATGGCTTTCTTATTGGTAATTTTTCCATTTTCTCTCTTTACCCACCGGTAATTCCTTATTTCTTGACGGTGATCTTTGGTGATGGCTCCAGCATGATTGACCTGCAAAATTGAGTTATCCTACTCCTTTCTTCCCTTTAGGTTGAGCTGTGGGTTTAAGTTATGGCAGAAGTCGTTGATTTCACCCATATCACTTGGTGCCTTGGAGAATAGTCAGTAATGCAAGTGTATGGTTGAGGGTAATTATAGACAGCAGTGTTTAAACGATTAAGAGAAATCAAGGTAGGTTCCCTGAGCTTGCCAGGTTATAGTTTCATTTATTCAAAATTTTATATCCATAGCATTCCATGCTATACAAGATTACTTCACACTTGAAGAGTAGCATTTTGTCTCACATAGACTGATGATTCCATTTAATTTAACAGCCTCAGTGAAATTCAGAATGCTGGTGGTATCGTAGATGTTCTTGCTGAGATGTTAAATGCTTTAGATCCTAGAAACAAAGAGGTAAGAGTTGAGACTTGGTTCTTTCTTTTACCCATTCAAATATTACTTCTAATTTTGGCATAGTTGTACAATGTGGGAGCAAGGTTGATCCAACCTAGTCATAAGAAGTGATTTGATAGTAGATTTTATAACCGTTACATCCTAATTTAACATAACTATCATAATTGGATCTTATTGCTTCATTAAGTTAATGTTGAACTGCATCACTAGTTATATTGAAATCAATTAAAGCATTTTTTTATTATTAGATTAGATTAGATTTTTTTTTGTCCTCTTCTTCCCCTTACACCTTCCTATTTAATTGATTCAATTCATTTTACTATTGAATCTCTCAACTTATTTTCTCTAATTATATTATTTGTAGGAGAGACACCCATTACTCTCGATGATTTTTTTTTGTATTAATCTTCTAGTCTCTTGCATAAATCTTAGCATTCTCATCTATGTTACATTAGTTTTTGTGCACATATCTCCTAATAGCTCAACACTTCAACCTTTTCAATATGGTTAGGCTACCATGCTCTTTAAAATATTTTCTTATACTCTAAGGGAAACACAATGATTATTCAACTCTGGAAGCTCCTCTCCATGTCAATTGCTCACTTTGATCCTATTAATGATTATTTGTCAATATCTGCTTCAGTTTGAGTTCTACTAACTAAAGCCCCTAGTTTATAAATTTTTTTTACACAATTCAAACTTCAACTTTCTTCTCATTACATGCACATCAAGAGTTCTACTTAACTAAAACCTTTAGTTTATAAAATTTCTTTGCACAATTCAAGTTTTAACATTCTTCTCTCCACACGCTCATCAACTACTATAATATTAGGATACACTATAGTTTCAAATATCTATTCTGTCAGTTGGCACAGACAAAAAAAGATCTACCTGTCGATTGACACATGAGAAGGTGTAAAATCTCCTATATGCAAGCATATCCTTCATGGAAATTTTTCGTTCCACCTACTGAGTGGCACTCGAGTTGCAAAATCTCTAATACACAAGCATATCTTTTTTCCGTGACATCATCCATGAAATTATCCTTCATCCATGGCACATACATAAGCTCATCTTTCATTCATGAGTTCATCCTTTTCTCTATAAGTGCGAGTTCATCTTCGTCATAATCTCATTTTCATTGTAAGCTCATCCTGTGATTGAACCAACAATGCCCAATCCCTAGCCTTTGTTCTCTAGCCATAAGCCATGAATGATGAAACAGCTATCTTGGAATCTTAGCAGTCATATGTGAGAGTTTTGTTTTGATTTATTAAACTGATTTAACATTTGAAGGGAATTTTGTATGTAGATTATCTGAGTCGCACTCTTTGGAACTAGAAGCTCATATCTCACGTTAGAGTCAATAACAATGTTTTTTTACTTTTACCAATTCATTTATGTTAAACTTTTGGCACAAAGTTTGAAATCAATGTTGAAAATCCTCAACCAGAGTGGCTTTTTATTGCAGGGGCTTAAACAAGAGGTAATTACCGACCTTGTCAGTCAGTGTCGTACTTACCGACAGAGAGTCGTCCATCTTGTTAACACAACATCGTAAGTCTACTTTTCTCCTCGTGTTTTATGACCTTTGGAAGAAACAGATTAGTGATGTTCCATAATAGCTAATCTCCTTGTGCAAAAGCAATGGTGAAAATTTTGCACGTTCAAGTAACATTAATTAAATTTCTTGTATAATTCTTCTTTCCTTTGCCTGCTTTATCTGTTCAACTCTCTCTTATGTTTATTAATGGCCTATTTAAATTAAATTTTCTGATACTTGCATTTCCTGTAAGATGTGACATTTAATTAATATTTTGATATTTCATAAGTTGTTTTTTCTCATCATTTGTCAAGAATGAAGTTTTTAATGCATAAACCATTTCTTGATTTACCACAGAGATGAGGAGCTACTAAGCCAAGGACTTGCTTTGAATGATAATTTACAGAAAGTACTAGCAAAGAATGATGCTATAGCTGCTGGAATTGCAGTCCCTGTTGAGAAGCAGCAAAAACCTCTCCGGGCACTTGTAAATGTTAATGATTCTTCATCTAGCAAAGATTCAGAGCAAAGGTAGTAACTTTTTTCTTTTTACAATTTACTATATACGAGGTATTCGTGGTAGTTACTACATCTAATAGCCATGCCATGTTATACAAATTTTCAATTTTTGATACAAAAAAGCTTAATCAATTTAATCATAATTAACAGGCTTTCTGATGAAAGATTTGAGTAGTTTTTACAGAAACCTTGTATACTTCAGATTTCGTCTACAATACTTCAAAAATTTGCTGCACCTATTTATTTTTATTTGGTCTTTGATATTCAGAAATACGTTGTCAATGACAACCACAAGTGCAAATAATGAACCTCCTGTACAGAAATTATTGCCGCCATCACCACCTCAAGCTGATGGTTCAAAATCTTCTTCAGTTAAAATAGATCCAAATATGGACCTTCTTAGCGGTGATGACTTTAACAAACCTGCAACGGATGATCTGCTAGCTCTAGTTCCTGTCACCCAACCAGCAAGAAATTCTGCTTCAGACCAGAACATCTTAGCTCTTGCAGACATGTTTCCTCCAACTAATTATAACAGTAGCACATCTCCTACAAACATATTTGATTCAAATTCTGCATTTTCACCACAACAGACATATCCTGGCGTTTCCAACCTTCAGCTGCAAACATCACAATCACATTCTGTGCCCTTTGGTAATGGAAGCATTCCAAACTTAGCAGCATCCCAATTTGAGCACAATCATGACAATGGAGTACAGCTAAACCAGGCAACAAATGCATGGAATGGTCAACTTGCTCTGGCACACAACCCACAGCAGCAAACAATGGGCTACGGTAAGATCATTACTTAATCCTTCTTCATTCCTGTCTTTTGTTTCTCAGCATTATTTTTAATAATTTGATTTTTTTTAATCATTCATTTTGTTAGATGTTGGAGAGCTATTCCTTATAAAATAAGGATAAATTGCCGAAACCAGAAAATGCATTTGCTTTTCGTATAGTGTTTGTCTAAGGTCTTTGCTTTCTATATTTATTGTTTGATGAGTAAACTATAAGTAGTTTGTGTCTCTTGAATATTACTTGCATTCTCTTTACGTCTTCTAATCATAACAATACAATTGTATTTATGTATGATTTGTATGAATTTTTATTTCCAGAGGTTGCACATCTCACTTTGTCGGTCTTTTTGTTATTCGTCTCGCAATGAATTTCTTTTTCAATGCTTGCGTGCCATATTGCCATACTAGTCTGTGGCATAAAGTAAATGTATGACTTGACACCCATGCGTGCATGGCTTAAGCAAGCTATCAAATGAATGAGGATTCTTAGATCTTGCTTAATGCTAACTTCAGGTGTTCAGGAAAAAGGGTTCTTTATCATCCTCGTAGACATTATTACAATTAAGAAAGAGAAATGATTCAATGTTTCTGAGTAAGAAAGAGTACTGATTCTATGATTCTGTTTAAGTAGGTCTTATAAGATATTTTCATCAGAGAGCTTTGCCTACACTTATTGCTTGGGTGATTTTTCTTTCATTCTACTACAGGTGCAAGTGAGCAAGATGGGGCTTTACCCCCGCCGCCATGGGAAGCACAACCATTGCAGAATGAAATACCAGCTTTGCAGCCTCAACTACTCCAAGCTGGGCAACTTGGAGCCATACCTCAACCCGTGCCAGGTGGACAGCTGGGCGCGATGCCGCCACAATCTATGCCAGGAAGTCAGCAGGGGGGAATGCATCCACAGCATATATCGGGTACCCAACTTACAGGTGGTTTACAACCGCAATTTGGACCAAGCAGTCAGTTTCCAGGCATGTATTCTCCAATGCAGAACAGCCAGGTGATGCCTATTTATCCACAACAAATGGTTGGAGGTTATGTAGGTATGGTTCAACAGACAATGCAAGGGTTTCACTCAACGGGATATGGATTTGGCCAGCGACTTGATGCTCAGTACTATGATCCATCGAGATCTGCATTTGCTTATTCCAGATCAAATGAGCTGTCACCAAGAATGTATGGGCTCTCCGTGCAAGATAGTAACTCTTATTCAAGCTTGACTTCTTCCTACCAGATGCCTACATCCTCCCCCTCATACGTGCACCAATCGAACAAACCATCGAAGCTCGACAATAATCTTTTCAGTGATCTTGTTAGTATGGCCAAAACAAAGCAAACTAAATCTACTGGTAGCAAAAGTTGATGGCTTGTGAAACATTTTATTTTTTAGACGTTTTAGGTGCTGGCGCCTTTCTTACAATGTATTTTCTCCTGCCTCCACATTTGTAAGATGTCCTTTGATATGAATGATATATATTAGTATCTTCATGGGGAAAAGAGTCGAGGTTGATGAGAAAGATATTTATAGTTGTATTTACTTTCACTTGGTTAAAGGAGGCTCGTTAGTCGCAAACGTCCTTTGGTCTCACAGTGAGAAGAAGTCAATAAATCATGGTGATTGAATAACTTCTCTAGATGGGAGAATTTATTTTTCAAGAGATTATTCTCTCGGGATTTTATTTTTCAATATCTCGGATTTGATCTATGTTCTTGTCGTAATCTACTACTCAATTATTGCTTGCACGCCTGATTTGTTCATATTTCCGCGCTCGAAGTAAAGTCAGATTTGTATGAGATGCTGGAGCTCTAACGGGTCATGTTTTATTGATCTAGGCACGTTTAATTTTAATCTGAACTTGAGTCATTTAATAAATGAGTCAAAATCTATTATATATTAATTATTTTAATTGAAATGGGTTACATATTATAACATAGGATGATTATGCTCACCTCAAATATTTTTTACAGTTCATCTTCAAATTATATAAAGAGAGAAATCACGGAGTCAATATATAACCGATCGTCAAGTGGGTTATATAGAACATATAATACAACTCGTGTAATTAAATGGTTGTATAACACTACTTATTCACAAACGCAAATAAATTTAAAATACAAATTATATAATAATTATCTTTGATCCGGTGCCAGATCAAATAAGGTTGCGATGTTAAAATCTCACTACGGTGCTGCGGAGATAGAAATCCACCTTACAACAAAGAATGATGACGTTTGTAGTTAAACTGCAAAGAATAACAAATATCAAAGGGCTCGCTGGGAGTTGCCCAATGAAATCACTCTGATACCTTAGTCATCATAGTGTTTCGATGAAAAGGGACAAAATAAATAGAGAGGAGAGACCAAGCTTTTTGCGAAGCATAAACCGGACCTTTTATAAGTGTGAAGTACCCCGAAAGATCATGGAAAGGGGAGGAGAACATGGGGGTGTGAGCAAGAGATCCTAGGTGAGTGAGGATCATGGCCCCCATCTATCTCGGCATACGACAGGTCGGCGAATCAAGAAGTCAGGAGATCAACAACTCGGTTGATCGGGTCAACTCAACAAATCAGACTACTCAGGAGGTCAAGATGTCAACGACTTGGGTAATATCAAGTTGGCTTGGAGTTGGGAGGTCAATGACTTGGTTGGTCTTAGTCGGCTTGGCAATAAACATACCATGAAAAATCTACGTTGACCAAGTCTTGAGTTGCGCCATATGACTCCCGTGTTCACCAATTTAAGGGCTCGTTACATGGACCCTCATTACCTCTGCATCATAGACATCCCTTTTCAAGTCTAATCGAGTTCGATGGAATGGACAAGTATTCTGTCAACAACTTAGAAGTCCTTGATATCAAGTTCCATGTGATGGCAGTCTAGCCAAGATGCCAGGGCCATGAGAAACGCAGCACATACTATCAAATCTAGTGCAAAGACTATGTTCGAGTCGAGAGAAAAATAGCTCGATCAACGATTATGTCCGAATCGAGAGAAATAGCTCGATCCACGACTATATCGAATCGGAAAAAGATTTGAGATAGACCACTATATCATCTAGATGAAAGTATAGCACCTGTGCCCAAGGAGGAGATTTTAGAGCATCAATCCATGCAGCTTTAGTCGCTGGAAAAGGGGTATAGGAGTTTGAGATCAAGCAATCCCGATGATAATATTCTTCCTAGGAATTCCATCAAACACGTACCCGCAAGTTCAACATACTTCCCGGGAAGCATCTGTAATGAGACCTCGAAGCTTGCTCGTTAGGCAAACAACAGCAGCACAAGGCAAGTGGTCTGATGGATGATATATTGATATCCCGATGGCACCGTAGTCAACCTATGATAAACTATCGTTCGCGGAGTTGCGAGATACACCTATAAGTGGAGGTACGGATAGGAGAACATGTGGAATGGGCAAGAGATCATGGACGAGTGGGGATCATGACCCTATTTGTCTCGGCATATGGCGAGTTGACAAATCGGGAAGTCGGGTGGTCGATGACTCGGCTGATCGAGTCAGATAGCAGGTCAGACTGCTCAGGAAGTCAAGAGGTCGACGATTTTGCTGATTAAGTCGACTCAACGGGTTAAACTGCTCAGGAGATCGGCGACACAGCTGATCGAGTCGACTCGATAGGTCAAAATGCTAAGGAAGTCAGAAGGTCGACGACATGACTAAGTCTTGCCCCCGGGATTATGGTACAGTGGAAGGATGATTAGTTGTTATCATAGGGATCCAAGGTTCGATCCTCAGTTACGACGTATTTTATAAAAAAATTCTCCAAATGAAACGGAACCCTAGGATGCTAGGCTTCTAGACCGTCCGTCGTGAGCACTTTTCGATTTACCTTGATAGTCGATGAAAAAACTATAGATCAGATCGATCGTTCGAATTTAAAAAAAAACTTCATTAATTATTTTTTTTTTATATTGACCAAGTCTCAAATCACAACCGCTATGTTAATCGAGTTTCTAGACCCTTACTTTCGCATCCATCTTAATTATAAAAACTTTAAATATAATCTTATAAGTTATATAATATATATTTATAGTTTGTATAGATTATTATTAATATAAATAACTAAATTCTATATATTTATAAATGATTTATAAATAAACTTGATAGATTTATGATCGGACTTCTTATCTATAACTTGTTGGAGTTAGCAACCCCCATTGTCGGACTCCCATTGTCCGACTTGTATAAGCTCGGTGATTCATTATATAAAAACAAATTGATCATTTCCTAATTTAAGTGGCTAGTAAAGTAAATTCAATATGAATCATTCATAGTTCAATCTAAAGTCCATATGAGATGGACGAATGATTGATGCATACGTGTTATCATTTGAGATTTAAAATTAAAATCTGATAAAATTAATATATCGTCCTTCCAACGCGCCAAGCACGATATCTAATTAATAATTCTATGATTTATCTCCTCCATATTAATCTAAAACGGATTAATTGAGACACTAAGGACCAACTAATCACATTTTTTTACCAACTATTAACTAAAATCTGAATCTTCAGAATTATTTGTTGATTCGTATTGTATAAACTAGTAATCTCATTGCCGCCATCTACTTTATTGTGCCAAATTTGAAGGTGATAGCATTATTATAAACATGTAAGCTCCCCAATATAATGAATAAGTAATAGACGAACTGGGTGATAAATCGAGTTCCACGAAAATTTTTTATCGATCGCTAAGATAAATCGAGAAGCGTTCGCGACGAACGATCTAAAAATCCAACGTCCCAGATTTCACATCCTATTTGAAAAAAAAAACTATAAAATATACCGTAATTGAGGATCGAACCACGGATGTCTGAGCAATAACAAAGGATAAATAACAAATTACTTAACCACGTAGTAAAAATTTCAATGTATTCAAATCCCGTATCTAAATTTTAAAATTATCAAATCATATATCCAATATTAATTTTACTCCTTTTATTATTGCCAATCTATCAATTGATTGGAAACAATTCTATAACCATATAACATGCCCCTAATCGAATGCTACAATATCGCAATCGATCGGTAAAATTTAACTCAATCAAAAATGAGTTAAAATTAATCATTACACTTAATATAATATGTCAAATTGATATTTGAAATCATAAATATAATAAAGAAAACTAGACAAACACATATGACATAATTCTATATTATTCTGAACTCTCTAGGTTTATGAGTTGATTTTTATTCAAAATCGACTAATAGAGAGTCAGGAATGATAAGAAACTAAATCTTATATATTTGTGTAGTTCTCCAGATTATATACATGTTTTCAAACATCATTAAGATATACCATATTTAGAGTAATAATTTTTTGAACACAAATCGATCGTTTAAAAAATTATTACTTTTAATATGAGTATGAAAATAATATTTGAGAGCATGAATATAGACTAAAATCGACTGATGGACTTAAAAAACTAGAATGATATGAAACTAAATCATATGTATTTATTTAATTGTATACATGCCCTTAAATATCATTTCCATATACCATACCAAGAGCAATAATTTTTTTAATACGACCTGAATTTTTTAATCAATTATTACAATATAATAATCAACATTCCTATGCTAATCCATTCGGAGGGACACAAATAAAATTAAATACCTAATTTAATAATTTTAAACTACATGATTAAATAATTCACCAGAGGATAAACAAATCCAATGAATTGTTTATTAATTGCTTCCTATTTCTTCCCTGTTTATCAAAGCTTTAGATGTCCACGAAATCAGAGACACAATTGAGAACTTAGCTAGTGGAGCATTAATTATTTCAATTAGAAAAGCCTGATTCTTAGGGAGAAACAGAATCACAAAAAGCCTCCACCATCTCCCCTGTCCCCCCCCTGCATGACTGGATCAAGATAACCATTCCATTTTTCCCATTCAGAGCAGTGGCATCAATCAAATGGTTAATTCAGATGTCAAAGTGGAATCCTAGAGTGAATTTAAAACAGTAATAGCCCCTAAT
Organism: Boesenbergia rotunda; assembly: GCA_024364735.1. Taxonomy (NCBI): domain Eukaryota; kingdom Viridiplantae; phylum Streptophyta; class Magnoliopsida; order Zingiberales; family Zingiberaceae; genus Boesenbergia; species Boesenbergia rotunda. The sequence continues at coordinate 561,995 of JAGFNQ010002088.1, read as the reverse complement.
AAGTTGCAAACAGCAATCCAAACATTTATATTACATCTACAATAACCCAACTTAGATCCTGACTTAATCAGAACCTAGTTACCACGCTTTCATAGTCTATTCAGAACAGCAAGCCACAAAGCATAAGATATATAAAACAATTGATGACCAACACCCTTTCAACTTCCATTCACAACTACACTAACAGCTATCTGATTATTGCGTTCGTTCTTGGCTACATGATAATGTGTCTAGTTCAGGTTCTTGCATTTCTCAATGGCCCTTGGAGCTAGAGAGAAGCATGGTTTTGTTAGTCTAAGATTTCGTATAAAAGAACATATAAGCAAAAGTAAGCAGCTTAATCAAAATAGCAGACATCAAAAATCTAGAAAATGAAATGTAGGACAAGGAAAGATTTATGTTCTAACCAACTCCAATAGCATCTGAGCCTTTCATGATCCTCAGCTTCCTGCATGAGTTTGTGAACATCCTGAAATTCAAGATACATGGACTTAATTAGAAGCAAAATGAGGACACTTCCAGCATGAAACTTTTTTCTGGGACATCTGAATATCTTCCATACAGAAGAAAGTGAATGGAAGCAAACAATTTTCCAAAACAACTGACGATTCATGACCATAATGACTAGTTGCTTTCATTCTTCCAGACAGAAACACGAGAATTAGTGAAAAGGAAAATACTTGGCGCGTTAACGTATAGAGTCCAGCATGCCACAGGTGGCCTTCCTTTTGACTAAAATTGATAACTATGAATAAGCAGATATGGTGCTTACTCCCATGGAACATCACCTACAAGCATCCAGTCTCCATCCCTGTCTACGTAAGTAATGGCATATCCAGAACCATTCAGAAGAACCATCAAATGATTCTCAGATAATCCCTCTTTGCCGGGTAATCCACAAGAACCACACTGACCTGAAAACCCTACAACATTATTAGAACCAACTGAGATGGAATTCAAGGGGAATTAGAAGTTTGAAAACACCATAATATCATTGCCCCTACACTAACTTCCAACAAATGAATTTGACGATAGAAATGTCTAAATTCCTTCAAGAATACTCTCCTGAATAAAGGATGTAAAGATAAAAGAGGGGAAAGAAAACATTTGGCTAGACAGGCAGAATTCATGAATGATTGTATTCGTTTTTCATGGGAAAATTGAGTTAAGGCTTCAATATTGGTTATTACAAGATTAAATACAAAAGCAAGGATCAGGAATGTTGCAAATAATAGCATAAAGAAACGTATAAGTGGATTAAATAACATTATTAGTTAATATCTATTTCAAATAATAAGGAATAGCCAAAAGCTCACCAATTGTGAAGCCACTGAACATTTTCTCAAGTGCTGATGAAAGTTCCCTATAGTTTTTGTATATTTTCAGATCAACTTTCCTGAGATACGGGGCTCCATCCATGCTAACCTTCACATAACACCCTATCTCTTGTATTCCATCAGCATCATCTTTAATCTTAGTTGGATTTATAGTCATTGTACTCTTCCGGTAACTACGGATAGGTGGCCAACCGACCACCTGTGCCCTGCAATGTACATTGTTAACGTTCTGACTTCTTTCTGCATAACGGAAACTAACTAAAACTTTCATTTACATAATTAATCACATCTATGTCATACATGATCAATTAACTATATGATCAATTAACTATGAACCTGAGTGAGTTGAAGCGTCGGGAAGTGATCCGGATGCCCCGAGTGAGACAGAGTCGGGGCACCCGGATCACTTCCGGGCGCCTCGATTTGCTAAAAAAATCAGATTTATACTAAACCATGAATCATCTTCGTTTTTTATATAACATTAACATAACATTATTATATTTTAGTGTGGTGGGACATATATATCACATAAGTTATATTTTTTAATTAATTTTCTATGTTCGATAATAGTCTACAGTCGTAAGTATATATACATAATTTTAGTGTTGAACAAATTATATCCCTTGACAAATTTATTATTGGATATATCATACAATTCAAATAGTCTCTATAAACTCAATGTTGAATGGATAAAAAGATAGAATCAGACCAATAAATAACTAGTAAGAGAGTTAAATGAGATTAATAAATTTAATGAATTAAAGCTAGAATAGTCTCGCACTAAAAAATTCAATGTAATTAGGTTGAAAAATTGGCTCACTCGCATTAAAAAATTTAAAGCAAATGAATTAATTTATATTTAACCATACCATTAATATCAATAAAATATTATAAATATAATCTTAGATTTGTATGCCCCTGAGGGCAAGGTGTTGTGATTAGGCCCTCTAGTGATAGACCAATCATCTAGAGTTCGAGACTCAGCTGTGGCGTATTATGGAGGTTTTCCCCTTAGTGGGTAGCTAATGCAGTCTCAACCCATGATGAAGTTCATTATGACCCCTCAAATTTCAAAGGAGCATAACTTTTGACTCGACCCTCGAAATCAAACTCTATCAGTGGTCACACCTTTAGTGATAAACCAGACATCTAGAGTTCAAGACTCAGCTGCAGTGAATCATGGAGGATTTTCCCCTTAACGGGTAGCTAATGCGAACCCAACCCATGATGAAGCCCATTATAACCCCCCAAATTTCAAAGGGACATAACTTTTGACTCGGGACTCAGAATCAGACTCTGTCAGTGGTCACATGTCCAGAATTCGAAAAGCTATGTTTGTTACCAGTGAAACCATAACCGCCAATTTTTGGCCCTAAAGTCACCTTTTAAATCATTTTCAAAGTCTTTTTGTTATTTTTGGTAATTTTCATTTTTAAGATATTTAGGATAATGCTGGTATTCTTGGTATTTATAGGAGAGGATTTGTTTTGATCTGCGTCCTATTTTGAGTTAAGATCGTTAAGTTATATACTTTCCTTTTCGGATAAAATATCTATTTCCTTTCTTTACAAGATTGGAATTAAGATCTTTTAATTGTAATTTCTTTCCTTTATTTGGGTCTTAGGTTATGATATAAATAAGAGTCTTGTTTAGATGCTAAGGATCATCCTCTATTCATAATAAAATTTCTTATTGTGGTAAACAGTAAACTGAGATAGCGATATATTTTTCTTCGTTTTAACAGGATCATCTACTTATTTTCTCCATCTTCCTTTCTCGGTGGCCCGCAAGATAATTGCTAACCAGCCCTGCATCTGTAGTGAATCCGAGAACACTGGCCATCAGAATGGGCCTCCATGTGCACTTTCCTGATTTACCCAGGTGGTCGGTGGAAAACTTCCGTGGGGCTAGACTAGTCACTCCCAAGATTACTGGTGCTAAAAAAAAATGAAAGGCTCTCATTGAAAAAAATCTAAAACAAAATTTTTAAAAAATAAATATCGCGGTTCACTTGAAGCTCGACGGGCTAGTTAGGGATTGGGCCCACTAAACCAGGTCAACGAGTAACCAACCCGTTGACATTCCAGTTCCTTGCTGGGTTCGAACCCGACCCATGGTCAAGTCTACATGGCTGTGTAAGATTTCTTTATATTCTTCACCTATACTTAAATATATGAATGCGTTGGATGACACACATTAGATGTCACACATGCTTCCCTTGTACCAACCATATCTTCCAATACGGCAGAAAATTTAAATCTCTTGATTATTCTTCCCTTCATCTGTGGGTATTGAGTTGTTATCTATATCACCATGGAGGTTACAACCAAAATAATATAAATCTTTGGGCAGGTGAGTTGTAGTGCACTGTGGTTGTAATATGGATTACTCCCTCAACAAATTTCCAATAAAAGATTGAAACTATGCATCAAAAGTCAAAGCACATGAAGACTTATAAATATACCCAAGTAAAATCTCGACCGTTGAAGTTTTAAATCACTTACTTAGCTGCAGGGGCAGCCGGACTATAGTTCCCGGCGGAGCCACGGCCCTGCGTTGCGACCTTCCTCTCCTGCCCATACACTTTCACCGCCAGATCCTCCCCCACATTCCCTCGCCCCGAAATCTGCACTGCGCTGTCTGCGGCCGCAACCTCCTCCTTCTGCGAGAACAAGTTCACCCCAGATCCGCCCTCATCGTTGGAGTCGGAGAACCCCCTCTTAGCGCCGGAGACGAAACCCTTGGGGAGCAAATCCAGGGTGAGCCCGACCTTCTCCTCGCGGTGGGGCGACTCCGACCCAGGCAGCCCCAACCTGAGCTCCGTCGCCTCGAGGTTGAGATCCCCTTCCTCGACCCCGCCGGCGGAGGATTTCCCCTCCGAGAGGCCTATGTAATCATGCTCCATGCGCGGCGACATCAACCTCTGCGTAGAGGACCGGCGATCATCTGACTGGTGGCGACTCGAACAAGGAGAAGGGAAAGAGTTAAGGAGATAGTTGCCGGTTTGGTTCGATTTAATTGGTTCGGTTTAGGTTTAAACGAAACAAAAGCATATCATATCATCATACTGTCGATCCGAGCAGAGGTAAGACGGCCACCCGGTACAGCCGGTGACGGCCGTGACGGTGACAGCGGCGAAGGCGAGGCGGCCAACCGGCACCTGTCGCGGCCGTACCGCCGACATCGTCTGCGGCCGCATCATTCCTTTTCCTCCGTCAATAAAAAAAAACACCAATACGGACGAGCACACGTGAAGGACGCGTGCGGCTGGCCAGGCTGGGTCCGCCAGGTGGGCGGCGTCGCCACACAGGGAACAGCCAATGGAGCGAGCGTATTGGTCGGTTTGGAGCGTTGAATGCTCGCGTGTCTTCTTCTTCGCCCGTTCCGGCAGAGAAAGTGTTTACTTCCCCGGAAAGACAGAAGGACTCGTGCGAGGTCGATTGGCCTTTTCCATCTAATTTTAATGGTGCTTGCCGGTCGCCGTATCGTGTGGGCCCACCCTGTCTCCTCACCCTTGAGCAAGTGGGCCCGGTGCTATCAACGAGTCAGGATTCGTTTCAAATCTTTAATTTCAACAGCGCGCAGCAACAGCCATTCGCTATAAGATAACCAAAGGACTGAAAACTTGTCTTCCACTCTCAGTCTCTCACCTCTCCTCTCTTGTTGTTTTTTTTTTCTCTCTCCCCCTGCACAGGGGACCCCAACACGGATGACAAGTTTTCATAATATCTTTTTGTTATTTTTTTTTATTTATAAGATTTTTTTTAAATGGACGTAAATTGTGAAACGTTAAATTTCTAAACCGTCCACTATAAATATTTTTTAATTTATCCTGGTGACCAATAGAAAATTTCGTGAAACAGGACCGATCGTCCGAGGTTAAAAAAATCTCGTTAATTATAAATTAAAGTTAAAGAGGATAAATATGTATTTTGCTCAGATAAAATTTGAATTGAATGATGAGCTGATTCAGCGCGATCATTTCAAGATATTTAAATTTTATCGACATCATTGCCCCAACCTTGACTTCAAATCCAAACACTTTCTCGATCTCAGACTCAAATCTAACGTCGTCTACTTAGCTCGATCTCAATGGCCAACACTTTTCGATCATCGTCTCAAATCTTGGCACCATCTACCTGACTTGATTTTGTTGGTACTCCCAATTAGTTTTGATATGATCAACTAGGTTAAGTTAAGTCCTGTATTTTCTAATTCCTTTGCTAAGTATGCAGGAGCTTAAGTACGGAGGAAGTCGAACATAAGACATAGCGGACGAGAAGAATTGTGCGGGGAAGTGAGTCGACGGGCTCGGTGCAATCCGAGGGACACGGAAGCTGCGGAAGAGTACGTCGGTGGATCGAGAAGGACGTGTGCGACATCCGAGGGACGGGAAGCCGGGAGGAAGCACGCTCAAGGGGCGAAAGGCCGGAGTCGGGTTCAGGTGAGCATAACTCCGGTTGGCTGGAAATCACCCAAAAGATGAAAACCAAAAGGCTGGTCAGTTTGACCAAGTCAAACCAGGCGCCCGATAAAGGAGGGATTTATTTGTTGCTAAGAGGACTCGAATCCATAACCTCAGGCAACACATGTCTCTACGCTTACAAGTTGAGATAGCGGACGAAATCAATGAGCTGCTGCGAGCAAAAGATAAAGTTTTAATTAAACTTTATCTCTTAAAGGAAAAACTTTATCCTTTAATCAAATCCAATGGATACAGTTTAATCCCATCCAAGATCGACCGTCCAGATTACATCCATGAATCAACGACCAAGAGAAAATTCATCAACAATCAACAATCCAAATTATTTTCTTAGGCTATAAATAGGCACCACTTGTTGGATCGGGTTGGCTCGGCTAGAGGGAGGTGAATAGACAGTTAAAAAAAATAAAAGTGAATGCACTCGTCTTTTAAAAAAAACTTGGTCGCAACTAAGAACGTTGCTTCCAAGGCACTGGACGCTCAATAAAACTCTCCTTTTGGCGGAGAAGTCATACAACAAAATCACGCTTAGACTTTTTACAATTGAATGATGTCTAAAGCTAAAACTCTAAGCCTATTTATATCTTAAGAGAATAAATTTGGATTATTGATTGTTGATGAATTTTCTCTTGGCCGATGATCCATAGATATAATCTGGTGGATGGTTGATCTTGGATGGGATTAAACTGCATCCATTGGATCTGATTAAAAGATAAGGTTTTATCTTTTAAGAGATAAAGTTTAATTAAAATTTTACCTTACGCTCGCAGCAACTCATTAACCTTGCTAGCTATCCCAAGTGGTAAGTATAGAGACATGTGTTATTTAAGGTTTCGGGTTCGAATCCTCTTAGTAACAAATAAGCCCCTTTTTATCAAGGGTCAATCAAACTCAGGCAAGATATGTTATGTCTCCATGCTAAGAGGATTTGAACTCGAAACCTCAAGCAACACATATCTCCATGCTTACCATTTGGGATAACAAGCAAAGTCAATAAACTAGAGATCACAACAGTAAAGTCTCGAGCAAAACATAAAGTTTTAATTAAACTTTATCTTTTAAAGGTTAAAACTTTATCCTTTAATCAGATCCAATGGATGCAGTTTAATCCCATCTAAGATCAACCGTCCAGATTACATCTATGGATCAATGGCCAAGAGAAAATTCATCAACAATCAACAATCTAGATTTATTCTCTTATGCAATAAATAGGCACCACTTGTTGGATCAGATTGGCTTGGATAGAGGGAGGTGAATAGACAGTTCAAAAAAAAATACAAGTGGAGGAACTCATCTTTAAAAAAAAACTTGGTCGCAACTAAGAACGTTGCTTCCAAGGCACTAGACGCTCAATAAAACTCTCCTTATGACGGAGAAGCCTTACAACAAAAGCACGCTTAGTCTTTTTACAATTGAATGAATTGAATGATGTCTAAAGCTAAAACTCTAAGTCTATTTATATCCTAAGAGAATAAATCTGGATTGTTAATTGTTGATGAATTTTCTCTTGGTCGTTGATCCATGGATATAATCTGGACGGTTGATCTTGGATGGGATTAAACTGCATCCATTGGATCTGATTAACAGATAAGGATTTATCTTTTAAGAGATAAAGTTTAATTAAAATTTAATCTTACGCTCGCAACAACTCATTAAGCTTGCTCGCTATCCCAAGTGGTAAGCATAGAGACATGTGTTACTTAAGGTTTCGGGTTCGAATCCTCTTAGTAACAAATAAGTCCCTTTTTTATCAAGCGCCAATCAAACTCAGGCAAGATATGTCTCCATGCTAAGAGGATTTGAACCTGAAACCTCAAGCAACACATATCTCCATGCTTACCACTTGGGATAACAAGCGAAGTCAATAAGTTGAAGATCACAACAGTAAAGTCTCGAGCAAAACACAAAGTTTTAATTAAATTTTATCTCTTAAAGGATAAAACTTTATCCTTTAATCAGATCCAATGGATGCAGTTTAATCTCATCCAAGACCAACCATCCAGATTATATCCATGGATCAACGGCCAAGAGAAAATTCATCAATAATCAACAATCCAGATTTATTCTTTTAGGCTATAAATAAGCTTAGAGTTTTAGCTTTAGATATTCAATCAATTGTCGTGTAAAATCTCTTAGCGTTCTTTTGTTGTAAGGCTTCTCCGCCATAAGAAGAGTTTTATTGAGCGTCCACTGCCTTGGAAGCAACGTTCTCAGTTTTTTTTTGAAGCAACGTTCTCAGTTTTTTTTTGAAGCAACGTTCTCAGTTGCGACCAAGTTTCTTTTTAAAAGATGAGTGCCTCCACTTTTATTTTTTTTAACCATCTATTCACCCCGCTCTAGCCGGGCCAACCCGATCCAACAAGTAGTATTAGAGCCAAGGTCGTCGCAGAAGGACTAACCGCCGACTGCAGTAATTTCAAGAAAATGGTTAGAGCAGTGATCTACTCGCCGATGTTTAAGGGAGAGTTCGCGATGTGGAAGCGTCGAATGCAGGTATTTTTTTAAAACTGATATTGAACTGCTACTAATTATGAAAAATAATTTTTCAGTTCCTAAAAACAACAATGGAGAGGATAAAGAAGTAGAGTCATGGACCAAGAAGGAACAAGCGGACTTTGTAGCAAACGGCAAAGCAGAATTTCATTTACTAGCAGTTCTTCCCACGCAAGAAGTCAGCCGCATTGGGAATTACAACTAGGCAAAAAAGCTCTGGGAGAAACTGGCGCGACGAGACCTCCTTCGAAGCCAAATGACAAACCTCTGGATGGAAGATGGAGAATCAGTTGCGCATCTACACGCTAAGGTAAAAGAACTAATCACTGACCTTGAGAACCTCGGAGAAAAGGTAACAAGTCGCAACGCTCAAAGGTACGTCTTAAACGCATTTTCGAGAACCCCGGAATGGACATCGGTAATCAACGCATATTTCATTTCGAAAGATTTAGAAGTAAGTAAGTTAGAGTAATTGTTTTCTACTTTGGAGCTTCAAGAATCTCATTTTGTAGAAAAGAATAAGAAAGCAGACATCATCACACTGAATACAAGGAAGATCCAACTCAACGGGGAATCCTCGACTGACGATGAAACATCAAAAATGGTAAGTTCTTTTAAAAGTTTTTTTAAAACTAACAAATTTTCAAGAACGCAGAAAAGAAGACGGTCTCCAAAGAAACGAATAAACAGATGCTACAACAGCAACAAGGAGGGACACCTGAAGGACCTGTGTCCTAAACTCAAGAACCAGCCAAAGAAGAAAAAGGCACTAAAGGCCACCTGGGACGAGTCCTTGTCAGAAGAGTCAGAAGATCTAGAATACGTGGGACTTGCGCTGATGGCAAGTCATCAAGAAGGGAGCACTGATGAAGGGGGAGAGAGGTCAAAAGAAAGCAACGACGAGGAATCCTCGACTGACGACGAAACATCAAAAATGGTAAGTTCTTTTAAAAGTTGTTTTAAAACTAACAAATTTTCAGGAACGCAGAAAAGAAGACGGTCTCCAAAGAAACGAATAATCAGATGCTACAACAGCAACGAGGAGGGACACCTGAAGGACCAGTGCCCTAAACTCAAGAACCAGTCAAAGAAGAAAAAGGCACTAAAGGCCACCAGGGACGAGTCCTCGTCAGAAGAGTCGGATGATCGATAATATGCGGGATTTGCGCTAATAACAAGTCATCAAGAAGGGAGCACTGATGAAGGGGGAGAGAGGTCAGAAGAAAGCAACGACGAAGTAGGAACCTCGCTTTTCGAAAGCGATCCGGTAAGTGAGGTTTGTTTTCTTCCTCATGATCATTTGTATACAGGAGTTAAAATATTGCTCAAATCTAATGGTAGATTAGAAAAAGAAATTTTGAAATTAAAAAATAAATTAACACTTACATCCTCGAAATCTAATGGTAGATTAGAAAAAGAAATTTTGAAATTAAAAAATGAATTAACACTTACATCCTCTTCTGATATTTTAAAAAATAAAAATGGGAATTTGAAAAACCTAGTGCAAAAATTAGAACTTGATATTGCATATTTACGCCAAAAAAAATAGTTTTCCTGATAATTTAAATTGGTATTTTAAAAACCATAAGGGTCAATTTAAAAAGTGCCCAAAAGTTATATTCCGCCTAAGTTTTTAATTAATCCTATAGGCAGGAACTTATTTTGGGTTCCTAAATTTGTATTAAACTGATAAGTTTTTTTTGTTATTATATATATGCGCATTTTTTTCAAAAAAAATTATGTCTTTATTTTTTTATGCACAATTATGTTGTCTATCTACTGGGAATTTTTCAAAAAAAAAATTCTTTTTTTGAATATTTTTTGTCTTAATTATGATTTTTTGCTCAAAATTTGAAATTAAAATTTAATAGATAAATAATTTTCAAAGATCCAATTTTTCATGATTCAGATATAGTGGAAAGAAGTCATTATAATTTTTTCGAAGTTTTCTAAGCATTTTTTGATTTTTTAAAATTTATTCTTTAAAAACTCTTATTTGTTGATTTTTCATTTATTTTCGGACTTGATGAACGAATTTAATGCTCAAATGTTTTTGGATTTTTTGCCAATTTTTATTAATAAAAAAATGAAATTAACTTCGAAAAACTATGTCATTTTCAATTTGAAAAATCTGTGGCAATGCGATTTTTATTCACTTAGAATATTTTTATCGCACTCAAATTTTTTTCCTCCCTAATTATATTTCCCCATTTTTTGCTATGATCAAGGGGGGAGAGTAGGATTGAGGTTCAGGGGGAGATAGTTTTTTTTTTGCATAGTAATATCAATTCTATTTTTATGCTTAAACTGTTTAACTTAGTTAAGTTTTATTTTTTGTTTAACCCTAACTGAACCTAGGTTGATGCACATCAAAAAGGGGGAGATTGTTGGTACTCCGGTTAATTTTGATGTGATCAACAAGGTTAAGTTAGGTCTTGTGTTTTCTAATCCCTCTACTAAGTGTGCAGGAGCTTAGATACGGAGGAAGTCGGGCGTAAGACGTAGCAGACGAGAAGGATTGTGCGGGGAAGTGAGCCGACGGGCTCGGTGCAATTCGAGGGACGCGGAAGCTACGGAAGAGTACACTAGTGGATCGAGAAGAACGTGCGTGACATCTAAAGGACGGGAAGCCGGGAGGAAGCACGCTCGAGGGGTGAAAGGCCGGAGTCGGGTTTGGGTGAGCCTAACTCCGGTTGGCTGAAAATCACCCAGAAGACGAAGAACCAAAAGGCTGATCAGTTTGACCAAGTCAAATCAGGCGCCCAATAAAAAGGAAATTTATTTGTTGCTAAGAGGATTTTGAACCTGGAGCCTCAGGCAACACATGTCTTCATGCTTACCACTTGAGATAGCGGGCGAAGTCAACGTGCTGGAGATCACAACAGTAAAGTCTCGAGCAGAAAATAAAGTTTTAATTAAACTTTATCTCTTAAGGGATAAAACCTTATCCTTTAATCAGATCCAATGGATGTAGTTCAATCCCATCCAAGATCAACCGTCTAGATTACATCCATGGATCAACGGCCAAGAGAAAATTCATCAACAATCTTGATTTATTCTCTTAGGCTATAAATAGGCTTAGAGTTTTAGCTTTAGATATTCAATCAATTATCGTGTAAAATCTCTTAGCGTGCTTTTGTTGTAAGACTTCTCCGCCATAAGGAAAGTTTTATTGAGCGCCCACTGCCTTGGAAGCAACGTTCTCAGTTGCGACCAAGTTTCTTTTTAAAAGATGAGTACCTCCACTTTTATTTTTTTTAATCGTCTATTCACCCCTCTCTGGCTGGGCCAACCCGATCCAACAAGTTTCACTGGTTGTCACCCTCCAAACTTTAATCTTAGATCCTAGCACCATCTACTTATCTCAATCTAAGTAGTCAGCGCCCTCCAAACTTCAGTCTCAGATCCTGACACTATCTACCTGGCTCGGTCTCAGTGGTCGACACCCTCTAGCAGGGACGGAGTTAGAATTTTAATATTGGAGGGGCAAAAATACATATTTACGTTAAAGGAGGTGACCGTGTCGTTGCCCCCCATTTACCCTCTATTCATCCCTTATTTTTATACTTATACATCTATCGTACTAAAAAATCGAGGGGGGCAACCGTCGCCATCGCCCCCCCCCCCTTTGGCTCCGTCCTTGCCCTCTAGGTCTCGGTCTAAGATCCTAACACCATCTACCTAGCTCAGTCTCAATGGTCAACACCCTCCAAGTCTCAATCTCAGATCGTGACACCATCTACATACCTAGCTCAATGTCAGTGGTCGTCATCTTTCAGGCTTCAGTCTCAGATCTTGGTGCCATCTACCTAGCTCACACGCTCTAGGCCTCAATCTTAGATCCTGATACCATCTACCTAGTTTAGTCTCAGTGGCTATCCCTCCAGGTCTCAACTTCAAATCCAAGCATCCTCTATGTCTCAACTCCCTATCCCAACACACCCTCTGGCTCAACCACATATCCCCGATACTCAACCTCGGTCTCAGTCAACAACGTTAATCTAGTCTTGACTTCAGATCCAGACGTCCTCTATGTCTCAACTCCCTATCCCGACATACCCTCGGGCTTAGCCTTAGATCTTGATATTCAGCCTCAGTCTCAATCACCAATATCACTCATATCTCAACTTCATATTTAGACATCTTCTATGTCTCAGCTCCTGACTGTGACTCACCCTCTGGCTCAATCTCGAATCCCGACATCATCTTCATGGATAGGTCTCGGTGGTCAATACCCTTCAGGTGTCAGTCTCAGATCCTAACTTCGTCTACTCTCGAAGTCACTCTACAATAATTTTATTTCCTCGTCTTCTCATCCTCAAATCTAGTCCACACCTCACATGGTCTGCTTAAAGCATGTGAGGGGTAGCATAACCTCCTCATCATTAAGATCGTTCCTCCCTGAATACCCTAGGGGCACGTGACACTAGATGAATGGAGAACAATTATGAAATTGTCAGATCTGGTCCCCTAGATGCCTCTTTCCAAACACGTGGCGTTTAGTAAATGTGGAGGCAACTAATGATTGTCAAATTTGATCCTCTCACTGACTCAAACAAGAATGATGGAGGGGACACACTCTGCGGCAACTGATGTGAAGATGCTCTCCTGACAAGTATATAAGCACTCACAAAGGTAATGGAAAGGGATCCCCACTTGAAAATCTCTCTCTCCTCCTTCTCTATCTCCTTCTTTCAGCATATATATGCCCCCGGGGTTATGGTACAGCAGTAGGACGACTAGTTATTGTCCCAGGCATCCGCGGTTCGATCCCTAGTTATGGTGTATTTTGCAAGAATTTTTCTTCCAAATGGGGCGTGAACTCTGGGACGATGGGCTTCTAGACCGCCCACCGCGAGCACTTCCCGATTTACCCTGGTGACCAGTGAAAAACTTCCATGGGGTAGGGCCGATCACCCCAGGATCGTCTACTACCTGGTCCAACATTTTTTTTCTTTCAGCATATATACACACATTGCCTAAACAAATTTTAATTTGACCATCAGAGTGGCCTATCTAGATCTCCTCAACACCAATTTAACCCTCATTTGGAGTGTCTTTCAGGTCCTCCTCATCATTTTCACATACGAACTTAGGGGAGCACGTATATCAATCGATTCATTGACTTGTGGCTTATCCATCTATGGTATTTAACCGGAACAATCGGTAAAAGCAAGATTTGAATGGGCACTACTCTGGCGCAGGGTCGTACCATCTATAAGGCAAGTTTGGCAACCACTTCATGGCCCAACCTTTCTAGGGGCCCTTTTTTAATTATATCCAAAAAAAATGAAAAGCACTAGCCCATTAAATTATATTCTCACATCTCGAAGGCACACTCTGACGTATGTCTCTTCTTTGTATGTGATTTCTTCTCTGACGTTCCTTCTACCAAGGTATGGATCCATTGAACAAGATGTAATTCTAATCTTTTTATCTGACTTTCTTTTTTGTCCTATAATATGTGACACTAGGCACAGATCCACCGAACAAAAGATAATCATAATCTTCTTCCGCAACTTTCTTCTTCATCCTACAACACGCGACACTAGTTGCGCCCTAATCCCGCAACAACGACTATTCGTGCAACCTAATCGTGCTGATTCAAGTGGTGGTTGTCGCACGCAATACTGCCCGACGACCGACTTTCGCTCACTGACCTAATCACGTATCGCGGTGTATTTAGTATATTTGTTGTTTGCAAACTGAACTTTTTATTTACCACAATAAAAGTGTCATTTTTTATTATCCGTTTCGGGCTCGATCAAACACATGTAAGGCTTTGTCCGGCGGTGGACCACCCTATCACCGGCGACCTTAGGTGAAACGGCAGCTCCATGTAGGTGGTTTGTGGAGCAAAGTTAACGCACGTCCACTTCGACTTGCCTCTCCTTGTTTCCTCACTCATAATGCACCACCACATTCCAGAGTTTTCCGATCTTTTTGGTTTTTGTTTTCCTTATTCTCGTGTGAAGCTTCATCACTGCTTTGTGAAGATGAAGCAGCGTTCGATCTGTTAGATATCTTGGATATCTAGTGTGAATAGAAAAGAGGTGGTGGGACTTTAGTCCCACATTGAAATTTTCTATTAAATGGAAAGTGAGGAGGAGAATAAAAAGACTCCCTTGTGAGTGGGGCTTTAGTCTCACATTGAGAGTTTTAAGGTAAAATGTTTTGTTTATATTGTATCACAAGCATGATAGTTGTGAACGAATGCTAGGGGAGAGGCTCTCTCCCCCGCGTGGGTGCGCAGGAGGTGCAAATCCAGGGCTCGGATTTGTACTGAACCAAGTGAACTCGTGTGCGTGCACGACCCGCGCACGCCGAATGTTCGACCGGTCGGGACAAAATTTGTCCAAGCAGATGACCCAACATTTTGTCAAATCGATTTTTGCTTAAATGTAATTTATGCATTAATTTTGATTAATGCGATATCAGTAACCCTCAGACGTTTGGATCTGGTCAGATAAATGGCAGTAAATGACGATTAATTCGTCATTGAATACTGCACGGGTCTGAACCTATATATAGAGGCTGCGACCGAGAGGTCTGCTGTTGTATCCTGAGAGACAGAAGTCCATCTGAGCCTCAAAGCACCGCCGGAGGAGGACGAATCTGTTTCAAGGAAACTACGCTGCGCAGGCCTCAGTAAATTCCTGGTCGGTCGGGAGACGTCCGACCACCACTCGGGAGATCCTAGTCGGGAGACTCCACTCGGAAATTCCAACTCGGGAATTCCGCTCGGGAGCTTGGGAGATACTGCTCGGGTCAGGAACCTCAGTCAGTCGGAAGCTCATGAGACCGAGTCGGCAGCTCAGGAGACTCGGTCGGAAGCTCGTGAGACCGAGTCGGCAGCTCGGGAGAACTAGTCGGGAGCTTCACTCGGGAGCTCGGGAAACTCACTCGGGTGCTTCACTCGGGAGCTCGGGAGACACTATTCGGGAGCTCGACACCCTGGTCGGGAGCTCGGAAGCCACTACTCGGGAGACTACAGTTTGAGAAAAACAACTCGGATCACTCAACATAGATAAGTTAAAATTATTTTAATAATTTTAATTTATTATAAATTCTTCGAATTTCCTCTCACACAATCTTAATTGTTGCTTGGAGAAGTGAATGCAGTGGCCGTACGTGTCAGCTCCATCTGGTTTACAGAGCAAGCGACATAGTGGCTTCAGTTGACACTTTGATGGTGCGAGGTCCTTTTGTTTGGATGGTGTGGCTGCAACAATCCTCCACCCTTCAGAGTGGCTTTTTGATTTCTGAGAAAGAAAACACCACCTCAATGGGCTCTCCACCACCATGGCATTCATTCACCACTCAGATACAAGAATTCTACCATTAATAATTCCACCAAACCTGGCCTCAATGAACAAAGAAAGATAGCATAAGTAATATTTGAGAATTTGAGAGTTCAGATACTGCTGTTTCTAAGATGGCCTTAATGTCAGAGGAGGCCCAAAGCTACAAACATGATTATAACTACCTTAAACAAAATGTGGCTCCATTTTTTTTTTTTACTTTAATGACTTCAATATATATATAATTTAGACATTCAACTCTTCGAAACGATGAATTTTAAAGATGACTGATCCTAAGAATACAAATGAATCAATCCGTCTTGTAAACTTTTCGAGCCAGCTCGAAAAGTATTTGATTCGTATTTGAAATTATCAAATTCGAGCCGATCTCTAACATGTTCGATAATTTTTTCTAGTCGAATTCGAATCTATGATATTTTATTTGATTGTTCATGGGTCGCTTACAAGCCGAACTAGAATCGAATTCTAATTATTATTACATAATTTTAATTTAAATATACTCAAATTAAGGTTTGACTAGTTTGCTGAATTCGAATTTAAGTCATTTCGAGTTATGTTTGAATATACTCAAATCAAAATTCGAAGAATTCGAATCGAACTCAAACTCGAATTTTATTTTGAATTAAGCTTGAGCAAAAAATATTTATATTTTTGAGCTACGAATATTTTTCAAACACGAAACTCAAATATCAATATTTTCATATTATTCGACTCGATTCAACTCCGCCTGTGACGACCTAGTCATGGCCGGTCCCAAGCCCGGATAAAGGAGGAGGGTTGCGTTAGGTTGCCAGCCAGCGTAAAAAACTATGGCAAATACTCAATGAATGGATCCATTAAAGTATTATGCTAATGCTAGGATGTTCCCCGGAAGGAACGCGTTGCAGGGTCCGACTGTAACGTCTCGGCAAGGACCGCTACATCTCCAGAACCCGGGTGTAGTGCTAAATATGCAAGGGTTCGCGTTGCAGGGTCCGACTGTAACGTCTCGGCAAGGACCGCTACATCTCCATGAGAACTTGGGTGTAGTGTTAAATAGGCAAGAGTTCTCACACCATAGGTGGACTAAGAATAAACATTATAAGAAAAGTAATAGTCTCAGATTTGGAACATGGAATATAGGAACTCTCACTGGTAAAACAATGGAGGTAGTAGATACAATGATTAGGAGAAAAATTAGCATTTTGTGTGTGCAAGAGACAAAATGGGTAGGTGAGAAGGCAAAAATGATAGAGAACTCGGGTTTTAAGTTATGGTATACAGGAAAGAGTAAAACAAGAAATGGAGTGGGTATTTTTGTAGATAGTTCTTTAAAAGATGAAGTTGTTGGTGTAGTTAGAAAGGGGGATAGAATTATAGCTCTCAAGATAGTAGTGGCGAAAGAAGTTGTGAACGTAATTAGCATATATGCACCTCAAGTAGGATTAGATGAAGAAACTAAATCAAGATTTTGGAGCGATTTAGATGAGGTATTACAAAACATTCCGCCAAATGAAATGATTTTAATAGGAGGCGATCTAAATGGACATGTCGGAGCGAAAAATGAAGAATATGAGAGGGTACATGGGGGTTATGGGTTTGGAACAAGAAATGAAGAAGGAAAAACTATATTGGATTTTGCGATAGCATATGACCTTATACTAGCTAATACATTTTTTAAGAAAAAAGAAGAACACTTGATCACATTCAAAAGTGGGAATAATAAATCACAAATTGATTATTTTATGGTTAGGAAGAGAGATAGGAAGATTTGTAAAGATTGTAAGGTTATCCCTGGAGAAAGCTTAACTACCCAACATAGATTAGTAGTGTTAGATATACGCCTTAGTTATAATATTAATAGAGGAAAAATATACACGACTCCTAGAATTAAGTGGTGGAAGTTAAAGGATGGGAAGCAAAACATATTGAAGGAGAAGGTAGGAATACAAGCATTAGATGAAATATATAGCGACTCTAATACGACATGGGATAAGATGGTATCAAAGTTGAAAATAGTAGCTAAGGATGTACTCGGTGAGTCAAAGGGGCATGCACCACCAAGGAAGGAATCTTGGTGGTGGAATGAGAAAGTACAAGAGAAAGTGAAAGAAAAACGAATAGCTTATAAGGAATTATATATTTGTAAGAACGAGGAAAACTTAAAAAAATATACAATAGCCAAGAAAGAGGCTAAGAAAGCAGTGAATGAAGTAAAAAATAAAACTTTTGAACGATTATATCAAAATTTAGATACAAAAGAAGGGGAAAGAGACATTTATAAAATAGCTAAAGCAAGAGAAAGGAAAACAAGAGACCTTAGTCAAATAAGATGTATTAAAGATGAATGCGATAGAGTACTAGTAAATGATAGCGAAATAAAAGAGCGGTGGAAGATTTACTTTCATCAACTTTTTAATGAAAGTTTAGGGGACCAACTTGACTTAGGCAATTTAAGTATTTCAAATGAGTATAGAAATTTTAATTTTCATCGGAGAATTCAAACTTCAGAAGTA
This sequence comes from Boesenbergia rotunda, assembly GCA_024364735.1. NCBI lineage: Eukaryota > Viridiplantae > Streptophyta > Magnoliopsida > Zingiberales > Zingiberaceae > Boesenbergia > Boesenbergia rotunda. The sequence goes on along the minus strand of JAGFNQ010002088.1, from coordinate 543,865 downwards.
GAACAAGCTTTGAAAGGGATGCAAAATGGAAAGGCCGTGGGACCGGATGATATCCCAATCGAGGTATGGAAATGTTTAGGGAAAAAAGGTATTGAATGGCTTACAAAATTATTTAATTTAATATTGAAAACAAAAAAAATGCCTAATCAATGGAGGGCAAGTAGTCTGGTTCCCTTATATAAGAACAAAGGAGACATACAAAATTGTGCAAACTATAGGGGTATTAAATTAATGAGTCATACCATGAAACTTTGGGAAAGAGTAATAGAAAAAAGATTGAGGAAGGAGACCACGGTAACCGAAAATCAATTTGGGTTCATGCCTGGAAGGTCGACAATAGAAGCTATACATCTTCTTAGGCAATTAATTGAAAAATATCGGGAGCAAAAGAAAGATCTACACATGGTATTTATTGATTTAGAAAAAGCTTATGATAGGGTACCAAGAGAAATTATATGGAGAATTCTAGAAAAGAGAGGCGTTAGCGTAACATATATTGACCTAATTAAAGATATGTATGAAAATGTAACGACTAGAGTGAAGACTTCAGGTGGATTGACTGAAGCATTTCCAATAAGGATAGGGTTACATCAAGGATCAGCTTTAAGTCCCTATCTTTTTACACTAATCATGGATGAACTCACTAGGCACATTCAAGATACAGTGCCATGGTGCATGTTGTTTGCAGATGATATTGTTTTGATAGATGAGACACGTGAAGGAGTAAATGCTAAACTAGAATCTTGGCGGGAAACTCTAGAAATGAAAGGTTTTAGGCTTAGTAGAGTAAAGACTGAATATATGGAATTTAAGTTTAGCAATGCTAGACGTAGTGAAACAATTGTTAAGATAGGAGATGATGAGTTGTCTAAAATCGAGAACTTTAAGTATTTAGGATCGTTCTTGCAAAGTGATGGAGGAATTGAGAGAGATGTCTTACATAGAATACAAGCAGGATGGTTGAAATGGAGATTAGCATCGGGTGTCTTATGTGATCGTAAAGTACCTCTAAAACTTAAAGGGAAGTTCTACAAAACGGCAGTTAGACCTGCTATGTTATATGGTGCTGAATGTTGGGCTATGACTCGGGCACATGAGCAAAAGATGAAAGTTGCAGAGATGAGGATGTTAAGGTGGATGTGTGGACATACGAGGATGGATAGAATAAGGAATGAGAGTATTAGAGAGAAAGTCGGAGTTGCATCTATTGAAGAAAAACTTCGGGAGACACGTTTGAGATGGTACGGACATGTACTTAGAAGACCAATAAATGCCCCTGTTAGACGATGTGAAACTATGATAAATACGCACATTAAAAGAGGGAGAGGAAGACCAAAAAAGACTTGGTTGGCAACAATAAAACAAGATAAATTTTATTTAAATCTAGATGATGATATAGTAGGGGATAGAACTCAATGGCGTAAAAGGATCCATATAGCCGACCCCACCTAGTGGGATAAGGCTTTGTTGTTGTTGTTGTTGTTGTTGTTTATTCGACTCGATTCGTTTGCATCCCTAACCAATCATGTCCCACGAAAATTTTTCACTGACCATCAGGGTAAATCGGAAAGTGAAAGCCCATTTAAGCGGCCAACTTTCTTAGGTTTATGGTCTCACTAGAGAAAAATCCCTAAAATGCTCCGCGACTAAAATTCAAGCTTTAGATGTCTAATTAACGATTTGGAAGGTCTAACTGTTGTACCGTAATCGCAGGGGCGCATATTCTATATTCAATTGGAGCAAAATATGATAACGCTCACTCCAAGCTACCTAGTATCATCAACCCCCACCTCCTCCCCCACGCTAGATATATACAGGTAAATCAGAGGGACATTTTGCCTTAACTCAGTAGCTCTTTGAATGAAAAAGGTCAGACATTCAATGAAATATTTTATATCTGTCAGGAATTGATCTCAAAATCTATTGAAACAACCACATACGTAGATATCAACTGTACTAATCCATAGGGGGTGCCTTTTGTGTATGCATGCTTCTTAATGAGTTTGGTAGGCTTTATATTGTTGGTGCCCCAGTTGGTTTTGATATGATCAACCAAGTTAGGTTAGGTCCTGTTGGTTTTAATCCCTCTGCTAAGTGTGCAGGAGCTTAGGTACGGAGGAAGTCGAGTGTAAGACGTAGCGGACGAGAAGGATTGTGCGGGGAAGTGAGCCGACGGGCTCGGTACAATCCGAGAGACGCGGATGCTGCGGAAGAGTACACCGGTGGAGCGAGAAGGACGTGCGCGGTGTCCGAGGGACGAGAAGCCGGGAGGAAGGACGCTCGAGGGGCGAAAGGCCGGAGTTGGGTTCGGGTGAGCCTAACTCCGGTTGGCCGGAAATCACCCAGAAGACGAAGAATCAAAAAGACTAGTCCAAACGCCCAAAAGAAAAGAGAAAATTATTTGGTGCCACGAAGGATCGAACCCGAGACCTCAACAACACACACTAACCCACTTACCATTTGGACTAAAGGGCGATAGCAATAAAATGTTGCCGATATTACTACTTAGAGATTACAACAGCGACATGGAGATTCTAACAGTCATCTCGAGGAAAGATAAAGTTTTAATTAAAACAATTAAAACTTAAAGGATAATGTTACATTATCCTTTAATCAAATCCAATGGATGCAGTTTAATCCCATCCAAGATCAACCATCCAGATTACATCCATGGATCAACGACCAAGAGAAAAGTGATCAACAATCAACAATCCATATTTATTCTCTTATGCTATAAATAGACTTAGAGGTTTTGCTTTAGAAATCAATCATTTTATTCATTCTTGTAAAATCTCTAGCGTGCTATTTTTGTAAGGCTTCTCCGCCACAAGGAGATTTTTATTGAGCGTCCACTGCCTTGGAAGCAACGTCCTCAGTTGCGACCAAGTTCTTTTTTAAAGACGAGTGCCTCCACTTTCATAATTTTTTTTCCCGTCTATTCACCCCCCTCTAGCCGGTCCAACCCGATCTAACAAGTGGTATCAGAGCCAAGGTCGCCGTAGAAGGACTAATCGCCGACTGCAACAATTTCAAGAAAAATGGTTGGAGCTGTAATCTACCCGCCAAAATTTGAGGGGGAGTTCGCGATGTGGAAGCGCCGAATGCAGGTATTTTTTAAAACTGATATTGAATTGCTAATAATTATGAAAAATGGTTTTTCAGTTCCTAAAGGCAACAACGGCAAGGATAAAGAAATAGAGTCGTGGACCAAGAAGGAGAAATCAGACTTTGAAGCAAACGGCAAAGCTGAATTTCATCTACTAGCCATTCTTCCCGCGCAAGAAGTTAATCGCATCAAGAATTACAACTCGGCAAAAGAGCTCTGGGAGAAATTCCTAGAATTGCATGAAGAGAAGAATAAGAAATCAGACATCGCCGCACTGAACACAAGGAAGATCCAACTCGATGATGAGTCCTCGTCAGAAGAGTCGGAAGGTCATGAATACGCGGGACTTGCGCTGATGGCAAATCATCAAGAAGAGAGCACTGATGAAGGGGGAGAGACCTCAGAAGAAAGCGACGACGAAAGAGGAACCTCGCTTTTCGAAAGCGACCCGGTAAGTGAGGTATGTCTACTTCCACCTGCTCGAATCTACTCTGTAATAAAATTCATGCTTAAGTCGATGAATAAATTAGAGATAGAAAACTCTGAGTTAAAAGAAAGATTTGGCACTGTATGCTCATCTGTTCTATCTGACCAATTAAAAATAAAAAATGAAAATTTGAAGAATCTAGTGGAGAAATTAGAAAATGATATTGCATGTTTAAGAATTAAAAAGAATTTTTATCCTGAAAATCTGAATTGGTATGTTAAAAATCATAAGGGCCAGATTAGGAAAATTCCTAGAAATTATATTCCTCCAAAGTTTTTGATTAACCCCGTAGATGAAAATTTATTTTGGGTTCCAAAATTTATTTTAAACTGATAAGTTTTTTTGTGCAAAATTCTTTTACAAAAATCATGTTAATATTTTTCAAATATTTTCGGTCAAAATTTGAAATTAAAATTTAAAAAAAATAGATAAATAATTTATTTTTATTGATCTAATTTTTTATGATACAGATATAGTGGAAAAACTCATTATAATTTTTTTAAAAAAAAATTCGAAGTATTTTTTGATTTAAAAAAAAATTATTCTTCAAAAACTTGTATATGTTATTTTCAGACTTGATAAACAAATTTAAAGCTGAAAATTTTTGTCTAAACTCATATCTTCATCTTCGACTTTGACAAAAATATTCAGATTTTTTTTCATAAATGTTCGATTTTTTTATGAATCATTTATTGAAATCTATTTTTTTTTAATAAAAAAAATTGGAATTAACTTCTGAAAAAATATGCCATTTTAAATTTGAAAATTTTGTGGTAATGCGATTCTTTAGAATATTTGTTATCACACTTAAAATTTTTCTTCTTCCCTAATTATATTTTCCCTTCCCTATTTTTTTGTCCCATTTTTGCTGTGATCAAAGGGGAGAGTAATTCGGGGGAGGTTATGTACATGATTGCAAAAATTTTTATGCTTAATTCTGTTACAATACTATTATTGTTTGTTGTTTATCCCTAACTAAACTTGGGTTGATGCACATCAAAAAGGGGGAGATTGTTGGTGCCCCAGTTGGTTTTGATGTGATCAACCAAGTTAGGTTAGGTCCTGTTGGTTTTAATCCCTCTGCTAAGCGTGCAGGAGCTTAGCTACGGAGGAAGTCGAGTGTAAGACGTAGCGGACGAGAAGGATTGTGCGGGGAAGTGAGCCGACGAGCTCGGTACAATCCGAGAGACGCGGATGCTGCGGAAGAGTACACCGGTGGAGCGAGAAGGACGTGCGCGGTGTCCGAGGGACGAGAAGCCGGGAGGAAGGATGCTCGAGGGGCGAAAGGCCGGAGTTGGGTTCGGGTGAGCCTAACTCTGGTTGGCCGGAAATCACCCAGAAGACGAAGAATCAAAAAGACTAGTCCAAGCACCCAAAAGAAAAGAGAAAATTATTTGGTGCCACGAAGGATCGAACCCGAGACCTCAACAACACACACTAACCCACTTACCATTTGGACTAAAGGGCGATGGCAATAAAATGTTGCCGATATTACTACTTAAAGATTACAACAGCGACATGGAGATTCCAACAGCCATCTCGAGGAAAGATAAAGTTTTAATTAAAACAATTAAAACTTAAAGGATAATATTACATTATCCTTTAATCAAATCCAATGGATGCAGTTTAATCCCATCCAAGATCAACCATCCAGATTACATCCATGGATCAACGACCAAGAGAAAAGTGATCAACAATCAACAATCCAGATTTATTCTCTTATGCTATAAATAGACTTAGAGGTTTTGCTTTAGAAATCAATCATTTTATTCATTCTTGTAAAATCTCTAGCGTGCTATTTTTGTAAGGCTTCTCCTCCACAAGGAAATTTTTATTGAGCGTCCACTGCCTTGGAAGCAACGTTCTCAGTTGCGACCAAGTTCTTTTTTAAAGACGAGTATCTCCACTTTCATAATTTTTTTCCCCGTCTATTCACCCCCCTCTAGCCGGTCCAACCCGATCCAACAAGTAGTAGTTCGGGGGTGCCTTTTGTGTATGCATGCTTCTTAATGAGTTTGGTAGGCTTTATATAAGATGAAAAACCTAAGAGATATACTATAGAGAAAATATTCTTCAATTTGTTCTAGAGTTTTAGATTGAATGGTTATGACAAAGCTTTAACATGAATAATCATAGTGAAGAGAAAGGATAAGCAAATTAATTAGGATATCAAGTGATTTATTATAGCATAAGATGAAATTCGTCACCTCCGTCGGGATGTCAAGGGATTTATGCATATTAAAGAAGATGTTATATACATAACAAATCACTCGATAACCTTAATAATGATAATTAAGAATAGAGAAAAAAAACTTTCTTAAGACTAGAGAAACTCCATGATGATACCAAATTTAATTATATTATAGGAATCATTTACTTATTAACTACTCTTACACAAGTAGATGGACAAAAACACAAAGGGAGGCTTAATAAAGTGAGTTATGATCTTTCACTTCATGGAAGAAATGGCAAAATTTTCTTCACTCAAAAAGCTAAAAACCTAAAAGTAAGATAGCTATTACATTGAATGATTATAATCTATGTTTTTTTAAATGGGCATATAATATTATCTTGGTGGTAGAAAGGCGATTCGCTCACTCCAACGGCCTCGTCAATCCGTTTCAGGGCTAACACGGAGAAGGTAAATCACAGGGGCTACTAGCTCAGACGGTAACTAGCACATAAGGGAAGGCATGCACCTGACTTCGTCGTAATTTGACCCTCAAATCTCATTATGACAATACCTCATATGTTAGTTATATGTCCATCTCGTGAGGACATGCTTAGGGCTTGATGATTATGAAGCCTCATGATATTAGCATATTCCCAAGCCATGTAGTTAACATAACTCAAGTCTTGAACCTTCGTATAGGGTTACAATTGGTTGTGAACCAAGTGAAGGTAGACTACTTAATTTTCAATCCACTAAAATGAGATTCTAGTCAACCAGATGACAAATTAGATGAAATTAAGCAATCAATTGCACAATCTGTTGACCTTGTAATATACTATTGGTCAAAGGGTCATTAATTTTCAATGAGTATATTTGGTACTCTAGTCAACCATTGAACGTTTCTAATTAATTAATTGGAAGTATTTGAAAGGTGTTCACTTGGGATTTGTTTATAAATTCTTGGATTAGCTTTTTGGGCACCAAGGTTGAACGAAAACATGTTCAAACTCTTATGCGTATCAACAATAAGTGACCTAACAACATGTGCATGTGATGTAATTACTATAATAAATCATGAAATCAATTTTCAACGTATGCAAATTAAATGCATTGCAGATCACCTGACCTCATGTAAAAGATGACTGTATTGGACGAAAGCCTCCGTGATTTACCTCTTTAGCTTTCAAATCACATGGGACAATCTTAGAGGGACCCTCAAGGTGAAAGTTATCACCTTTCGATGCAATAAGTATGCTAACAAGGATTGAATTGTTTATGCTGTTAGAGTTAGAGTTTGGTAACACGAATTCAAATTGATTCGTTAATTTATTATTAGATATTTTCTTATTAATATATTAATTAATAAATTTTTATAAATCTGTTAATTAACAGTTTCGTTATTAATTTTTCATTTGACTAATTAAGTATCCGAAAGTCTCTATAAATTATGTATCTCATGGAAAGTTTGATCGATCAATCAAGAAAGTTATTTGATTGTCTCTTCTTTCTTTTTCTCTACCTCTCTTTTCTCTCTACTTCTCTTTACTTTATCAGAGCCGCCGACTTTGTATTCCACCGTTCATAGTGATTTTTCCTCCTCTGCCCATGATTTTTCCCGTCAAAGGTTTTCCAAATAAATCTGATGTGTTCTCTATTATTCTTGTTGCCGTTTTTCGTGCTAATATCGTTACATATGCCATCAAGATCTTGACAATTTACTTTCTTCTTGCTCAATTTCATTTCATCTCTTTAGGAGAGGTACCACTCATTGTCAGTGAAATCCTTGTTTTGGGTCAAGCTTGTGATAACTTATGAAATCTTAAAGTTTTAAGCAAGGTGTTACCCTAATGACAAAGATCAAGAAAGTAAAGCTTTCAATCAGATGTTCCTAGCTCTCCTTGTCCTCCAAAACACTCATAATAAATATTGTGGTGCTGACTGTTCAGGTGATTTGAAATGTCAACAAGATAGTTTTGAAGAGAACCCCCACTGAAAGACATCAGCAATAATTAAATGTGAACTTATGGCACAATTAGGTTGGTGTGGACATTTGTAGGGGTGTAAATTCAGATGGATCGAGTCAGATTAGGAAAAAAAATTTAACTCCCAACTCAAACTCGACCCGAACTCGAATTCAACCCGAAATGCTCAAATCCGAACCCGAACCCGATCAACCCGAATCTGACCCGAATAACTCAAAAAATCAATTCAAAACGTCTTTTTTCACTATTTTCCCTATAATTCTTCACTTTTATCTCAAAACTCCATCATAACATACTAATATTGATATTAATATATATAAAAATATCTTAATTTTCAAAATAAAATTTGATTTAATCCCAAAAAATCACTAAACATTAAATTCGGATCAACCAGAACCCGACCCGAACCCGACCCGGGAATTTTCAACCCGAAATCCTCCAACCCAAACCCGACCCGAATCCGAAAATTTTTAATCCGAACCTGATTTTTTCATATAATTTGAATTGGATTGTCGAATCGTGTTAATTTTTGACACTCCTAGACATTTGGACTTTCTTATCCAACTCTCATACACACATTATTATTATTATTATTATTATTATTATTATTATTATTATTATTGATGAGTTTTGCTAGATGAAACTATATTTAAACTCTAATTATACCCAAATAAGGTTTCAGAAGTTGGTTTTCATTATAATATGAAATAAAGTGTCAGGTAAAATCAAATTACATACGTTTTAATTTAATTTCAATCACAGATTTTATTTAGTTTATAATATATTAAACATTCGAGTGGAAAAAGGGATCAATAGGGGAAATTAAAGATCCACTGTGGGGGAAAAAAATATATATTAGTTATGAATTAGCCAAAGAAAAAAATGTATTAGGTAGGAACCAGCAAGTAGGAAAGCTAACGAAGAAAAGAAAAAATAAATAGGAAAAAAAACTCATCGAGTGGTAAAAAAATGATTCACTTATTTTAATATTCTCGCTAATTTGTTTTAGGGTTGATATAGAAGAGGTAAATTGCGGAAGCTACTAAACCGATATTGTGGCTAGTGCACGGGAAGAATAGACATACTGATTTTATAGATTTCGGCAATTTACCAAAGGGCGTACGCAACAATCGGTAATTATCAACGGGCGCACCATGATTTTATTTTCACCAAAGGGCGCACTCATTATAGTGAACTTCCTTTTATACCCCTCATGGTATCTATTGCGTTTCTCTTTCTCTCTCAGTAATAAATTCTGAGACGTCAGCACATGCAACGTGATTTAATTACTGACTTTTATTTTAAAATAATATCTAATGGAATCGGCGCTAAATTAAAAAACGTAAGGTAAAAATTAAAAAAATATTTCACTTTAAAAATTTCTCATCCAACGTGATTTAAAAATATAAATAAATAATTTTTATTTTTATTAATAGAAATTAATATATTAAATAATATTTAATAAATATATTAATGTATAAAAAGTTTTTGGAAACAAACTGTTGAATTTAAAAATATAAATAAATGATTTTATATTTGATTAATAGAAATTAATATATTAAATAATATTTAATAAATATATTAATATATATATTTTTTTTAAAAAAAACTGACCGTGGTAGCTTTCAGGCCCACGCTAGGCCTGAAATATTTTTATTTCAGGCCCAGCGTGGGCCTGAAATTTTTTATTTCAGGCCCAACGTGGGCCTGAAATTTTTTATTTCAGGCCCACGTTGGGCCTGAAATCTTTTGATTCAGGCCCGACGTGAACTCAAATTTTTTTTCTATTTAAAAAATATATTAATATATAAAAAACCTATCAAAACACTTAATTTTAGATTCAAACGCAGGGCCTGAAGTCATCCCAGGAGGGTTTGAAGTCAAATAACTTCAGATCCTATAAATAATTAATTTAATAAATAATAATTAAATATAAAAAATATTTTTAAAATTAAAAAATTTTTAGTGAGGGCCTGAAGTCATCAGTGACTTCAGGCCCTCTATCTAAAAAAATTTTCCCTTAGGCCTAAAGTCATCCGACTTCAGGCCTAAGGAGGGCCTGAAGTCTGATGACTTCAGGCCCAAGGAGGTCCTGAAGTCTGATGACTGCAGGCCCTCCAACATTAAATATATAAAAATAATAAAAACTTTTTTAAAAAAAGGTATAATATATAATTACATAATAATAAAATGTTATAGGAGTGGTTTAGGTATATCAGTGAGTTTTGAGCAAAACTCACTAATAGACCTATCATATATGGAATTCTGAAAACTCTATTTCAGTAGACAGGGTTGAGCTAGGAGATGAGATTTTGGGTGTCGAAACCTCTAATCTTGCTGTATCACCAATGCTATAGGAGTGATTTAGGTATATTAGTGAGTTTTGAGCAAAACTCACTGATGGACTTACCATATTTGGAATTCTGAAAACTCATTATCAGTAGACAGGGTTGAGCTAGGAGATGAGATTTTGGGTGTCGAAACCTCTAATCTTGCTGTATCACCAATGCTATAGGAGTGGTTTAGGTATATCAGTGAGTTTTAAGCAAAACTCACTGATGGACCTACCATATTTGGAATTCTGAAAACTCTATATCAGTAGACAGGGTTGAGCTAGGAGATGAGATTTTGGGTGCCGAAACCTCTAATCATGCTTTATCACCAATGCTATAGGAGTGGTTTAGGTATATCAGTGAGTTTTGAGCAAAACTCACTGATGGACCTACCATATTTGGAATTCTGAAAACTCTATATCAATAGACAGGGTTGAGCTAGGAGATGAGATTTTGGGTGCCGAAACTTCTAATCTTGCCGTATCACCAATACTATAGGAGTGGTTTAGGTATATCAGTGAGTTTTGAGCAAAACTCACTGATGGACTTACCATATTTGGAATTCTGAAAACTCATTATCAGTAGACAGGGTTGAGCTAGGAGATGAGATTTTGGGTGCCGAAACCTCTAATCTTGCTGTATCACCAATGCTATAGGACTGGTTTAGGTATATCAGTGAGTTTTGAGCGAAACTCACTGATGGACCTACCATATTTAGAATTCTGAAAACTCTATATCAGTAGACAGGGTTGAGCTAGGAGATGAGATTTTGGGTGCCGAAACCTCTAATCTTGCTGTATCACCAATGCTATAGGAGTGGTTTAGGTATATCAGTGAGTTTTGAGCAAAACTCACTGATGGACCTACCATATTTGGAATTCTGAAAACTCTATATCGGTAGACAGGGTTGAGCTAGGAGATGAGATTTTGGGTGCCGAAACCTCTAATCTTGCTGTATCACCAATGCTATAGGAGTGGTTTAGGTATATCAGTAAGTTTTGAGCAAAACTCACTGATGGACCTACCATATTTGGAATTCTGAAAACTATATATCAGTAGACAGGGTTGAGCTAGGAGATGAGATTTTGGGTGCCGAAACCTCTAATCTTGCTGTATCACCAATGCTATATCAGTGGTTTAGGTATATCAGTGAGTTTTGAGCAAAACTCACTGATGGACCTACCATATTTGGAATTCTGAAAACTCTATATCAGTAGACAGGGTTGAGCTAGGAGATGAGATTTTGGTGCCGAAACCTCTAATCTTGCTGTATCACCAATGCTATAGAAATGGTTTAGGTATATCAGTGAGTTTATAAATATAAAATCATTTATTTATATTTTTAAATCCAACAGTTTGTTTCCAAAAACTTTTTATACATTAATATATTTATTAAATATTATTTAATATATTAATTTCTATTAATAAAAATAAAAATTATTTATTTATATTTTTAAATCACGTTGGATGAGAAATTTTTAAAGTGAAATATTTTTTTAATTTTTACCTTGCGTTTTTTAATTTAGCGCCAATTCCATTAGATATTATTTTAAAATAAAAGTCAATAATTAAATCACGTTGCATGTGCTGACGTCTCAGAATTTATTACTGAGAGAGAAAGAGAAAAGCAATAGATAACATGAGGGGTATAAGAGGAAGTTCACTATAATGAGTGCGCCCTTTGGTGAAAATAAAACCATGGTGCACCCGTTGGTAATTACCGATTGTTGCGTACGCCGTTTGGTAAATTGCCGTATAGATTTTGACCCGTAAACTTCAAGATGGTAAACCTAACAATCAGTCCATCCCACGAGAACAAAAATAAATGTTGCGGCCTCAGTACCTCACCGTAAGGTCGCAATTATGTCTCACGACCATGAAGTCGTCTAATGGAAGGTAGAAGCTAGGCCTCATTTGGCCGATGCAACCGCTAGACCTAGCCGACACCTTGTGGTGTTGCGAGGCCCTGCCTGGCTCGATTATAATTTTTTTATAGTGTTTTTTAGTTGATATCATGTATTCAATTTACGTGATTAATTTGAAGGTGATTGATCTGATTTTACAGAAATTTTTCATTAACCACCAGGATAAATAAAGAAGCGCTCGCAGTAGACAATTTATCAGCCCAACGTTCTTATATCAACTGTATATTAAAAAAATTTATTCATTAATTCGCTAAAACTGGGACTCGATCTTTAGATAAATATTTTTTTTAGTTAGCATCATGTATTCAATTTCCTTGATTAATTTGAAGGTAATCGATCTGATCTTGTGAAAAAATTTTATTGCCATCAGGATAATTTAAAAAACACAACAATTTATTAGTTCAACATTCTTAGATAACCCCCTATTAGAAAAATATTTATTAATTTGCTAAAGTTGGAATTTTGATGTAATTTGAAGGTTTCAATGAGAAATTGAGATGAAGAGAAGGTAGGAGAGTTATGATTGTTCGATTTTAAATGGATAAAAAAAAATAGATGAATAAAAACTTTCTATAAAAAAACTTTGTCCTAATTTTTTTCCTCCATGATTCCAAATAAACAGAGAAAACGAATAATTATTTCATATTTATGGTAATTTTAAATTTTAAATTATATTTATTTATAAATTTTAATTAAGTATTAAATTGACTTTGATTAATTTAAAATAATTTTAAATAAATAAAATAATATTCCTTAAATTATAAAATAATATTTTAATACAGTAATTCTCTTTATATATCATTTTAATTAATTTTAAAAAAAACATTTTATATTTTAACAAATTTAGTCAAAACGGAACCATAATAATTCTTTTATATATTAAATATCCTATCTTTAGTTTCGATGGCACGGACATATGGATGGAAACAGACCAGGCCAGACCAGGCTAGGCTTTCACCTTAACAGGTCAGGCATGTATAATAGCAAACAGGCCTGAGCCTGGCCTGCGGCCTGTTACAGGCTTTATTCTAGGCCTGAGCCTGGCCTGTTCAATAGTCTGGCCTGGTCTGTGGCCTGTTTACAAAGTCTGTAATTTAATTCGAAAACATGATAGATATAGATATTCTGATTTTGGATAAGAAAACATCAAAGACTTGTGATCTGTTGATTAGGTGGGTGTAGATAAGTATTGGTTTGGGTGGAAGTCCAGGGATCGAAACTCTACGTTTGCATTATATTTTGACATTTGAAAATTTATAGAATACATGTTTAACAGACCCAGGCCGGCCTGTCAGGCTTTATATTGAACCTGAGCCTGGCCTGATAAGAAAAACAAGCTTTCAAAAGGGTATGTTTATTATTTTAATTTTTAACAGGTCAGGCCAGGCCACAGGCCGTCTGGCCTATTTCCATCCCTACACGGACGGTTGGATTTCTAATTATAATCATCTAAGATGATTATCGATCACCGATCACAGTTCAATTTAAAAAATTTTATGGTTCAAAATTATTATATTAAAAAGTTAAAATTATTAATTTAAAAATTATTTGCATATCGTTGGAAATGATTATCAATCATGATCATATAGTTAACAAACTATAATTAATTCTAAAATAATTAATTAATATATCAAATCATTTACGATAAATTATTATAAATTAATTAACAAATGAATGAATTCCTCTTTTATTTTTTTTAATAATTAAAAATTAATATATTTAAATTTAATTAATTATTAATTAATTAATTAATGCATACAAACATTAATAATTATTATTTAATTAATTAGAATACTTAGTATTGGACAATGACAGAGTTCGAGTTCCAACATCAATAATTTTATTTTTAACATATATAAAAACAACACCAAACGATCTGATTAAGATCTTGTCCGTAAATCCGATTAAGATATGATCCGATCCGTTTAAAGGTCTACATCTGAGTTTGTTTGGATGTTATCGAATTTTTAATTTAAACTTGACTTGAGCTTAGTTCGAGTTTGGTTCATTTAGATATTACCAACCTCTCAATTTAAGATTGTTTGATTAGTTATTGAGCTTGATAATTTAATTTTTTTAATCTAGTTAATATGTTGATAAAAATTTTATTAATAGACATGATTCATAAATTTTGTTCATGAACGTTATTCATAAACGTTATTCAAGAACGTTATTTATGAATATTAACAAGTTGAATACATGTCTTCAAGTTTATTTGTTTAGTTTAATGAGTTGTTCATGTTGGATATAGTGTGAATGGAAAGGGAGAAAAAATACTCTATTGTAAATGGGACTTTAATCCCACATTGGAAGTTTCTAGTAAATGGAAAAGGAGGTGGAGAATAAAGAAACTCCATTGTGAATAGGACTTTAATCCCATATTGAGAGTCTTAAGGCAAAATTGTTGGTTTATATTGTTTCACAAGCATGTTAGTTGTGAATAAATGCAAGGGAAGAGGCTCTCTTTCATGACTTGCGTGCGTTAAATGTCTGACTGGTCGGGGTAAAATTTATCTAAGTGGATAAATTAACGTTTTGCAAAATTAATTAATGCAAAATCAGTAACCCTCAGATGTGTGGTTAATTGACAGTAAATGATGTTAATTCGATCATTGAATAAAGAGGTTGTTACCGAGAGCAAAAAATAGAAAAGAGATTGTCTTAGCGTTCGGGTACTTCTTCAGTTCGCCATGAGCAACGAGTGCTTCGTTGTACCCGTGGTCCCGCTGTTATATCCTGAGAGACAGACGTCCATCGGAGCCTCGAAGCAACTCTCCAATTCCGGTTCGGGACATTCTGTATAAAAAGGCAGCTCGGGTCACTTAACAGCTAGGTTGAAATTTCTGTAATTTCAATTTAATTTTTGTTAACTCTCCGAAAAGGAGTATATCCTCCAACAGTTCAGACATAAATAAGTTTTTATCAAGTTGAACACCAAATTAATTAATGAATATTCAGTTTATTTAAAACCTTAGCTGTGATTAGTATACGAGGAGACGTGCATATTGACTTTATCAAAATTTAATTTTTAAATCTTAAGATAAGATAGGTTAACCATCAATTTATTCTGAAAGAATAAATATCCTCCTTATGACCAAAAAGGTGGAACTGCCATCTTAGCGGCCCCCTGGTTCCGACCCCATAGGTTTCCAGAAGGAGGCAAACCACGACTATTATTGGTGTGGTAAGGCGCCTGGAGTCGAGTGAATTAATGCTAGCAGATCAGGATTTTATCTCCGTGTGCAACTGGCAACCCTCAAACCTATGACCTCGACCAAATCGGCCAAACGTCTTATTACCCGATCCAGCCCGTGCGGACAAATATCCTCCTTATGGAATCATACCATCGAAGGTGAGATACCAGAGGTTTTTTTTTCTAATTTCGCCCAAATAATTTAATAAAAAACACTTGACCAAATATTGTACGATCTAATAAAAGCCACGCATTACTGGCGGATCTATCCGTACTGTGGGAGATCCACCAAATTTTACGGCATTCTCCGAGCACCGCGTCGCCTGCTCACTGACGCCAGCCCACGCCGTCAATCCATCCATTATCCATGTCCGAGAGCGCACGGCGGAGTCGGCCTGCCTCTCCTTTTCCCGATTCAACGTGACTACGATTCAAGCCGGTCGCTCCCCCGTCATCTTCACAACAGGAGAGTGATCATCTAACCGGCAGCCTTATCCACCGAGCAGCTAGGCGTGGCCGCTCCTCCTCCTCACAAGTTCATCCCCACGGAGGCCGCAGCGAATCAGCTTCATCACCCATTAATCATTGACAAGTCTGTTTCAGGGCGAGAGGTAAAGTCAGTTCACCTTTGACACGATCGTGGCCGCGGAGAGAGAAAGATAGCGCGGGGTTTGTCCATCGCGACAGTCTTGCACTTGCTCGCGCCGCCTCTCCTTCCGATGATCGAACGGCTGGGAATCAGATGAGGGACGGAGGCGATATGGATGACAACGCGGCTGCGGTGGGAAATGGGTTTTTTTTTTCTCCTTCCCCCGACCGTATATTCTGTTCTGCTGCTCGCCTAGGGCGCGAGATCTTGGAAAGCTGCCTTTTTTATTCGTTTTTCTTCGTTTTCCCCCTTCTATCTGGTTCTGCTTTCACCGAAAGATGATAGATTGTGAAGAATTTTTTTGCTTCCGATTCTTATATTGTTGTACCAATTCGTTTCAGGCTTGCTTGATGCCGCTAGCTTGAAAACTAGGGTTGGCTATGCCAAGCTTGATTTTGAGGATCACTTCAGCGCACATATCTGAAGAGTACCTACATAAACACCAGATCTGGGGGTTTCTAAGTGCTTTGTATTTATCGATTTCTTGCTGTTGTTTTCAGTTGTGCTGAGCTTTGAAAGTTCACATTTGAGAATGCTTGTTCTTGATTGACTCTGTAATGGGGTGTTTCTATTCGAGAGGCTGTCTTGGGCGAGTGCCTCACTCCCCGACGACATCTTTTAGCAAGGGAAATAGAATAAAGGGTGTGGAAACTGGTGAT
The DNA here is from genome assembly GCA_024364735.1 of Boesenbergia rotunda. Classification (NCBI taxonomy): domain Eukaryota; kingdom Viridiplantae; phylum Streptophyta; class Magnoliopsida; order Zingiberales; family Zingiberaceae; genus Boesenbergia; species Boesenbergia rotunda. The sequence continues at coordinate 527,358 of JAGFNQ010002088.1, read as the reverse complement.
ACTTCTTCTGATAGTGATGCAGAAAGTGAAGATCGATTGAACCAACTGAGCATAACTAGGGATTCTGATGTGGGCATCAATCGTCTCTCGAGGGTTTCATCGCAATTTCTTCCCCCTGAAGGATCAAGAAAAGTTAGGGTTCCTGGAGGTAACTTCGAGTTGCGATACTCTTACCTATCTCAGAGAGGATACTATCCGGAGGCATTGGATAAGGCCAATCAGGATAGTTTTTGCATTCACACTCCATTTGGTACAAATCTGGATGATCATTTCTTTGGGGTGTTTGATGGGCATGGAGAAATGGAGCTCAGTGCTCGCAATTTGTGAAGCGGAAATTGTGTGAAAACTTGCTTCGGAATAACAAGTTTCAGACAGATGCCTTCAAGGCCATCCATGCGGCTTTTCTTGCAACCAATTCACAGTTGCATGCAGATAGTTTGGATGATTCAATGAGTGGAACCACTGCGATTACAATTTTGGTTAGGGGTAGAACAATTTATGTTGCAAATGCAGGTGATTCTAGGGCTGTTATTGCTGAGAAGAGAGGCAAGGATATTGTAGCTGTGGATCTCTCATTAGATCAGACTCCATTTAGGAGTGATGAACTTGAGAGAGTTAAGACTTATGGAGCGAGGGTGCTGACGTTGGATCAGATAGAGGGCCTAAAAAACCCAGATGTGCAGTGTTGGGGTACTGAAGAAGGCGATGATGGTGATCCCCCACGGCTGTGGGTGCAAAATGCAATGTATCCAGGAACAGCGTTCACACGAAGTATTGGAGATTCTGTTGCAGAATCTATTGGTGTTGTTGCAGCCCCAGAGATACTTGTCATGGAGCTTACTCCACTCCATCCCTTCTTTGTGATTGCTAGTGATGGTGTCTTTGAGTTCCTTTCCAGTCAAACTGTAGTTGATATGGTGAGTAATTCTTTCTGAGCCTTATTTACTTGCAGATTCCATCTTGCATTTGCAAATGATAGTTTGCTGCTATCATCAAGAATGGTAGCATTTAAATGTCATCTTTGTTAGTGAGAATCAGAAGTTAGCTGTATGGTTATGAAAGTTTAAATGAAATTTCTAAATTGATCCCCTGCGTCATCAGGCCTCAACTTTAGTTATTTAATGAGTACTAAGTTGAAGCTTCTTAAAACTCAAGCCCATGGTGTTGTTCAATGACAATCATTTTACGCTACCAGCAGCATGGTCCACAATAGCCTAGGTATTCTGATTTTATTGCTTGCATAGTATGGAAATGTAATCGATTATTAAGAAGTAAGAACATTCAGTTACATGTCTGATAATTTCCTGTACGAAGAACCTTTTATCATTCAGGTTGTGATGTAATTCTAATAGTAATACTTACTATAGCTTTCTCCTTTGTACATACCCTTAAATATTTTTGGAACTGTTTCATCAATCCTTTCTGTCTCTTCTGTTTGTTGTGAATGTGATTAAATTTTCAGGTTGCCAAGTTTAAGGATCCTCGTGATGCATGTGCAGCAATTGTTGCTGAATCTTATCGACTTTGGCTACAGTATGAAACTCGTACAGATGACATTACTATCATTGTTGTTCATATAAGTGGGATTTCTAATGTATGAGGATGTCTTTCATTAGCCATTTGTGAACTAACGCTCGTTGGACAATTTATATTTTAATTTGAATGTCTGCTTTTGTCTCTGTTTTTTTCAGGCAATGTCACTTAAAACTGGAGCTGATATGCCTCTTAATCCTTCAGAACATGTTATTCAAGATATAGGTTCTGAATCCCCACTCACTTTAAATTGGAACCCCAGGACTCATCGTGCCAAACAGGATCCATCACGCACACGTTTAAAAGCTATTGAGAGTTATCTTGAGAATGGATATGCTTGGGCCCCTCCCTCTCCATCAAATAGAAAAACATGGGAAGAAGAGGTAACATCTATATGCTTGCCATAAAAATAGATATCACTTCATTTTAAGTTGAAACTTGTTTAATGGTTGAGTGGTCAATGCTTCTATTCAGGCACATATTGAGCAGGCATTGCACGATCACTTTCTCTTTCGAAAGCTTACAGATTCACAAAGACATGTTTTGCTCGACTGCATGAGAAGAGTTGATGTGAAGCCAGGAGATGTTGTCGTGCAACAGGTTGTCTTTCTATCTCAGTGAAAAATAGCTGAAACTTGAATTGAACTTTTGGAAGAAAAATTATAGTTTTCAGATAACTTAATGATGTGTCTTTATTAATACAGGGTGGGGAAGGTGATTGCTTCTATGTTGTTGGAACTGGAGAGTTTGAAGTTGTAGCAATTCAGGTGCTTGTTCAAGTTTATGAATCTATAATTTGGACATTTTTTTAGTTTCTCTCTCTTTTGTTCAGAATTTATCCATTTCTATAACACACTAAGGCATAGTCCAAGTTTCTCTTATGAATATCAAGGGTGAATCAGAAAAATGAAATCTAGAAACTAAGGACATTGATGAGACTTCTCAATTTTACCGAGCAATGGAAGAAATACATAATAAAGTGAGCATGGAAGAGGAGACCTTAAATGACTATCTAACTATGACTGAAACATAATGTGTTAGAATTCGAAGAGAAATACATGCAGTTGTAAAACTGGTTGTAGAGTGAGAAGTACAATGCTCAAATTAAAGTTCCATACCTGAAAGCTTACTGCAGCCTTTTTTTCTTCTCCTGCTGCAATTGGAAAAATCCTTTCCACTGTTTCACCTTACCGTAGGAAGTTCCTTGATACATTGTTCTTTCATCATGACTAAGCTGCGAAATGTCATCGCCAGAGCAGGATTAGTAAACAAAACAGACCGTATCACAATTGTACATTGAGGATCAGATTACTTCTGACCTCACACTCTCTCACAGACTGCAATAGTTTATGACTGGAATTGAAATCAGATGGATCTCCTCAACTTATTATTTATTCATTTCTAAACCCTGCAGAATAAATTTGACATGACATGTCCATCAACCTTATGTCATGAAATACCCATGGTCTCTTCTGTCTACTCAAGTCTTATCAGTCTTAGTGGGAAATTTTAAGTTAGCATATATCTTAGCCAAAAAGAGAGACTAAATTGCAGATCTATCCTCATGGATCTCTGTTTCTTGATGAGGTCATCCATGAACTGGAACCTTCCTATCGCTAGAAGGAAATACACTTGGTGCAATCGTGTATCTGTCTAGACTCAATAAAATCTCATTTGTCCTGTGACAAACTTATTCATTATGAAAACTTTTAGCCAGGGGCATCTTCCCGGTCATAGTGGCGAATACTCATGGTCTTACCTGCCATCTAAATAGGCTAGCGTCTAGTATCTAAAGCAACATTCTATTGCACCACTTAGTTAAAGAGTGGGAGAAGACTCGTGTGTTAACCCACCCAAACAAGAGAAAATGCATTTTTACTACAAGAACTTCACTCATTAGAAATCATTGAAGAATCTACAATATCACTTCAATAGAATTAGTAGTGAACGACCTCCAAGTCCTAGACAATCATTTGACTGCCAAAAGAATCTATTGGCTATACAACAACAACCAAAGTTCACACTAGTATTAATGTGGCGTATCTACTTAAAATTGTAGCAATGAATAGTTAAAAGTTATTTTTCTTGTGATTTTAATATTGAAATTAGGGTAGGCTCTAATCAGATATTGTAAACAGGAAGAAGAAGGGAAAGAAGTCACCAAAGTTCTACATCGATATACAGCAGAGAAACTGTCATCCTTTGGAGAACTAGCACTAATGTATGTTGCAGCTATAGTTTAATGTATCCTTCTCAAAATCATTTCCACTCCCATCTGGATGATAAAATAGTATCAACATCCTCTAGGGATATTACTGAAATTCTTACATAAATGCATATTTGCATATTTCACAGCATACTCCCAATATCAAGTCGTTAGGCTCATGTAATTCAATTGTCCATAAGAAAGAATCATGAAACATTTTTCTTTTTCGAGATGTAGATTCACACTAGTATATCATCAATAACTGTCATAAGCCCCCATGAGACTTACGTAGCCAGTAGCCTTTCACCAACTAGTGCAATTACAATAAAATTTTTATTCATAAACTTGAACAAGATTATATGACTAGGATATTGAAGTAGATTGCAACCTTTAATAAAAAAACAGCCAGCTGAATTACTAAAAGAAGATCAAACTCTTATTCATCATTACGGCAGACGGTCCCAGAGGATCCCTGTCCCGCCTGTCCCACACTCATCGGCGACGGCCGGCAAGTCGTCTGATCGTCGATCAGACATCATCGATGGTTTTTTATCGTCGTTCCGAATCAAATGATATCATGAAAGAACGGTGAACCGGTTGGAATCGCCGCAATTGAAATCTCGCCGAATTCGACGGTGAATCCGGCAAGATCACAATTGCAGTGATCCCGACGGGTTCACCGTACCCCCAGGGTATAGTTTTGTCGGGACGGCGGCCGGAAGTCGCCGGTGGTGTCCGATCGACGATCGGACGACTCGTCGGCCGTCGTCAGCGAGTGGGACAGGCGGGACAGATGGTAAAGTGGGACAGAGGATCTGCCCTCATCATTACGGAAGGAAAGCACATGGTTGGAAGTATAATTATCTTTTGATTTCTTTTTTTCTTGTTGGAGGTGCACATGTATGGCTATTAATATGATGTAATAAGAGCACGAAACAAATCCATACATTATACACCATTAAATAAAGGTCTTCTGCTCTTCTATAGAGCCTTAAATGAACTAAAGGTTCATGAGAAAGTTTAGCATTTGGCCTGGTAAGAACTTATTTAAGTTAGTTCAATATGCACAAGGTGAGCTAAGTGAACATCCTTGAACAACTCATTAAATAAAGTCAACTAAATGAACCAACTTGAATAATTTATTAAACAAATGAACAAGTTTGGACCCATAGCTTGTAGATAATTGTGGAGAGATATTGTAAAATGTAAAAATGTTCATGAGCAATGCCCACAAACAAAGCCTATGTACCATTTTTATCAACAAAGCTCAAATGAAGCTTATAAATAAACTTGTAAATAAATAAAGAAATTCTCGGAACAAACAAACAAGCTTGCAATATAATGTTCATTAAACTACTAAACTGGCTTTCTTGTTGTAAGATCATTCGACTGGAATTTACCATCAATCGACTGACCGTAGATACGTCAACTATCCAGTTGATTGAGGCATGAATAGAAACATTTTGTTCACTTCTTTCACTCTTTCTCTACGTAGTTTGCCTTCTTCCATCTACTATGAACACTACGCCTCGATGTCCTTGTTTTGTTGTTCGCCATACCATCCTTCTCTGATATCTAGACCAACTTGGCGTGCCAAGTCATGCTTCAACATCACCTCAATGCTTCTTATCTTGCAATATCTTGGATACCTCATGCACCCTCCTCCAAACTTCATTTGAACTCGAAGTCATTGAGCGTTATGTCTCGGCCATACCAAATCATCATCAACACTTAACCTCGTTGGATCATGAGCTTTGCAAGCTCTATGTGTGTCTTACCAAGTTCCTGCACAACTTAACACACATTTGAAGTACAAATTCAAGCATAATTTAAACTCTTTGCACAAATATCCAAACCAAAGGTTGATCTTGGCCACATAGGACAGGATTGCACTAGCGTGACCTAAATAATACTAATTCCATTCTTCCACAGAAAATTATGTCAATCATAAAAAGCATATTCATCATACAATGCAAAACACAAAATATACAATTCAATGTTTATCAATCGCGATGCATTTAAATACAATCTAAATTGCTTATCACTTGCAAACCATGTGTTTAGAATAACACTTACAAGTTATGAGCTAACGAATAGGATACTCTTTGTTTTTAAGTCAATTTGGTTCCCTCTAAATTGGTCCCAATGAAATATATGATTTTTTTTTCACCACATATGGCTATATGTGGTCGCACTTCTTAAGCTGCATAAGCAACCACTGGAATGCAGTTCCAATCTGCCTAGCTGCTGCATTGGTGGCTGAATTGACTACTTGTTAAAATCTTAACTGTAAGCACTGCAAATTTTAGATTGTGGCCTCATATGATCGTATTTTTCTTGTCTCATTGCATTGTGAATTTCTAGAATTTTGCTATATTATGCTAATTGGTGCTTGCTTGGAAGTTGGACATGATGTCATTTTCATTTGTCTGGGTACTATGCACACTTATGTAACTCATCTTAATACATTTTTATTGAATTTCACCTGGAAATTTTGTATTTTTAGAATAATTTTTTGTTCAAGATTTGTCTCAATAAACAAGACATTTTTGTTAGCCAAGAGTGCTTCTCATGGTCATTCATCATACTAGCTGGATATGTCTTTGATACTTCATGTGCTAACCATCAAAATACATTTGATTAGGATATAACCCAATTTTGTGCCTAATTGTTCTCTCATAGGTACAACAAGCCACTTCAGGCATCAGTTCATGCAGTTACTGCTGGAACTCTTTGGTGCTTGAAGAGGGAAGACTTCCGAGGAATTCTTATGTCAGAGTTCTCCAATTTGTCATCGCTAAAGTTGCTCCGAAGAGTTGACCTATTCTCCAAATTGACAATCTTACAACTAAGCCACATTGCGGAGGCTCTTACCGAAGTTTCTTTCTCAGATGGACAACAAATAGTTGACAAGGTCCATAGTTTTTTTTTTATCTAAAGTGCATCTATTTTTCCTCTTGTTGTGAGTAAACTCTTTGGGGAATGAGCCTGCATCAATTATGTCTTAATCATGGCTATACGAATCTGTAAGCAGATGATAGATGGTTTAAGTTGTACACAAAGCCAAAGGACTCAAAACACTTATTCAATCTCCTTGTTCTTTTTCTCTCATCCATCTATTCCCCAGAAAGATCTGATTAGTATATTTTTTGTTTAGTCATTGTCTCAATACAATTATTTATCTTGCAGAATCAACGTTTCTCTTCACTGTATTTAATCCAAAAAGGTAAGGTGAGGCTGACATACAGACCGGAGCTGTTGAGTCCAAACGCATGCAGTCTTCTTTCCACTCTATTTGATCAGGGGTGTCACTTTCAAGAAGACGGTGAACATGTAGTTGAGATCTTGGAGGGAAGCCATTTTGGACAGTGGACTCTTCTTGATGAGCATATTAGTTCTCTCACTGCGGTTTCAGTTGGTGAGGTGGTCTGTTCAGTTTTTACAAAAGAAAACTTCGATTTGATAGTTGGTCCTTTGACAAAAACTCAAAACAATCATCGCAAGTACGTATTTAACAAAATAAAAATTTTGAAACTCTTTTACCTGGTTAAATGAATTGTGTTATGGCTTCTAGGTCGAAGGATTTCCAAGATTCTCTGAAAGAAGTCGAACCAAATTCTGCATCTGGTACATACAATATTCAGTTCTCTGATTTGGTAAGCCATCAATAAATAAATTTTGGAAGGATATTGTAGACAAAATGGAAAGTTTTGAATGTTGAAGTTGATAACGGCATGTTATCTAGGAATGGAAGATGAGCATATCCTCCACTGACTGTTGTGAGATTGGCCTCGTCATTTTAAATTCTTCTGGTAGGCATTTTTTGGCGAAAAAAAGTAATTACTGTATATATTCCTTTTCTGTTGATCACCAATTTGTGTCAAAACAAAGTGGATTTAACTATGGTATGCTATCTTTGAGTGCCTATCAGATACTATGCGAAGCTTAAAAATGTTCTCTAAGAGGAAGATCAAAGATCTTGGGAAGGAAGAATGTGTCTTGAAAGAGAGAGAACTACTGAAGAGTTTGAGCTTATTGACATTTGTGCCAAAGGTTTTATGTACATGTGCTGATGACTCACATGTCGGGATACTGCTCGATTGCTGTCTCGCATGCCCGTTAGCTTCTGTAATTAACTCGCCCTTGGATGAACAATCGGCACAATATTTTGCAGCTTCAGTTATTGTGGCACTGGAAGAACTACACATGGTTAGACACACTTCTTTCCTAGTAGAAAGTATTTTTATCAATTAAAAGAATGTTCCTTTTGTTTTGCCTGTTAAATATTTTATCTTCAAGTTAGAATAAATTGAATATTAATGATATCCAATATTGAAGATCAGAAGTCTATCCTCTATCGAGGTGTTTCACCGGACGTTCTAATGCTCGATCGATCAGGCCGTTTGCAGGTAGTTTTTTTTTTCTCTATGATGAATGAAGTCGCTCAATGTATGACATCTAACACTATTCCATTTGCTATTTCTGTTTGTCCTTAGCTTGTAGATTTCAGATTTTCAAAGAAGTTAGACGGAGAAAGAACTTTCACTATATGCGGCAATGCAGACTACTTAGCGCCAGAGGTTATCTTGGGAAAAGGACACAAGTTCGCCGCCGACTGGTAAGATACTCATAATGTCTCAGCATTTCATGATTCTGGCCTCAATTTTGTGATGCACTCAGGTGGGCTTTGGGAGTACTGATCTATTACATGCTTCAAGCTGAAATGCCATTTGGCTCATGGAGAGAAAGTGAACTCGAGACATTCGCAAAGATCGCCAAGGGTCAACTTACTTTACCTCAATCTTTCAGCATAGAAGTAGTTGACCTTATCACTAAGGTTTCTCTCTTTTTAACTTTTTTTTTTCCAAATTGCTTTTGTATCCATATTTTGTATTTTAATAAGAACTTTTCATCAGCTACTTGAAGTCGACGAAGCTGCGCGATTAGGAACTGACAGTCCAATCTCTATCAAGAGCCATTCTTGGTTTAATGACATCGACTGGAAATTAATTACAGACGGTGCTTTCCCGGTGCCAAATGAAGTCATTACTCGCGTCGATTTGTACATCGAAAACCATGCAGAGGCTGCTACATTTCCTGTGTCCTCCCCTCATGATCTAGCTGATCTTGATACTCCAGAGTGGCTCGAGGGTTGGTGAAGCTTTCGCGACAGGTCTCAGCCAATTCTTACTTCATCTTGAAAACCAATACCGATAATCTCAGCCAGATTCCCTGGACCATTTTTCAAACGATCCATCTGCTGCGGATGATCATGCTCTTCGTCCATATCTTCCTGCAGCTAACATTTCAAATGTCAATCTCCGCTTCAAGAGTCATGTTCCAGGTAACCCAAATTTACCAAGGATTTAGATTCATTCGATAAGCGATACATAATGGAGTTGTACTAGTTTTTAGCTGTTAATAAGACTGCAAGCAGATGGGTTTATGATGATTTGTGAATCCTGTTATATACATATATAGTTTTGAAATGTACAATCTCCAAACAAATATCTTCTATGGCATTCAGCATTAAATACGTCTTCTATGACTTGTTTAGAGTTCTTTTGATTCAATAGATCCTTCCTTCAGACGCACTGATTGAAGCTTCGTGTACCCAACTATTTTTTATTCTTACAAATGAAAAAGTAAGATGGTTAAAAAATTCCCGAGCAATATATTCACTTCATTTCCTTTGAACCAATGAAGAAACTAATTTTCATCATGAGAAACTTACTTTTGCCCATGGCATATTTATCTAGGAAAACAACTTGAAAATTGAATGTAATAAAGCAATTAGACGCTAAACAGTTAGTACAATTCTCACAAAGGGATCATAGCACATGTAGAGGTACAAAATGAAGACTTGGATTAAACCTTCTGCATACAGAAACTTAACAGATGCAGAGAGGGCAGTCTGTTTCTAATCAACAACATAATTTGGAGCCACTGCTATAATTCGATTCTCACTTGATGATCTTCTTGTTTGGCCATCTCCCTCAGCAGAAGCTGCTGCTTCTCCGTCATCAATGACTATCAGATGACCTTCCCTCTGAATCAATCTCTGCATGACATGGAAAGAACATCTCTGAAACTCTTCCCAGCCATTAGGGTATTAAGGTAACATTGAGTATATTTCATTTTGGAAACAAGATAATGATCTACCTCTATTATGGCTTTGATGCACTTAACCTCCTCGCGCACCTGGTCAGTGTTCTCATAAGCACCTTGAGCATTCTGCTGCTCTACATACCATATAATTAGATCTCCTTGCTTCATTCCTGCTAAACCACTTCCTGCGAGGCCAAAATTACAAGTAGGAGAATTAGTAGCCGTCGAATTTACATTTTAATGGAATACAGATAGTTCATCACTCTGATCCCCATATGCAATCGAAGAGACAGATTCTGGAAAATGGATCTCATAATAGTCACAAATTATCCATCAGTTATTCTGGCTCATGTTGGTTTACAATCCAGAAATTACCTCACATTTCATTCTATAACCACTCAGGATAGACATCATTCTTCCATGCATCTGAGTGAGGGCTCTGAGCCTAATGTCGTCAGCTTTTTTAAATCATTGTATAATTAAATTTGTTTTGTGCAAAAGATTTCAGGTCTTTCTCAAAAATAATAAATTTTTTTGTGAAACATGTTGGGAAATGAAAATTCAGAAATCGAAAATAGGAACAGTGGACTGTTATTGTAACCAAATTATAGGCTAATAGGAAAGATTCTAGAGTTAACATCTCGATCCTATAAACAAAACAAGAGTTTGAATGATAATATTAAGCAATTTTACCTTCCCGGGAAACTGATTCCTCATGCTGTCGTAAGCACATAATAAGAGCTTGAGTAACTCTCTGAAAATGCTCCTCAGTGATAACAAGTTTCTTTTTCTGATGACTGTCAGATTGTTGTCCGTGACCTGCTTGTCATTCATCCAGTTAACTGAGATTGATTCTCTTGCTAATTGAATTACAAAAGGACATACTACCTTCCTTGTCAGGTGTTTGAATATTCTCTTCAGGCGCTGGCAGATTAGCATCTTGGTCAGGGACTCTCTCTGGAGTGCTATCTTCATCCTCTTGAAAATCAGAAAGATCAATCTCACTCGATTCAACACTGCATATGCATTGATTTATTTAAAAGAACATAAAGAAACTAAAGCATTGTTTTTGTATATCTGAAGAAAAAATAACTTGCCTGATGATGGAAGTTTTTAGTAGTCTTACGGCCATGCGAACATGGGCTGGAAGAACCTACGAACATAAACATATATTATCTTAACAAATTAGATTATTATCGCATATATGCCTTTGTTTCTTTAGAAGAAAGAGTTTGCAACTTTGCATTAGTTGACAGAGAAAGTTAGCTTCATACACCATAGATAAATGCTTACCACTTTCTCCAAATGGCTCCTAGCAATGGCTTCAGAAAGCCTGATCAATGCCTCGAGCTGCCTAACTGTCATTCGGTAAGCAACTCTGGTTCCAGGTGTACTATCACCCCTCCGCAGGGCTACATATGATTGTACGAGCACCTTTCTTGCTTCTGAACTAAGCTGCATTCAGATAGCCCACTTAGAATCAAATGATGAAGCTCACTTTTGCAATACGAAGGTTAACACTGATTAAGTTCATGAACCTGAGGTTTTATAGACTTGGCATAAGCTATATATCGCTTCAACTGCGCAGTTGTGAATGCAGGAGCAAGCGCATCCTCCCGCCTCTGACGAACTCTCACAATGTGATGGGCAATGTGATAATCTGTGTTCTCGTCTGGATCATCGATCATTATGTACACCAGATCAAAACGTGAGAGAATAGCAGGAGGAAGAGCCACATTATACTGAAAAGTTGATATGTTTACAAATATTAGTTTTCATTATTTGAGATAAGAAAGGATGAAAAAGTCTTAAGTCGTAGATATAATGTTGAACCAACATATGACTACCAACATTTCAAACAAAATTCAAAAAGGGAAATTCACCTTGAGAGGTTTTGATTTGTCATATCGCCCTCCGGCTGGATTTGCTGCTGCCAAAATTGATGTTCTTGCGTTTAGTGTAGCTTGTATACCTGCTTTTGTGATGCTTATAGTCTGCTGCTCCATTGCTTCATGTATCGCAACCTAGAAATACACACTCAAATTAGTGCTTTAAATATTTAGACTGCCATACAAATATAGGAACTGGAAAAGAACTACCTGGTCCTTGATGTCCATTTTATCAAATTCATCTATGCAACATATACCATTGTCTGCAAGCATTAAAGCTCCAGCCTGAAAGGGAAAAGAGATCATTTGAAAAGCAAATGATTAGAAATAATGAGATTGAGCAATATCAAGTATCAGCAAATTGATCTTTGACGATTTTTATTTCCATTATCAACATCAGTTGTTCAATGTAGGACTTCAACTGACGCAGGACAATAGAAAGAATTGACTCTTCCAAATTTTATACTTAAATTCCTACTCATTAAATTCCAATTGATGTTTCACATAAATTAGTCAGAACCACTAGCCAACCAGAAATTCAAAATTCCTACAAGATACTTTCCAGATATTTAATGGTGACTAAAAACTAGCCCAATTGAACTTCTACTGTTTATTGAAAGAGTATTTAACTAGCTCTAATAACTAGAGATCTGCCCAACAATGTGGCAATGCCAATCATTTTTCATTGATTAATTCCATTTTGGAACCTGCTAATTTATATTTCTCAGTTTGTTCTTCAATTTTTTTGCTTCAATATGAACCCTAAAATTTACAAAAACAATATGTAATAGCACAAATGCTTCCAAGCCAACAACAGCTACAGTTTGCCTTCAAGAAATGAATTTTCCATTTTATTTAGATAAAACAATATACCAAATCAAATTTATTGAAATCATATTCTTTAAAAAGGTATATACTTGAAAATGGACTGTTGCAGATATAAATGAAATTGAGACAAAGAAATAGTAGGAAAATTGAGAAAAACTCAAAACTATTGGATCCAAAATAAGATTGGTCTGTTTCTCTTATAGATGCCCAAATGTGAAGTGTTTCTAAATCATGCAAGGAAATTAGCAAATTGTTGGCAACGCAGAATATTCATGAACTATTCAAGAGTAATTATTTAAAATGATGCAAACAAAAACCAATATTTCAAGTTATGATGCAATTGGAGAGTTGTACTAAGCAACCGTTGAATGATCATCAGTAAACTATTCTAATGTTTCTCATGTCAAAGAGTAAAACCATTAATACCTCAATACAGAATTCCCCAGTCTCAGGCTCCTTTGCCACTGTTGCTGTTAGACCAGCAGCCGAAGAGGATTTGCCAGATGTATAAACAGATCGGGGTACGAGACCAACAGTGTACCTATTTAGTTGAGAATATGGGAATTAAGCTTTCGCAAACATAAGAAGGATGGGAAAAATCAATATTTTCCATTGCAAATTCAATTTAATAAAACTAAGCAAAAGTTAAAGCGTACTTCAGAAACTGAGACTTTGCACAGCTCGGATCTCCTACTATGCACACATTGATATCACCTCTAAGGTTAATTCCTTCATGGGTTAACTTGTGAACACCCCCTACTAGCATAAGAAGAACCGCTCGCTTTATTTCTTGATGGCCAAAAACTGTGGGGCATATGCTATCAACCAATTTATTGAAAAAATCAGGGGTATCCCTCATCTGCATCACCTCTTCTTCTTCTTCTGGCTACAACATATACCATTGTTAGAAAAGACTAACTGTAAGTCAAATGGATGAGAATGACACCATCATCTTCAATTACTTTTATTAAGAATGAAGAATCAATATTCATGCTTTTTTTATTGGTAAGGCGGCAAGTAAAACAACAGACTATAGAAAATTAGGAAGCAGTGGAAGGAAAACTTGAGTAACAAAATCATGTTCAAGTATCACGCAATATATGAAAATGGTTATTTCATTGTCGCTTGAACAAATCATTGTTCATGTAACACATACTTGACATTGTTCTCAAAACAAAAAACTTACTGTGAACTCCTGTTTATCACTATCATCAATGTCCATCTTCCTGTCTCTAATGTCTCCATCCCCTCTACCATCTGCTATCTAAACAAAGCGAGCATCAAATGCATTTTAGCAATGCTTAGATAAATGAGGACATAGGAGCAAACAATTTTCAAAGGCTAAGAACCGATTTTAACCTGCACTGAGTTTGCAATGAAAGCAAGGCGATATGACAGATCCCTCACACCCAGAGATTTTAGACCTTTGACACCTCCATGACCACTAGTTATGTTCTGACGCTGAGGAGCTTCGCGCCTGCATTCTGCTCTTTCACCGGGTGAAGTCAACGCCATTACATCCGGTACAGCAACCAAAGTGCCCGTGAAGATAACACTGGAAACACCAAGAATAAGGATAACCAAAAGATTACCACATTTCCATTTGCAATGCATCAGACTAAAATTTGCAGATAAGCTTACGTGTCTCCAGCCCTTGCCTTCTCAACAATCTCATGCCGCAGAATAACATCCAAACAACGAGGAAGAGACCCGGCAGGTATTTCATTAGAAGTCTCCTGCATTCTTACCCTCTGCCAATCTGTGAACTTGCTCTCTTGCCGAAGCAACGCCCAATTATTCCGCGATGCACATGTAGCATTCATGCATATAATAGGCTGTATAGAATAGCAATCAAAATTGTGTTTAACAAAAGCATCTTTCATCATAAAATGACTAAAAGAGAGAAAATGAAAATGGAATTGCAGTAAAAGAATATTGGAATGGTATTCGAGCAAGAGAAAAACGAGTAGCCCTGACCTCAGTGTACTTGTACTGCTGTTCTACATTCTTAATGACTCCTCCACATTCGAGGCACTTAAAGGTTCCCTGCAGGAGCTCAGGCCGGACCTCGCTCGTCCGAGTTACAACTCCCATCACAGAAGTCAACCTCCCAATCTCTGACGTCGTCAGTTCCCTTAACCTATTTGTGTGCATTTTCATCCATCATGTGTAATGCAGAGAAAAAAATCATTTCTTGAACTGAAATATACAAGTCAATGCATCAAATTAACCAGAGAACAAAACTTCGAGAACATACAATACCTCTTTAACAGCGGAATGTTGTAGAAAGCGACATTTATATCACGATTAGGATTGTCATCGGTTATGATGGGTTGTCTATTCTCGCCCGATTTATGCTCCGTTACGAACCTCTTACAAGCATTTCTTAGATAGGGCTCGAATCTGGCAAAAGTAAAGACTTTATCGATTTGTGTCGTCAGGGTCAATAGGAAGGAGCGTCAGACGATGGCCTACCTGAGGTATTCCTCTGAGATAGCTTTCTGAAGGACATCGTTGAAGCGCATGACATGGGAGAAATCCACGTACATGGTGGTCGATTCCTTGTGGCGCATGGCCTCACTCTCCGCCTCATAATAGGGATCCACCGCGTTGGCATCGAGCTTGAATCTTGGGGAGGGCGTAGAGCAGACATAGACCAAATCAAACGGAAGCCCAAATTGAAAGGGAGAAAAAATCCAAAAAAAAAAAATTGATGACATCGAAATACCTCTTGAGAAACTCAAGGAAGATATTCTCCACCCGCACCGCCTTCTCGTCCACGAAGAATCCTCCGAAGGCGTCCATCTCGCTTCTTTCGATTACAGGCGAGCGCGCCCTCTTTTCTCTTCGTTCGTTGCTCGGAGGTGACAGAGGGAAATAATGGGGGCAGATTATGGCGGGAAAAGTAGAAATTGGCGCCAAGAAACGAACCACCGCGTGCTGAATCGCGGGATTCAGCTGCGTGATCAGGATCAGGGAGCACCGTGAACGGCCACTAACTGCACGACCGAATGCGGTGTCTTCGTATGTATGGCTGCCCACTGATGAATTCCGTACACACCTAGTAACTTTCTGTATAAATTGTTATAAAAGAAATTATATATATAGCAATCTATTTCTACAACTTATGTAATATCTCCCCCGATTCATGGTATAATAGAAAGATAATTAATTATTATCTTAGATATTTATTGATCCTGTCGCCGAGCGGAGTGGGGCCGCAACCGGATGACGGTGTAGAGATGAATGACGTGGATGCTGACTGGATGCCCTGGCTCAGAATGACTCAGCGAGTGGGGGGTGTCGTCCGACCGGACGTAAGTGGATGTCGCCTGGTGAACCGCCGACCGAATGGAAGTAGACCTGCGGGGAAGATGACCGTTAGCAACCTAGCCGGGAAGCGTCCCGGCAAGACACTCTGACGGTCAAGTCAGTACTCCGATAAACAGGAAAAATAATGGAGCACTGTAGATGAGGGGCTTCGCGCGTACCTGATAATGAGGAGGGGAGTGGCTTATATAGCCGGGGAAAATGACCAAGTCTGACATTGTCAGGATTCTCTGACCTGGTCAGGGAATATTGTATGATTATGTCGACTGCTAGCCAACATTCCTTGTCGTATGCTATTTGTCTTATGTGAGGGCAAAGAACGGTTTCCGTACACCTCCGACCGGCGCCGCCTGGCACCAACGGCGCGACAGGTCGGCGTGCCAGGAAGTGTCAGTGTCAGTTCACACGAGTGGTGACAGCCTGTTATCTGCAGCTGGTGCAGATATATTTTGTCGTTATCCCTGGGTGATTCCGGGAGAGAGTGCCCGAGTGGGTGCCGGGCGTGCAAGCCTGGGGGACTATGTATGTGAAGGGTTGCCGGGCGGATGCACCCGAACGATTAGGCGTGGGGCCCTTATGTGGCCGGGCGGCAGTACCCGGGAAAGAGGGCGTAGAAACCGGGCGGAAGTGCCCTGATAAACGAGGTATAATAACCTTATGATGGAAGGCCGGGATTGACCGGCCGGATGAACCGCTGCATTTATTCTGACCGGCCGCCTTGAGTCCGACCGACCGGCAAAAACACTGGGATCGGCTAGGGTGTTTGTCAAGCTGGCTATCCGTACAATGACGTGGACCCTGAAGCTGGCCAGGCCGTTTGCCACGTTGGCTGTCCGTACGGTGCCAAAGATAGGGCAGGATCAATAGCCTTCCCCTCGAGTCTAGTCGAAGGAGGCGATCAGTCCGACTGACTGGACTGTTTGTGTACAACCACTTTGCGGCCGAGCTACTTTTGCCCGTTTAATATCCGGCCGGCTTAACATGATGCTCAACAGCTGGTGTTGATAAGGTCTGAGTGGGCAAACAGTTCCTTGCCGCTGACCGGAACGTGGGTAGCCACGCATCCGTGCGCGGTGTATTGCGCGAGCCGCCTGGGTGGACTAAGATTGTTGATCAAGAGGGACGTGAGTCGCCACGCGCCATCTTGTTTAGTGAAGACGTCCGACCGGACGAGGAGTAATAGGGGAGCGTGGGCCGCCACGCATTCCCGGCTAATCACTGATACGAAGAAGAATTCTGAGCAGATAAAAATTTTGTCCGGGAGGAACGTGGGCTGCCACGTGTCCTCATAAATTGTCCCGCATAGGCAAAATAATTATTCCCGATTGAAAGGAGCGTGGGTCGCCACGCGTCTGTAAACTGTGAATGTGTCCGACCGGACGAGTGTTGTTAGTTGGTGAGAGAGTGGTTTGCCACTTGTCGTCGATTTATAGGCTGTGCGTTGATGACGCTTGGTCGGGTGAACGTTTGTCTTGGGTCGCAAAGAACGTGGAGTGTCACGCGCCCCAAGACGATTTTCCTGTGATCGCCTGTGTCGGTCAATTAATGGAGACGTGACATTCTAAGTCGAATGAGGCGATGTGACGTGTCCGATGCGACCGGCGCCTTAACGACATCACATCCGCTTTAATGATCCAGGCCACGTGGCGCACGCTGGTTGGACGACCGGGATACGATTTATCCCCATGATTACAAGCTTTTAATGGCCATTAACGCGCTTAATTCTTTCCGCCAGCGGCAGCTTCTGGCTGGCCGAACGGACGGCGCGCCTTGTCGCCGTTGCAGACGACGTCAGCGCCTGCGGCGCGTCTTTTCGAGGCTGATCGTGTGACGCCTCAACGGCCTGGATGAGGCGATCGCCGTCCACGTGGATCGTCATCGGACGGTCGCCCGCCTTCCAGCCTTCCTATAAATAGGCCTTCAGGGTCGGCGGAGCCCTGATTTGCTTTCGCCGCTCTCTCTCTAGCTCACCGCTTCTCGCTCCTCGCCGTCGTCTTCGCTCATCGCCGCCGTTTTCGCGCTTCATCGCCGGTTTTCTAACTCTTTTCGCTGCCACCTGCGGTCAGATTCTCCCCTTTCTTCCTTTCTTTCTGCTCCATGGCTGCTTCTCTGTGGTATACCTCCGTCGAGTCTACCCTTACCGACGAGACCATCTCCGACCTCCGATTAGCTTACGATATTCCAAAAGACTACCGCATTGCGGTTCCGACTTTGGCCGACAGACCGCACAAGCCCCCGGCCGGCTTCTTTGTGTTTTTCCGGGACCAACATATGTCTGGCCTGCGCTACCCTCTTCATCCCTTCATTGTAGAGTTCTGTAACTTTTTCCATGTGCCTATCTTCCAGCTTTCTCCCAATGCCGTTCGTATACTATGTAACCTAATAGTTCTCTTTACCCTTTACCGAGTCCCCCTCCGACCGGAGGTTCTTTACTTCTTTTATTATCCGAAGAAACAGGAGGCCGGGAATTTCTTTCTCCAAGCCCGGGCCAAATTATCCATAGTGGAGAATATTCCTTCCTCGAATAAGGGGTGGAAAACCCATTTTTTCTTCATAAGCCCTCCGACCAGCCCTGGGTTCCCGATCGGATGGGTTGAAGACATGCCCCCTATACCTCCCTTAAGAAATTTTAAGTCCGACCCCTTATTTATAATGGCTGTTTCTCGACTCGGGGGTCTCCGCTTCGACGGCACGAAACTTCTTAACGACGCCGTCTTGTATATATTTGGGCTAAGCCGAGTGCCTGCCGCCCTGCCCGACACCTTCTGTAAGTCATTTTTCGTTTCGTACTTCTTTCTCCCTAACTTAATATCTTCTAATTTTACAGCCAAGATGATGTGGGAAGCGGCCCTCGATGAGGCCATGGGCATGGCAGACGAAGAAATAAACGCCCGGGCAGCAGAGCAACTGCGTCTGCGCCAGGCCGGTCTGCCCGACCAACCTCCGATTCCTGAGAGCGCGCAGCCCGCCTCTTCGGCTCCTTCTGCCCAACCAGCGGCGACCGGTTCTGTGGAGCCGGTCGGCTCATCGAAATCCCCTGCCCCCGCAAGATCCTCCGGCAAGCAGAAGGTTCGGCCTTCCCTGCAGAAGTCCCTGTCTTCCAAGCGGAAGGCCAGTGCTTCTATCCGTATTGAGAAACCGGCGGAGGTGGACCTATCCTCTTCTGATTCTCCTGACCCACAACCTTTGCAGAAGCGCCCGAGGACTTCTGCGTCGGGCTCTCGCTCCCAGCCTGCAGAGGCAGCTGCCAGTCCGGCTAGAGCGAGCCGGTCAGCTGACGCACCGGGTTCGTCGCGCTCGGGGGGACAACGTCCACAGACGGGTGGCTATGGCGTATATCTCCCCTCGGCCGACCCAGTGGCCCCCTTCGAAGTCCAGCAGCGGCTTACCCTTTATGGGGAATTGGCGGACTGCTGGGAGTAGGGTATGAGGGAGGGGACTTCCAGACCCCCGATCCGACTGGCCGACCAATTCATTCAGGACGCTACGCATGTAAGTCCAATGCTTCACTGTTTAACTAACTTGCTTTTTCTAACATTCTTATTGTAGTTTTGGGCCTCCTGCTCGAGCGTCGCCTATGCCTTGGTTACCAACACCAGGGGACGCCGAGCGGCCGAGTGGCGGATCGAGGAAGGGGAGCTCCGCCAGGCGCATGCTAACTTACCGGCCGGCGAGGAGGGCACCGCTATTCTCCGTTCGGAGATACTGGACCTTAAGGAGAAACTCCGTTCCGCCGAGGCGTGACTAACGGAGGAAATCACTCGAGCGGAGGCAGCCGAGCGGGCGTATGCCCGGTCTTCTTCCCTGCACGAGACCCTTAAGCAAGAAAGGAAGAAGGCTCTGGATAGGCAGCGCCGTGCCCGATCGGACCTCGACAAGAAGGTTGTCGAGGCCCAAGCCTTGAAGGCGGAACTAGACACGCTGATGAAGTCTTCGGAGGAGCTTCGGACGACCTTGAACGAAAAAGAGCAGGAGCTGGCGACTCGGGAGTCGGACTTGAATGCCAAGGAGAAGGCTTTAGACTTACGAGGAGACGAGCTCCGTCTGTCTGAAGGACTACTGGCTTCTCAAGCCGTTGCCTTGGAGGACAAGGACAAGGAGTTAGCTAACCTCCGGGCGGAAATTGACAGCCTGAAGCTGTACCAAGCAGGCGAGCCCGCCCGGATGGACGCACATCGCCTGGCTTACATCAACTCCAAAGAGTTCGCCCAGCAGCTGGGCAAGCGGACATCCAATATGTTCCAGATGGGCATTAACATCGCTGTTCTGCAGCTCCAAGAGAGCGGTCATCTGCCTGCCGACCTTCCTGCCAATGCCGTCATAGTGAGCGGGGTCAAGGAGCTACTCCCTAAAGACTTCTTCCAGCCTTTTACCTAATTTTAATCATGTAATCTTGAGCCGCCGGTTGGGGCTCTCTTTTTTGTAATGCTCCCGAGTAAGCAGCAATGAAGAGCCTTTTCCTTCGTATCACTTTAGATAGCGACTAAGCAGATGTTGCTGATCGACTAGCCGGGTGGGGGATATGGATCGCCTTAAGCCCGACCAGAGAGCCGAACTAAGCGCAGGAAAAATGATTGTGTAAGGTAGACGACTGGTTAATCTGACTAAGGTGAGTCACCACACGTCCGACCGGATTCAGATTCAGGTTTCCGGGTGGGCTATTGTTTTAATCAGTCGCCGACCCAGGCTTCTGAAGGAAATCAATCTTCCGCGTGGAACGCCACGCATCCGACCGGACACCTCTTCAGGCTCTCGGATGGACCTATCTTCCACGTGGGCCGCCACGCTTCCGACCGGGAACCAATCCAGGCTTCCGAGTGGGCTGACTCTTCCAGTCAGTCGCCGACTCAGGCTTCCAAAGGGAACCAATCTTCTACGTGGGACGCCACGCATCCGACCGGACACCGCTTTAGGCTTCCGGATGGGCCAATCTTTCACGTGGGTCGCCACGCTTCCGACCGGGAACCAGTCCAGGCTTCCGAGTGGGCTGACGCATCCAGTCAGTCGCCGACTCAGGCTTCCAAAGGGAACCAATCTTCCGCGTGGGACGCCACGCATCCGACCAGACACCGCTTTAGGCTTCCGGATGGGCCAATCTCAGGGGGGGGGGGGGGGGGGGGGGGGGGGGGGGTCCCCACCGCTTTAGGCTTCCGGATGGGCCAATCTTCACGTGGGCGCCACGCTTCCGACCGGGAACCATCCAGGCTTCCGAGTGGGCTGACTCTTCCAGTCAGTCGCGACTCAGGCTTCCAAAGGGAACCAATCTTCCGCGTGGGACGCCACGGCATCCACCGAGACCCGCTAGGCTTCCGGAT